>CM038121.1:16808993-16973993 GCA_001642375.2 Mentha longifolia
GATCAAGCAAATAGGCAATTGATTAATTTTTTAGTCTATTGCCCATGGGGAATCAGTTTTATTAGATCAATCGATGCTTCAGATGTTGTTAAGGATGCTACAACTCTTTGTAATTTGTTTGTTGAGTTAGTTGAATTTGTTGGCCCGAAGAATGTTGTGCATCTTGTCATAAATAATACTGCTAATTATAAAGCAGCTGGTAGATTATTAAATGAGAAGTATCCTTACATCCATTGGTCCCCATGTGCTGCACTGCACATTGCCTAAATTTAGTTTTAAGTGATATAGGAAAGATGGAACTGGTGGCAAGTCTAGCAAAACGTGCATCTTTGATTACAAAGTTTGTTTATAATCATGGATTTTTGCTAGCTTGGATGAGAAAGAGGGAAGGATGGACTGAAATTATACGTCCTGATCCAACACGTTTTGCCACTACCTTCATTGCTTTAAAGAGCATTTATAAACACCAACATGATCTTCAAGCCTTGGTAACTAGTCTTACTTTTGTTGAGTCTAGATACTATAGAGACCCAAAAGCTAGAGACTTTGTTGCGGTTGTCTTTGATTCTAAATTTTGGAATGATGTTGGGATGTTGTGAGAATTGTTGCACCACTTATATGACTATTGAGGATTGTCGATGGAGATGATAGACCGTCACTTGCTTATGTTTACGATGGTATGCATAGAGCAAAGAAAGCTATCAAGAATACTTTTATGAACAAAAAGTCTTTGTACAAACCTTATACAAAGATAATCAAACAAAGATGAGATAAACACCTTCGTCAAAAATTGCACGCGGCTGCTTATGTATTAAACCTTGCATTCTTTTATGATTCTGAGAACATCTCTCGCAAGCCAGAGGTTATGGTGGGTTTTCTTGATGTGTTGACTGCACAAGTTGAAGGTAGCCAAACTGAATTCTTAACTGAAACTGAACTTTATCGTGAAAAGGTTGGTGATTTTGGCCATCAAGTGTACGAAGACCATGCGTCCTGGTAAGAATATTATAAATATTATGTTTATAATTTGTGTTCGTTTAATTTATTACCTACATTGATTATGATCTCAACTATTAGATATGTGGTGGAAGACTTTTGGCAATGGCGTGCCAAAAGTGAAGTCATGGGCAATTAATATACTAAGCCAAAATACTTATTCATCTGGTTGTGAAAGGAATTGGAGCGTGTTTGAAAGAATTCACACGACAAGGAGAAATAGATTGGAGCATCAAAGGTTAAATGATCTCATGTTTGTGCATTACAACTTGTGTTTGAAAAATAGGTGTGTCATTCTATTTATTTACCTTAAGTTATTTATGTTTCGTTATTTACTTGATGTGAATGTTACTTTTGAGTTGATATATTTTTATTGAATAGGGTTTTCAACAAGAATGGGGCATATGATCCTATTGACTATGAGAACATAGATGATATTGAATTTTGGATCATGGAAGAAGATGATAATACTAACGTTATCCTGGATATTAATGAGATAGAGAGTATGATTTACAATGTTGATGCAATTCTTATAGTCAGTTTAGACAAAAATAAAGGTAAGATATTATCATTTAGTATTTTTATTATGGTATTTTAGATTATGTATATAAGATTAACCAATCATTTTGCTTGTTACAGAAGATGCACCCACTACTGAAGTTGAAGATGCTCAACTTGATTTGGATTCATTTCCACAAGAAGACGTTGATAGTTATAGTGTTGATCTTGTGTAACTCAATTTTATATGGGTGGATAGATATTATAAAAACTAATGCTTGTTATTGATTTTAATGTTTGTGTGATGCATCTTTGTGTTTAATTTGATATTGATTGTAATGTTGATTTGTTATGGATTACGTGAATTTTCATTTTATAAGTTGTGAAGTTGTGAAATGATGAATATTTATATATTTGACATGTATTATAAATTATTAATTAATTAATTAATTAAACGGGTCGATTGAATAGTTCAACTCCGGTTCAACCGGTTGAACCAATTGAACCGTGACCCGGAGGTCTCGCCGGGTTGACCTTCGGGCCGGGTTTTAAAACATTGACAGTAACACACCACCAAATTACCACAGATTTAACTGCAAATACTCAATCGCGCCTACATTTCAGATCTATTGGAAGCAAAATTCCGAGATTCAGATCCAACATTATAAAAGCATATCACCGACAAATGAATGTTGAACAGAGGCGCGCACAAACCGACATTTTATGCAAAAATGAACAGTAAGACAGTTCAACTGAGAGAATACTGTACTGTTGCCAATAGATCTAAGCAAATCAATCAGAAACTTCAAAACCACCGGTTATTTTGAAACCAAAATCGCAACTCTAATGAATGACAACCACTACTTATGCCTAGTTACTATCATTTATCAGTTCTCAACCTCAACCAGTGTTTCAACCTAAGCAAGAATTAACATAAATAAGATATAAATAACATACATTCAATCGCAATAGTTGGAATCGAAGGGATGTGGATCCTCGGCAGCGGAACGGGGGTACTTCTTAAAGGTTCATCGGGATCGTAGCCGGAATCGTCCATCACCATCGCCACATTGTAGGACCCCCGGCTCTCATTTGAGGCCTTGCTGTTGAGGTCGTAGCCCCCCTTCCCCCTTCCTCTTCCCATTTGGCGACAAGTTCATCAGAATCTAAGACCTTCTTCTTAGGCTTCTTAGGCTTCTTAGCCTTCTTCTTCTTCTTCGTTGCCCTTTCAGCTTCCTGCCTCCTCTCAACTTCCTCATCGTAGTGTGCAAGTAATGAAGAAGGGCAAGCGCAAATGAGTCGGAGGTGGAGATCTGAAGTGTGACTGAATTGAAAAAGGTTTGGTTGCAAAGATTCGCAAAGATGTCTTGGGATGTTATTTCTTTTGATTTTGCTTAGATTTCCCTACATCATACTTTCCCAATTTCATGAATTCTTTCTAAATATATTCTCCTCCTTCTTCTCCACCTTGTTTTCCCTTATTCTTTTTCTTTTTCTTCACCTGTTTCTCCTTCATCTTTCCTTTCGACCTCTTTCTCCTTTTTTTTTTCCTTTTTCTTCACATGTTTCTCCTTCTTTTCCCTTTTTTTTCCTTACCCATTTTGACATTTAATTGCTATGTCGTGCAAATGGGAATGCAATTGTAAAAAGTTGAATAATTTAACAATTACATTGTAAATTAGTACTAAATTTAAAAGTGTAAAATAACAAAAAAAATTAAATGCAAATTCCGATCACATCGCTAGTCAAATGGAAAATAATGACATACCATTGGAAAGCTCTTCTAATGTAGAATAATTTAGACTTTGCTTTCATGATGATCAGTGAGATCTAGACGTAAATTAAAAAATAATTATGTTGTAATATTTAACTTTCGAGATAGATTATGGGCAATTTTTTAGGCCAATTAACGACTACAACCATTCAAATTGATGGATTTGACATAAGATTTGTAATAGTAAGTTCAATTTTGCATTTGATATATAATTTGGTTATCAGCTAAATTATTAGTATTTGAAATCATGCCATTTTTATAAAGATTTTCAAAAGTCGGGACATTTTTTGCAGAAAATTTGACGTCATACCATTTTTACAAATTAGGTCATAGTTCAAAATATAATTTGTAATTTAGCCGATTGTATAAAGCCCATCCCACTTCTATTTTATCTTTAACTTTTATCCTATAATAAACATGAACTTTTGTTGTACATTAGCGATGCAGGGTTTATCTATAAATAGGCATGCCAAATATTCATTTAAAAGATACTTACTTTTTGTTTCAATTAATAGTTTCTATTTTATTTCATAAAATCAATAAAAGAAAAAAATTATTACTATATGTATGTTTACACTCATATGTTGTGTATGTTTGTGTATATATTTATATATTCATAGCTCATTTTCATAGATTATTTGATTAAATATTCAAGTATGAATGAATTTATAATCATAATTTCATATGATCCTAACATTATTAATTGAGTTACTCAAATATACTATCAATTTGTTATATCAATTGCATGTGCGTGTGTGTGTGTGTGAAAAGATCCTAACATCATTAATTGAGTTATTCAAATATACTATCAATTTGTTATATCAATGTGTGTGTGTGTATGTGAAAATGAAAAATGAATATGTATAAATAAAAAAATTATATACTAATATATTTTAAATTATTATAGTCAAATAAATTAAAAAAATATTACATGAAATTGAGAGGTGTTGGGAAGTAAAAATGAGATCCATTACTTAGCTATCATATGTTAAATATATTATTAAATTTTTATTAAAAAAAACAAACAATGAGAAAATTAGTTACTCAAAATTAATATTTATACTTAAAATTTAATCATGTGTTGAACTTTAATGAATAAAAAGAATGTTCATAGGAATAAATGCATTAACGAAATACATAGAAAATAACATATACATTTTGAAATTAATTAACGAAAAAAAAGGCTCAAATATCAAGAATTTTCGAGAGAATATATATATTAGAAATATTTCCCTACCCACCATGGACACAATTAATGTGCCAATGGTTGACGTGACGGTACCACGTCAATAATTTTTTCATTTAAGGTTTAATTTTTTTTACCAGGATTTAGTTTTTTTTTTAAGGTTTAATTTTATAAAGTATATTAATAATAATGTTCCTTAAATGTACCTCATCACGTCAGCCGTGGACATCTTGAATATGTCCGCAATGGTTAGAAGAACATTCCTCATGTATATATATGTTGGATGCATATTTCTTTTGGTTCGAGAGATCTACTTCTAGACTCTAGTATTCACACTCAATAGAAAAAGAAAAAAAAAAGAAGAAGAAGAAAGAAAACAATCACAATAAATGGGAGATTTGTGGGGCGAGGCAATGGTAGTCTAACAAAAATAGCGACAATCCTTTCCACTACAAGTTATACTACTCCAATGGTACTAATAGGCCCAATCTAACTAATTTGCATTCTAAATCTCGTTATCTTAGAAGGGCAATTTTAAACGTAGCCACTCTTTTACTTTTCATAGCCTCCGATTTAAAAACTACTTTTAAATATTACTGTAACAAATTTAAGTTTTATTCTTATGACCCTTAATTTAATTTCTAAATTTCGTCACGCCCATAAATCTTTAGAGAACGCATAGCCCCCAAGAGTAAAAAGAACAGCGGCTACTTCTTCATAAAAAAAAAAAAAAAAAATGTTTGGATTATCTGTAATTTTGGATTGGTGGCACAATTAAACAATTATCAAATGGGGGGGTTGAGTTTGTTGAGGGAATTGTTGTGTTTTCCCTCTCTATCTAATCGTTTCAATTTCTCATACTTATAATCAGATAATATTTGCAGAAATTGTTCTTCGAAAATGTAATTTCTTGATAAAAAAACAAAAATAAAAACAAAGCAAAAATGGTTAAAATTATAAAAATCTTCAAGAATACTGAGATTAGGCTGCGATTCTTCATTGAATGTACTTTATTTGAGGCTATCAACAAATACGTCACCAAATTACTGAAATCTGTTTAATAGGATGATTAAAATTACTCTAATCTATCGTAGCCGCAATCATTCTTCATATTTTTTAGATGAGTATTCGTGTTCTAAGAATTCGAAGTATTGCAGGTTATATTTATTTCAACATTATATTCATTGATTAGGGTCTAATAATATTTGATGTATAATTTGTGATTAAATATTATTTAGATATAAATTTTATTGATATTTTATATGTAGTGAGATTTTGCCCTACACAAAGAAAAACTTATCCACACATCAATAGTGAATATTAAACCCAATAATTTTTAATTTCTCACTAAGGATAGACTTTGGGTGCTCAACCTTGTCATTAGGGTAAATATCTTATTGGCATTTGTTTTCCAATTTTGTATACAAATTAGGTAGAAAAGTAGTATTATATTTGAATCATAGCCCCATATTAGAAATGTACAACTAATCAATCTTGTTTCACGGCTATTCTAATAGATATCTTTGACTACATTTAATGAAATTATCTACGGTAAGCAATGTTTTATTTGATTTAATTTTATATATTTTTATGTGCTTGTGTTTATATTTTAATATATTTAGATAATTATTTTTTCCTATTTGAACGGTTTAGTCGATTAAAGTTATTTTCAAAAGAGTTTTACTAAGACTAATAATTTACCGATATCATTTGCTTATATTAACAATTAGATGTTTGTTGTTGATATTTTTTCATTGATTTATTATTTATAAATTTATACAATAAGTTATTAGAATCTACTAAAATCATCTATATAATTTATTTACTTAATTTATTTTTGAATATTAATTTATCTACATCTGTGACTGTGGCATCTCGTGCATAACACGGTTGGGGTTGCAATACTAGTTCTTCTAATAATTCCGAACCTTTGTTTATTTTTTATTCTTTACGTACAATATTTTTGTGTTTACGTGCTATAGTTTTAAGCACAAACTCTTTTTTTTTTTCTTTTTTTTTGTTGTTGTTGTTTCATGATCGGCCACTGTCAATAAGCTTGTAATTGAACATTTAAAACAAAAAAGACTTTCACTTTTTTTTTTTTACCCCTTCATTTTGATGAATATTATCTATTTATTCTAATTTTCTTTAAAGAAAAAAACAAGTGAATAAACAAAATGTATATATATAATTCCCCCGTGAAATGCCCGCCAAAATACTGAATATATATTCTGAAGCGAAATAATCGAAAGGAAAATCCTTTCCCCCATGAAGATTCAGAAGCCTCGATCAACACCAGATAAGTTTTCTCTCTCTCTCTCTCTCTCTCTTTTTTTTTTTTTTTTCCTTTTCTATTTTAGGCGAAATTTTGTTTTGCTTTCCTTTAATTTCATGTTTTAGGTTATTGATTTCGGAATGAAGAGATTGTTATTTTGTTACAAACATCAATATTTTGTTGAGAGAAGTTATTGTTGAATATGCGAATGCTGTTGAAGGGATTCTATTTCATGCCTAAATTGTCTTCGTTGCGTAACCATCTATGGTGAGGCAGAATTTGTGATGAAGAGAGAAATAAAATACTAGCTATCAAATAAATTTTGCAATAATCCATTTTTTACTTTAATAATTCTCCAAACTTCTGCACTGTGTTAACCAATTACTTTGTGTTTTCCACATATCAGATTACTCTAACCTTTTATGAGAAATTACATACTACTATTTTTTTTAGATTGTTTTTCAAGGTGCCATGCCTGCTGAATTGGAGATGATGAGATTCTATCTTGGAAATAGTTGCATTGTTCAAATTCTTCTTAACAAAATTTGAATCGTACTCCGTTCGTCTTTCATCTCTACGGTAGCTTCAATTATCATGCTAAACTAGTGCTAGCTTCTTGTATCCTAGTTAAGAATTAAAAGGTTTATGGAATGTCTGACCTATCTTCAGAGGATTGAGCTATGACTATAGTTCTTGCCTAGGATAGGTTAATGAAAACGAGCGGTGAGAGAAACTTTACTAGTCGGATCTAGTAAAATCTTGATTAAAAACTTTAGGTTTCTTTCTCATTTTAAATAATTTGTTTTTCCATTATTTCCTTGTCCCAAATCCTTCACCCAAACACTTAATCCTAATCTGCTAGAACTGAAGTATTCCATATTCATTTAGTGGGCTGGTGATTGTTGTTAGAACTACTTTTCATTGTCGAAGGGCATATTTCGCAATATTTGGGACTCGTATAAGGTCTACGTATGGGAAAAGCTACCTTTGAGATAGGACCATAACCTTATTGAATCTTAGATTATGTCTATGTATTGTTGTTGTCAAAATATGTTCGATCTGATAATTTTTGAATAAAAAAGTTTCTTCATACGAAGAAACGGACAATGCTAAGGTACGTAGAAGTTACTTAACTTGGATATTTTTATTTCACCACTGCAATGCAGAAACAGTTAACTTATCTAAAGTTTTACAGGACACAATATAGAGTTTTACAACACGAAACAGAAGCAGACACAAGACCGTGCCTGTCTTATTCTAATTCTTGCAAATTCATCATGAAACAACCACTCAAATATGAAATCCACACAAGAAATCTTAGATATGCAAATATGTCTTACACTATTGCATTAACAAAGTGCCGGGCACCTCAAACTCGGCTCGTTCTTCATCAGAGCTCCAACACCAAGTCTACAAGGTCAAAACAAAACTAACTCAGGGCAGCGCAATATTGCATTTTCTGTCAGGGCCAACGTATGCCCTGTGCCGTAAAACAAATTAATATTTGTGTCTCATAATATGTTTTCAAGATTTGATGTAAGCTTACTTTAGCAGATTACTGCCATAAGTACTGCAATCTGTTGGCTGAATAACAAAAAGTGACAGATGATACCATCAAGAATTATGTATCTGCACTAATCACTTACAGTCGGCATCAGTTTTGACCCAGAGCTCGCTCCCAGTAGTCTCGCCAGCGCTTTTCATATTCTGGGGTAAATGGGGTTGGTTCTTGTAGCTGCATATGTTGTCTCTTGAGATGGCTTGTTGTGGATATATTATGATATCTTCAGCAGAGGGTCGTAGGCCTCCGCTATTAGATTCCATTAACTGGCTATTGATGTTCTTCATCTCATTCTTGGTGCGATAATGAGACTGAGAACAAGAAGTCGAGTGCTCAGGATGGACCTTCCTATTGAAAATCTGCAGGATCTGCAAATTTAAATCCAAAAAAATTTAAGGCCAATCTAAGAAATTGGTGAATCATATTGAAATACGATCAGTTTCTTTTCTATGCTTTCACACACCTTATGCAGTTTTGTTTCAGCTGTTGTTGAATCAATTCCTCCTCCTGAGTTTGCTGCAGTACTCCTCGAGGAAGCATGAATGATTCTTCTTTTCAGCATCTTTTTCATGGCATGTACTGCAGATTTCTCAGTTTCCTTTTCAGTCCGCTTCTCGCCCCTGTCGGGTTTCGTCCCAGAACTGTCTTCTGCTTGTTTAGTTTTCTGAAAAAGCTCCCCGAGAGACGTCCTCTGTTCTTTCTTCACTGGTGGCGTCGTCTCTTGAAGCCCGACTGCCGATCCAAACAGATAACTCTGCAGAGGACAGATGGTTGCTTCACTGCCACATGTCTCCGCATTTTCAGCAGGCTTGCCACTGAGTGTAATCGTACTGCAGTAACTGATCCTTCCGGCACTGACATGACTGTTCCTTCCGGTACTGACATGACTGTTTCTTCCGGCACTGACATGGCTGTTTCTTCCTGATGAAACATTGCAGCTGTCTTCAGCTGCCAGAACCTTTTCCAGCTCGTCATTGATTAGTTTCAGTTCGTTTTCTGTGACTTCGGTCTCCTTTTCAGCTATGTGATCCACAGAGATGGAGAATGTCGGTGTTCCTGGGTCGGTCGTGACTGGCTCTATACCCAGAGTACCAATAGCAAGGAAGCCATGAAAGAGCTCTGTGAGAGCATTTGCCCTTTCTTCTTCGAGGTCCTCCTCTTCCTCTCTTGCTGCTTCGAGGCTCGTAAATGAGTTTCTGCGGTAGATGTCTCTTTGGGCTCTAGTGAAGGGCTTATTGTCATAACCTCCTTTCGGATACGACTGCAGGTCGTCCAAGGATGGTTGCCCTGTATAACCTGTAAGTCATGAAGTTCAAGAACTCCCCGACACTTGGAAACATTTCGAAATGAAAAAGACATGGAGTACATTAATGTAGTCTATAATCTAGTACTCCCTACGTCCCAAACCAAATGTAACTCTTACAGATTCCAGAGAAGTATTACATTTGGTTTGGGAGGGAAGGAATATTATTTTGAGCCTAAAATATCTATATTGACCTGACAGCAATTATAGGATTCAGATATTACAGTATAAGCAAGACAGACTATCCAGAATTATGTGGATTAAATATTTATTTATCACTGACCAAAGGAAAATTCTTTGGGTGTATCTGTGCTGTTCTGCCGGAACTTGCGATGCATCCAACCTAATATCTGCAAGGGAGAATGACGGAGATGACTACTTGAAATGGAAACAGTTGGAAAGTTTGATATTTTCATGTTTTAATAAAAACAACATACCTTCATTTTGTTCTTACTGCTAGAGAGCTGATAGGAAGAGTAGGTGAAACAATTGATGTTTATATAGGCTGAGTGTTATGGTGACTGTTACTCATGTGGGGAAAACACTGAGGTTTGAAGTTAATAATAAGAAATTAAAAGGTGTCAGTAAATTATCTCTATGCACACTTATTATCTTTTCTTTTACTTGAGGATTATCTGTGAACCAAAATTTTGTTTTCTAACATTTTTGGATGTTATCAATCAGTTTTCAGCTATCAATATTGCATGTCCATCTTACATGTTTTTGTACATTCAGACGTAAAATATATGTCTGCATGTGCATGTAACCATTTATAACTGATTGATGCATCTGTAAAGCTTGATGGTCAATTATTGTTAATCATAGGAACACTTCTCAAAAATCCTTGTGCATAATGAGTTCGTCTGGTTATACTTACTCACACTCACCAGTAAATCTCCTGGTGTAGTAGTAACTTCTGCTCTGAGAGGAGGATAGGAGAGAATCTTGTATTATGCTAATATATTAACATAATGTGACAATTAGGAAGATCTTTAGTCACATGAACTGTTAAAACTTGATTGCGAGTTATGGTTCGTTGGAGGTCCACTTCTTGAAAGAGATGGCAACGAAAATGACCTATACGGAAATTCAGAGACCGAAAAGTCCTTATTTGATAGTACAGCTGGTGTAGGGGCTTTTACTATCTGCCTGTACATGGATTTTATGTTTCGTCGTAATATTAAGTATGAAAGAATTGACTCTACTGTCTACATAGAATATAGAAGCAAGGAGAATTATGTTTAGGCTGCTGGATATACATAATCTTGTTTAATTCTTCTTATTGAGCCAAATTTCATTCGTTTTTGTGAAGTTTCAAGTGCCTACTGTAGTATTACCTTCAAGTTAATATGTTGAAGCTGTAAACACCTTTTTTTTTATTTTAGACTCGTGTTGTATTGGTTATGCGCCACTAACATTTCGATTCACCTACTGATCAGATGATGGTTTTTAGTTGGAGAATCTGGGGAGGGCCATCTTTGAAGAGATGAGTATCTTCCCACATGCTCTGAATTGTATATCAGTCAGAAACAGTCCATGTTAAATGGTGTTGTAATAATTTGTGAATTACATTTCCAAGGAAAAGAAAACGAAAGATTTTAGCCCCCTTCTTCAACTAGTACAAACTGATTTCATTAACAAAGTAAACTCTCATGTCCTTTCCTTCCTCCCTTTCTCTTAAAACAAAGTAGTCACCTATAATTGTTATGCTTTCCATGATATATTTCGAAGATGAAGCGTTTGTTGAATATATGTGAAGTACTATAAAATAATGAAATGCCTCATCTTCGCTGGGATGGAGGGAGTATTACATAATTGTCCACATGGCCCCTATTAGTTATCAAGATATCCCATATATCTGCAAGTTTGACCTTGAAATTCAGAGGAAATTTGAAGCACAAAGTCTGAGAACTGGAAGTATTTGTATTATGATTTTATTTTCATATCAAAAGTCATTGGGTTCAACTTTTTGGACAGGTGTTTCTCCTGAAATAATGGAGAAATGAAAACTGATACTGTTAAAACTTGCTATAAAATAGTTGGCTTGATCTTCTATATACAGTTGGATCATTACCAAGTTAGTTTGTGTGATGAGACTCAAAAGGCACTGAAGTAATGTTTTTAGTTTATAATTACTTGTAATTCTCAAGTGTTTCTTTCTTATGAGGTCTGGTTTGATGCAATAACTGTGGAAAGTTCATTAAATTTGAGTTATCACATCTACAGATTGGCTTAGCATCAAATATTTGTTTCCATATGAAATTGGCAAATAAAAGTTGATGATATTAGGGATGTAGAGCTAATGATTTTAGTATTTCTCTAGTAATACCAGGTAAGGTTGGAATCTTCAGCCATTCAACCGCTTAATAATTATGTTCAATTTGGACAGGGTACATGGACATGACCTCTCTGCATGTAGAAAGCCAAACTTCAATTTTTCATTTATTTATGCCAAATATAAAATTATCATGATTTATGACTCCTTTATTCAACAGTAGCAGATGTTCCTACTTGCTGCTCACAGCTTGTGATCTCAACATTATCACGCCATTGATTTGCTAAAGGTGCAATCTTTAATGCAAATTGATGAATAAATCTTGGTATGACCGATGATGAATGTATTGAATGTATGCAGTATTGACCATGTGCCAAAATGGAGCCTAATATACCAAGCAACTAACTTAATTCAATCGCATCATACATTGTTGGTTTGTTATCAGCTTGCGAAAACTCGTTTTGCAGATGGAACTTCTCACAGCAGAGTGAGGGCAGACAGTAGAAGAGTACCAGATTCCTGGTATATGTTAAATCATGGTCGTCTCCAGTGTAGATGCATTACCCTGCTCTGAAGACCAAGTGACGGTATGTGTGTCCTTTTGTGATATTATTTCGGTAGGGGCCTAAATGTTAAGAGAGCTACAGTTTGCTTCAAAGGAAAAGAGTTTTGAGCCTTTTAGTGATTGAAATATTTGTCGACACACTATGTGAAGTATTAGAATTCTCATTACTCCTGCATGGCATGTCATGGATTTATTATCAAGATTTGAATACTTTTTCTTTCTGCGTTTTGTTCGGAACCATTTGTCTGTTTACGGGGCCGTCTGCATAAACTCTCTGCGTGTGAAAAGAGATCCATAATCCAATTGCAAAACTTTGCATCTCATGTATAGCCCACAGAGACAAGAGCAGTTGTACTCTTTCATTGAATCAACAAATTTTGCTTTTTATATCATCAGCACAAGTAATTGAAAAAATAAATCCAGCTAACAACATGGCAAAAGGCTGGACTATAGTATCTGGGCTTTCTCTTTTGTCCTATTTTTCTTCTAATTTCTATTTCTTTTCTTTTTTTTTAGATTAAATGTTGTAATCATTCACATTATCTTGTATCCATGCTTGTCCAAATTATTTATGTGGTCAGAATATTTCCACCTCCTATCCATTTCCATCCAAATGTGTGATAGCATATTTTGCTTTCTTTTTTAGTAAGCCATAAAATCGAGGGACAACTAGTAAAATAGCCACTTTGAGATAACAAAGATAAAAACTAACCATTTGAATAAAAAAAATAAAAACTAGCCACATTTTGTGTTAAATTACTAAATTACCCTTAGTGAAATTAAAAAACATTTGGCCGTATCTTCCTAGCCTGATTTGCCCCCTTATCTGATTTCTCCCCCATTTGGTACATTCCTCCAATTTCTGCAAGTGCAATTGTCTCCTCAACCTGCTATTGCCAGCCATCCGTCGCGGCCAATGGTCTACTCTCCTCCTCCAAATCACGAGCACAAATTCACGAATGAGTTTTTTTTTTTTTCTTGTATTGTTTTCTCCTGCCATATCTATTGACCCTGGACGCTTTTACGATTGACTGTTGTCACCTCTATTCCGACCAACGCTACCATCCACTACTCCAAAATCACAAGAAGAAATTCCAAAAAAAAAAACCTGTACAAAGTCACACAGAAAATCTGTCTATGCTCATCTTTTCTTTTCTTATTTTCTCCATAAAGTGTATTTCTCTCTCTCTCTCTCTCTCTCTCTTTTCTTTTAATTGGTTAATTGATGATTGTATTGAATATTGGTATGAGATTTACACCACATTCTGAAGAGTGCTATTGCGTAGTCATTGCCGTTCTTGAATTCACGAGTCCACACATCTCGACCAATCTATATTTGTTAATTGACGAATTCAATTCGGAATTTTTATAGGGTTGTGTATGAATTTACAAATTGCCCATTTTTAATAAAGAAATTCACGAATTATGGTTCACATTTGCATAATTCACGAGTTATGCAAATTCACGAATTGCCCCATTTTCACAAATGAGATTTCGTGAATTAATTTTCTCCTGTGAGTGAAATCACGAGTCTTATTTTTGTATGTGAAATCACGAATTTTATGAATCGGATTCGTGAATAAAAATATTATATTAGTAATAAAAATAGGCAAAAATAGTCACTTTGAGATAGTAAAGATAAATAATAGCCACTTGGATAAAAAAAGATAAAAAAAATAACCACTCTTACCATAATACCTTTGTTTTTTTCGCACAATTCAGTAAAATTATGAATTCACGAATTTGAGCTCCTGAATTCGTGAATTGTCATACAAAAATATGACAATTCACGAATCCGATTCATAAAATTCGTGATTTCACATGTGATTTCACTCACAGGAGAAAATTAATTCATGAAATCTCATTTGTGAAAATGGGGCAATTCGTGAATTTGCATAATTCGTGAATTATGCAAATGTGAACCATAATTCGTGAATTTCTTTATTAAAATGGGCAATTTGTAAATTCATACACAACCCTATAAAAATTTCGAATTGAATTCGTCAATTAATGAATATAGATTGGTCGAGATGTGTGGACTCATGAATTCAAGAACGGCAATGACTACGCAATAGCACTCTTCAGAATGTGGTGTAAATCCTATACCAATATTAAATGCAATCATCAATTAACCAATTAAAAGAAGAGAGAGAGAGAGAGAAAGACACTTTATGGAGAAAATAAGAAAAGAAAAGATGAGCATAGGCAGATTTTCTGCGTGAGAGAGAGAGAGAGAGAGAGAGACACTTTATGGAGAAAATAAGAAAAGAAAAGATGAGCATAGGCAGATTTTCTGCGTGACTTTGTACTCTTTTTTTTTTGAAATTTCTTCTCGTTATTTTGGAGGAGTAGTGGATGGTAGCGTTGGCCAGAACAGAGGAGACAACAGTCAATCGTAAAAGCGTCTGGGTCGATAGATATGGCTGGAGAAAACAATATAAGAAAAAAAAAAAACTCATTCGTGAATTTGTGCTCGTGATTTAGAGGAGGAGAGTTGACGATTGGCCGCGACGGAGGGGATGACAAGCGGCAGATGGCTTGCAGTAGCAGGTTGAGGAGACAATTGCACTTGTAGAAATTGGAGGGATGTGCCAAATGGGGGAGAAATCAGAGAAGGGGGCGAATCTGCCTGGGAAGATGCGGCCAAATGTTTTTTAATTTCACTAAGAGTAATTTAGTACTTTAACACAAAATGTGGTTAGTTTTTATCTTTTTTATCCAAGTGACTAGTTTTTATCTTTACTATCTTAAAGTGACTATTTTACTAGTTGCCCCAATTTGGAAAATCATATTTTCCTTGTTAAGGAGGAAATCAAATACTAGGGCATTAGATGGAGCTTTGGTCCTGCCTAGTGATTCTTGTTGTTCATTTTAGCAATAATAAAGGTATGTCATGATTTCTAACAATATGAAATAAATATACTTTTCCGTCTTATAATAGACTCAACTTGAATAAAGTGTGCTCACTATCAATGAGACGGAAATTATATAATTTATCTTAAAAGATTAAAAAATAGTCTAAAAATATCTTGGTATAAGTTTTGCAGTGGTTATACTAGGTAACGTTGCGTCAGACTTATCCTCTATTCTATCCGTCTCTTATTTATAATATATTTACTGAACAATCACGGGCAAAATTTAGATGTTTTCTTTAGTTTCTTCTTCTTCTTCTTTTGGGGTAAGGTGGACAAATTATTGGGTATATTCCCGAGTGAAGTCTTGGGTAGTAAGAAGAGGAACAAATATATAGGTATATCTTTTTCATTTCATCACGAAGAGGAACAAATATATAGGTATATCTTTTTCATTTCATCACAAAACGACTTCGTTTCTTATGTTGCATCATCTATCTAATTGTCATTGTCATTTTTGTGAGGTACTAATATATAGAGAGGTCGAAATTAACTATAAATTATAAATTTGAGAGATATAATATGCACACGGTTGACATGATGATAATATATTTTAAAATTTTATAAATATATATTCTAAAATAAATTATACTGAAAAAAATATATTATAAAATAATTAAATCATAAATGGAAAATTATTGGCGAGGTACTGATTTACGGAACTTGCATTGTACGTATTTAATATACAGACTGAAGTGTATCGAATCAATCGTTCAATAGATTTTAATTTTCTTAATCTATTTTTATAAAGTTTTTTTGAAGGGTTTCTACTTTCTATTTATCTAATTATTTTGTCAAGCAATGTCGTTGAACTAAAATGTGGTGATAGGGACTAGGGTTAGGGGACGGCGGCGTAAGCAGGATAAACTTTGTAGAAAAACATCATTAATTTAAGTAAGTAACGTTGCTATCCTCGAGAAGTCAAAAATTACAACATTTGTTTATTAATCCCACTAATCTTCATTCAACTATAATTGAAAAGAAAATGGGGGCCAGCTAACAAGAATTTCCTTTCTTCTTTTTTCTTTTTCAAAACTAAAATAAAAAGAAAAAGAAAAGACATGTCCCATAATTTGAGTACCGAACATGTACTACCATGTTGAATGCGTACAGCAGGGCATGTTTGTTTTCCTACAGTGATTGAAAAAAAATGACCATTTTACCTTTTTTTTTATATCAAATAATTAACATTTATTTTTATCACTTCTTCCGTTTCTTGTTTCTTTTCCTATTTTGTACTGTACTTTTTTAAAAAATAATCTAATTGAAATTTATAGTCCGCGTGATGCAGGACTGGAAACCGATTCATTTTGCCACGGAAGTCTTCTGGCATTAACCAACCCTTTCTAGGGATGACAATTTTACCTAATGGGGCGGGGGGCGGGCGGGGAGAGATATTCGGGGTCGGGACAGGTTTATGGATTCTCAACCTGTATAAAACTTAATATTTATATTTTAAAATTATAAGTATATAAATTTATCATTTTTATTAATAAATTCACCATTCTTTTTTTATTTTTATTTTAATAATTTTAAAATTTAATTACTATTATTTTCTAAAAATACTATACTTTTTAAAAATATTAACGTGTACCCCACGCCCTTTTATGTATTTTAACTGTTATCGTGTGTATCTATAAAGATGAATTGGAATTTATTTTTATTTTTTCTGGAAAAAATAGGTTATTTGTTTGGAGTTATTTTTTCAGCATTAATCCACACAAATATACAATTCAAAAATATTTTCTTTTATCATTTAAAAAAGTTTGCTCAGGTTTTTGCTCCGATTTTTTTCTTCCATCTTTTACATTTTTTAACTCAATTCTTAATACAGGGAATTAATAAAGTTCCACCAATGCATTATGAAAAACAAAACGAGTTTGACTATTCTTTTTTGGAAAAATATTGCTTAGTAACTGAAGTAATGAAACCGAAAATATGTATTAAAATTTTCAGTGTACCATGCAAACCGAAAATATGTATTAATTTTTTTTATTTGGAAGTTTCTTAGTATATATATATATATATATTTATTTTATTTTTTTTGAGAAAATTCTTAGTATGTGTTATTATTACCTAAAATAGAAAAATATTCAATATTAATAATTTTATCAGTTCTTTCTTAAATTCGTATAATTTCAAGTTTCACATACATTTAGGGGCGGATGGTAGGGGTGAGCATTCGTTATTTGGTTTGGTTTTGACTTAAAATATAACCAAACCAAATAATGGAAAATTTTGAAATTACATCCAAACCAAACCAAAATTATTTTGGAAACCGAACCAAATTAACCAAAATAAATACTCCGTATTTGGTTATTTTGATTAATTTGGTTTGTCCAAATTTTTTTCCATTTCTTTTGAATATTACATATGATATCATTCCAGTATCAATAATTCATAAAATAAAAATAATACAAATATAATATTTTGAGTTAAACAATAACCAACAAATAAATATTATATCAAACAAACTAACAATAAGTAAGTTCAACATTAAACAAAACAATCGACAGGTACATACGTTGTAATCGTTGTAAAAAAATTAAAAATAACCAAATCATCCAAAATCAACAATATAAGAAGTTACTCCCTCCGTCTCGTTGAATTCGTCATGTTTCATTATTTTAACACTCACACATATTCAAAAAGCATGACGAATTCAACAAGACGGGGGGAGTAGTTTTCAGTTTTCAAAAAGTCACAAGACTTTAATATGAAATATGAAAATAAGAAGATTGAGAGTGACTAATTTTAGGAAATATAGAATCAATAAAGTTAAAATTTTAGTACGGAGTATATAAATATAAGAAGTTACTCCCTCCGTCTCGTTGAATTCGTCCTGTTTCATTATTTTAACACTCACACATATTCAAAAAGCAGGACGACTTCAACAAGACGGAGGGAGTAGTTCAGTGTTCAAAAAGTCACAAGACTTTAATATGAAAATAAGAAGATTGAGAGTGACTAATTTTAGGAAATATAGAATCAATAAAATTAAAATTTTAGTACGGAGTATATAAATTTTTTTATTTTAAATATTATAATTTGGTTTTTCGGTTTTGTTTGGTTTTAAGAAAACAAAACCGATCCAAACCGAAAAACCAAAAAAATAATTAATTTCAAATCGAATTAACCAAATTAACCAAACTATACAAACCAAATTAAATATTTCGGTTTGATTTGGTTTGGTTTTCGGTTTTTGGATAAGTTTGCTCATCCCTAGTGGATGGAATAGTATTTTATTTTAATTTTTCACTTGATACTTAGCTATAGTTAAAATTATTCCATTTAGATTTTAATTGCATGTTTGAACTTCAATCATACATGTGGCTACGTTCCAAACAAGTGAAATGACTATTCTACCACTAGTTTTTACGACAATGCATCACTGTATTTTTCAAAAAAAGAAAAGAAAAGAAAGAATAAACCATTGGTAATCTTCAATGTACTTGACCATTTCAATTACCCATAACCAAATGATCTTTCCATCTATAGAAATTTGACCAATCATTTACTTTTAGGACAAAGCTAACTCATTAATTCATCATATAAATTCAGTTAGCTAATAGAATTTCAATAGAATATCACAATGGGCTCGCAATTGCTTCCACTTTATACCTGACTGTTTAGAACTTAATTATTGTAATAAGAAACAAGAATTCATTCCACCTTGGAAAGAAAAAAATGATTGATATATTTCAAACATACACATATTCAAATAGGTAATATATTTGATTTCCTTTGGTAGACTTTATATTTAATAGATATGATATGTTGGTCACCTCTTGTAAGTATATTTTGTGAGCACCGTTATATTTTGGTCATTTTATTATAATTTTTTCTTTTTTTTTTTTCACTGATCTTTATTCTAATATCTAAAAAACTATTAATAGCATCATTACATTCATAAATTACATGAAAATCAAACCTCCATTTATTTTTCATCCCTTGAGTTTCAATGAAATGAATAAAACGAACAATTGAGGTTTGCTTTTCATGTAATTTTATGAATATAATGATGCTATTAATAGTTTTTTTAGGCATTAGAATAAAGATCAATAAATACAAAAAAAAAAATGATAGATTGACTAAAATGCAAGCGGTGACAATGAAAATTGACTATGAGATGTGACTATCATATCATTTCTTTTATAATTAAACTGTCATCGACTTCTTTGTCTATTTTAGTCCAAAGTCCAACATTCAAGTCCGAAGGCTTGACTCGAATTAAATCAAAAGTCCAAAATAGAGTTTTAGCAAAAATCTCCAACAAGAAACAGAGAATAATGCACAATAAATATAAATGTGAAAACTGCACAGCGCATTATTAATGCACAATAATATATTAATGTGAAAAAAAAGAGGAGAGGACAAAGAGATGGATAGGCATGAAATAGTTCAATTATGATTGGTCCCCGCACAAACACAAAGTACAACGTACTAAAGCGGTGTGTACAATAGTTGTAAATTAATTAATAGTAATTCTGAAAGAGGAGTGTCCATAAAAAAAATAATGCAGTTCAGAGCGTAACCAATAGAGAGAGTATTATTTTAGTTGCAGAGGTGAACAAGGACCATTTCATTATAATTTCATTTCCAATTTTTATTTTTTTGTTTAGGCACTGCCTCAGCCATTCATTTGCATTTTGGCTTCTGCATACTGCTACACAAACTCATTGGAGGCTTTCACTTTATAATTATATTTTTGGGGGGTTTAAATTCTAGTTTCTCACTATCTATCTACGATATTACTACTTTTTATATGTTCAATTTAAGTCCCATATCACTTCATCGAAAAAAGATGCATCGCATTTTGAAATAAATTTTAAAAGTAGAGGGCATTAACATAATAAATTGAAGTTGATGCTATGAATACAAAATTATGATCATAAAATATAAATTATCCTTTTTTTTAATATTAATAAATGTTTTTGTTATGGACTGCCAGACGGGCTATCGAACCACACTAGTTGATATTATCCGCTTTGGGCCAAACCCGCATAGTTTTGTTCTTGGATTCCTTCCCAAAAGGCTTCGTACTAGTGTGGGTAGTGCTACACTTTATATACAAGGTATATCTACCTTATATTTCAGATGTAAAACTTGTTGATTGCAATAACAGTTTTTATTTCAAATCTTAAATATGAGTTTGGTTATATTAGTAGTACCTAATTTTCGTCCTCAATAATTGGATACAATTTCCTTTTTTGTCTATCAACAATGACTAGAAAAGTTTTCACTTTACACTATAAAAGTGAGACTCAAACTCCATTTAAACATCTAATTATTATAAAAAATATTAAAACTCGTATCTACAAATTGGGGCTCAATTATTACGGATGGAGGAAGTATTTGTTTAAATCAAGAGTGTGTTAAGTTTATTCACTGTCGCTATTGTAATGAATTTCAAGTGATTTACAATTGGTATTTGCTAAAGCTTATTATATTAAAAAAAAAGTACATATCCATTTAAGGAGTTCCCCCTACTTGCAAGTTCTTAAATTTGCCACGTTATCACATCACATTGTATTATTGTATTTGTATATATACTCCTATTTAATAATCGGCAAAGGCCCATCTCCAAAGAGATTTAATCAATAATATCACAATAAAAATAAAAGTGATAACAAACGTGAAGTAAAATAATAATTTGTCATCAAACGAAGTAGTAGTACAGAAATCCATTAGATCCTAAAAAATATTTTATTGAATAAAAAGAAATTCTCAAATCACATAAGAAATTCATTTTATACTAAAAATATTTTATTATTCACTATAAGAATAGGAATAAGATTTTCCAAAGTGATTCGAAGCAGACAGGAATCAGAACAAAGAATAGAAAAAGTCGCATAAACTTGACATTCACTAACCTAAAACCCCCAATAATTCAACACCTACTCAAACTAATCTATTTTATAACCAACACAAGTTACTAAAAAAAAAAAAAACTTTCATTATTATCACAAATTCACCACTGCAACTTTATTGTGCATGTATATCAACTACACTAATTAATTTCCACCGCAGAATTAATACTAGTATAGATATATCATAACCGAACATAAATATCATCAACACACTCATAATTATAAAATATTATTTACAGCAAAATTATATTTATTTTATTATGGACTGTAATTGTCTTGGTCACAGACTCACAATTGGCACATTCATCCAAAAGTATCACATTCGTAAATAAATGACTAAAAATTAGTAATTGATATAGTACTATGTGACAAAATATCTCACCAACTCAGCATCCTTAGCCACTAAGCAATACATTAATATGCTTTTAAAAGCAAAATAATATCTTCTTTCACTTTCATTATTTATATATGCACCACAATCATAAATAAATACTACACAGTATAGTAGTATGACTATATATTATAGGATTATTATGAAAGAATAAAAGAAAAGAAGGCAAGGTTTGAAGCTAAGAAGATTCGAAATGCAAGAGAGATTGAAGTTGAACTGAACACATAAGAAAAATTAAAGAAATGGCAATAATAATTCAAAGAGGGGCCACGAAACATTTAAAAGGGTTTTGCATATTCGAGTACGAATATAACCTACTGCCAGAAAAAAAAATTATATATTTTTTCCTTTTTTTTTTCCCTTGAAATTCCAATTTTTGATTTATTTTACTCACACATTCGGACTCCAAAGGCTCCATAAACGCGAACTGAATATTCCCATGACGTCCGGCAACACTTTCCTAGCCAATCCTTTATGCGTCCGCACCACCACCGCCGGCGCCGCTTCCGCCGCCGCCATTGATTCCTCATCCTCCGCACAAACCCCCGGTTCCACCTCCTCAACCTCCGCCACCGTCGCCTCGACCTCCGTTGCCGTTGCCGCCGCCGCACGCTCTAGATTCTCCGGCGACTCAGCAGCGGCCGCGGAATCAGGAATCCCCGTGTCGCCGCCCAGCTTCTCGGTCCTGCGGCGGCCGAATTTCTCCCTCCGCTTGCTCTTCCCGTTGTTGCTCTTCAAGGTCTCGCCGCTGTTCAAATGGTCCTCGAAGGCTTCGATTGCTTTGTGAATAAGCTCGCGGTTGGGCGAGGAATCCCAGCGGAACCAGAAACTGGTGTAGCAGTGGAAACAGTCGCAGTCGAAGAGCGCCGGCGAGCTATGGCCGCACTGCTTCTTCGAGCTCTTCTTCCTGTCTTCATTCGCGGGGAAGAAGGAAGGGTTCGTCGACAGAGATCTGGTAATCAAATAGGCCAGGACTTCGCGGTCCTCTAGAGAGAGAAACGAGACTAGAGTGAGAATGGCGGTGGGGAGGAGCTTCAGCACAGAGAGAGAATCCGTGGTTGAAGAAGAAGAGGAAGAAGAAGAAGTAGTGAAGGGATGGACTTTGCCTTTGTTTCTCATCTTCATGTTTTTCTTCGGTTTTTTTTTTTCTTCCTAATTTTGTGTGGAGAAAATGAAAATGAGCTTCGGAAAAGGTGAATACGAATTGAAGCTTAGGGTAATGAGCAAGACAAAAATATATTTTCTTTCTTTCTTTATTTTTTTTAACATAAATAGGAAATTAAAAGAAAAAGAAAAAGAAAAAGAAAAATAGGAGAAATAGAATAGTTAGCCGGAGTGAGATAGGGCTGGGAAAGGAAAGGAGGGCGGTTGGCTTATCTCAGATATGAGCGGTCCCAATTATTATTTTATTACTATTTTTTTTAATCCTAAAAAATATTATTAATATTGTTATTATTATGATTATGTTTTTTTTTAGTACGTCTCAAGTGAAAGTGATACATACTTTAAATAAACACTATTCTTCACCTATAAAGTGTTCTAAAAGAAGGCCGACTTGGCCGCCTAGAAGGCGCCTAGGCGCTAGAAGGTGCTGGACCGTCCCAATTAATGGCAAGACGGTTTTCTCTAGACAGCAGCGAATTAATCGGCATCTAAGCAAGTACCTAGGTGATCCTAAGCATGTATCGGCAATCCTAGGAGGGTTTAGGTGGGGCTAGTCGGGGCCAGAAGAGTTGTAAGATTAAATTATATTTGAAAATCATGAATTTCATACTCTAACTTATGAATATCATATTTAAATATATGAAAATTTGATCTAGACTTTGATTTTTATGTGAAAGACTATTAAGTTTATGGAATTTGAACTATTAATTAACATATTATATAATTTTAACTTTTTATATTGTTTGCACTATAGGACATAATGTAAAAATAATACATTATAATTATAATCCGTCTAGCCCGCCTAGAAACCGTCTAACCGCCTAGACGCTAATCCCCACCCCGCCGCCCTATTAGCTAGCGTCTAACGTCTTTTAGAACACTGTACCTCTATATCACCCTATAATTTAACATATCAGATTCTAATTTTGAACCCTTCGAAACTAGATTTTGCCAATCCTAGAATTTTTATTTTTATTTTTTATTTTTATTCAATTTCTTTTTGAAAGGTGTTCTTGTTGAATTTGGGTATATGCATATTGAATGAAATATATGAATTATTTGAAAAGGTATGATCCTCTCCTAATTCGTAGGTGTGAAATCTAAAAGAAGGATTACAATGTCCAAAAGGCTTTTTGTTCGGACTAAAATAAGAATGAAATTGAGGTTTAGGTTGATTTTTTCAATTTTTTTTTCTTTTTTTGTTTTTGTTTTGTGGATAAGAAATTTTGGGTAATCTATATGAAATATAAATACTGGATCCCCTAAAAACCGAAAATCTAAAGAGTGTATGACACGCAAGTATTTTCTTTTAAATCTTATTTTGTAAATGCATATAGTACTGACACTTACGAGTTATGAGGATACTATATCGCATAAATATTATTTTTTGGAGTGTAAATATATATATAACAGTATATAATTGGTTGGATTAAATGCATATTTATTATTTTTCAAAATGCCATTATTTGAACTGCCACTTAACTTAAAGATTGTTCGTCTACTTCTTATTTTTTTAATAAAAGAAAAAGATGGCTCAAAACAAAAAAAAAAGGAAAATGTTAATATTCATAGAATTATAGACGAAAAAAGAAAAAGATATATCCCGATGTTAGGGCATTCCAAATGGAGAGCCTAAAAAGTGGAAAAGTTGCCTCTTTCCCACTTTTCCGGCTGAGAGAGCTCACTCCCATGACGAGCTCCAGTGGTTGGGATCTCTCCGGGCTTTCTTTGATTTTATTTATTTTTATTTTTTAATTCAATTGAATTTTAATGTATTTTTGATTTCTATTTCAATTATTATTTTGATTTTATTTGATATTTAGCTAATTATTTTATTTATAAAATTAATTTAAGAAATTAAAAATTTGAATATTATTTCATATATTGAGTTTAAAAAACAACATCAAATAAAATTTAAAAAAGACAAATTAAAATTTTATAAATAAAATAAATAAACAAAATTTATATAAATAAAAAATTATATAATTTTTTAATTTAATTAAAATTTTAGATTACATAACAAAAGAACAAAACAAAAAAAAGAAAAAAAGAGAAAGGGCACAAACATAAAATAAAAAAAAGATAAATCAAAATTTCAAAAAAATAAAAATAAAAAAATTCCCGTTGACGTCATAATGACGTCAGTCTGGGCTCGCAGGACATTCGCAGGAGCGAGACGCTCGGAGAGAGCTCAAGATCGCCAGTGGGTTTGGGTCTCGCTCAGCGGCGGCGAGCCCGAGCAATCCCGGCCAATGGGGATGCCCTTAGTGAGCAACTATACGGACCAAACTTTATTTCTTCTTCTAATTTATCAGTATTATATTTTTGCTAAAAGAATTGGTACTTGTAATTTCATACTAGTATTTCTTATTCGAACATGCCTAGCACAAAAACGGTCGGATTCTAATTTAGTAGCTAGCTAGTATGGGCCATTAATTATTTTAATGAATGAATTGCGCTTCATTTAATACTTAAAACTTATCTCATGCTGTAATAATCTTTTAAGGTAGGCCTTTTCGTTTTAGGTAAACTTTTATGAGTGGCCGTCATCTTGTAGGGGTGAATTCATAATTATTGTATTTAATTTTGCATACTATGATCACCTTTAAGCAACTTTTAATGAAAACTACCAAGAACTACTAAGGGTACCCTTTTTTTTTTTTTTTTCTTTTTTTCGCGTTGCGCTTTATTTGTATAACTGAAATAATGACTTTAGAACATTGAAAATAATTTCATGACCATACATTCAACATTGTGAGGGGAGATAAAAGTGGTCTTGCATGCATAACTTTAGTTGTAGCTTAGTTTCAATCATGGGAGGAGGGACTATGAGTCCATAGAAGCTATGCCATGAAGTTGCAATATGGGTAAATTATTTAGTGATTTGGCATTTGAGATGGAAGTTGCAGTTTGGGCAAAATACACAATGAAGTGTTTTCTCTGGTAGTCAAATATAGCTCTATAAGAGTTGTACTTATTGTAACTGTTCAGTTTGATATGGAGTTTCACCGGTTATATGTTAAAAAATCCGAAACCCTTTCTAAGTCAGCGTTGACTTAGAAAAGGTTCCAGAGTTAACCATATATAACATCCCTCTTAAGACCTTTTAAGAGGATATATATCCAATTCTAATATAATATCAAAGACGATCTAAGATTGATGATAGTTTGTTGTTCACATTAAAAATTGATGCCTACACTTGAGAGGGCGCGTTAAAGCAACATGTTTGTCCCACATTGATTTTGAAAAATGTCCTATACTAAATAAATGATTTGAATGGCTCTCCTCTGTTATACTACCTCCATCCCATATATTAGGCTACCTTTCCGCTTTGGTCCGTCCCACTTATTAGTTCACTTTCCTAAAATGACAAAAAATTTGTAGCTACAATTAACTCTCTCTCCTTAGAATTGATTACAACCACATATTATATAACAAATCTTAATAGACATTTATAAATATATATATTTTTTAATAATTATAATATACCTAATAGAAGAAAAGGGTAAAAAATGATCATAAACGCTAATTGAATAGTGAACCCAGAAAATAATTACTAAAATTAATAAATTATTATAAATTAAAATTATTAATATATAACTAATAAAATTTTTGAGATACAATTGAAACATTAAAATGGGGAGGGTGTAGACTCAATTCTAGCAATCGCAACTCCAAACTAAATTGGAGCTATGTCACTTTGGTACGCATCGAATTGATTATTAACGACATTCCACGTTTGGTAAACGAGATTATACATTTAGTTATACGATTATATGAATTTGGCTTCCTCTATGGTAAAGTTTAAAAATATAATTTTTCAGCACAGTTAGTTCATAAAATAAGAGATTTAATTCAATTAATTAACACATTAATTATTCATAATATTCCACCCAACCCCCTAAACCCTAATTCCGTCCACTTCATGAATAGTATAATTTATATATACATTTTTAATTCACTACTAATCACTTTTATCTTAATTTTTGTGCCACAAAAAAAATGGCCCTATATAAATGGAATGGAAGGAGTAGTAATGGAGGGAGTAATAGTGAGTAATCGTGTTGATTAGTTATGGGAATTTTGTAATATAGTCCAACAGCTTCATATACTGCGTGCTATTTATGGCAAAATTAGTACTCATTCCTTATAAGGATTTATCCATTTTCCAACAACCCCATATATATATATATATATATATATATATATATATATATATATATATATATATATATATATATATTTGGCGATCTCATCGATACAAATATTTGTGTATTCGATCCGAAATATTACGTGCACATGTGATTAAACGTGTACTCCCTTTGTTTTTTTTAAGTGTCATACTCGCTATTTTTGTTGTTTGTTTTTAAGTGTCTTATTTCAAAATTTGATGGTAAAAAAACTAAAGTTTTTCCAATTTACCCTTAATTAATGTTATATATAAGTTGGTGTTCAGAGAAAAGAATAATAAATGAAGTTAAAATGTAATTTTACACATTTTCTTGGTATGTGTAATTTGATTATGAGGACACTTAAAGAAAATTGAGGGAACTCGTGATTCATAAGCATAAAACTACATATTTAGGCAAAGTACGTAATACTTACTAGTTTATTTTGAGAAATGTTTGGTAGTAATAAATGTTTCATATCTCACAATTAAGTTTGGTAAGTACAAATCCTCCCATTGTTATCAGCAAATTGATTAATCCTAGTTAGGTAGTGGCGCTGTCGTTAAAAATTATGTCCAATATTAGTTTGGTGAGATAGGTCCACTCCAATACTCTATGAAAACCCCACTTTAATTTGCTAGAGAAAATCATATTGATTATTGGTAATATTGATTAACCATATCAAAATTGTGCACTTAAATTAATTCTTTTGATATGTTACTCAAACATTTAGTTTTCACCTCACACGTCATTCATTCATTTGTGTTGATTTTAATTTTCGATTAAATTTTTTGACAATAATTAATTAAGAGTGGGTGAAAGTAAAGGCTAGACAGTTAAAAATTAAAATGGACTAGCTACTAATGGGATATCAAAAGGCGCAAATTTATGACTAAGTGAAGTTTCTAATTTTTTTTACTAGAACCAATAAGAATTTTAAAGGAAGCTCCCGAAAATTAAAATGAACAAAATGAAACCATGTAGTATTCATTTTGTAAATACATTATAAAGTAAGCTTCTAGATCATTAGATCCATGTAGATAAATCAAAATCCTAGCTAGTTGATTACGTATATCAGAAGAATACCGTATCTATAGAAGTAGTTAAGGTTTATACTGATTTGTAAACTCTATAAATTGTTTCTGAAATTGCTTGTCGTATCAACTATTCCATCTGTCATGTCAAAATAGCCTTGTTTGTAAAGTACAGTATGACAAGAGATCATATAAAAAGGACATTATCCGTATAAAATAGGAAGTGATCCATACCCTTTATTTGACAAGATCTACGGCTAATAAATTAGCTGATATTAACTTACTAGCAAACGGTTTTGTTTAAGTGGAGGTCAAAATCGTAATGCTGTGTAATCTTATTTATGGCAATGATTTAATCCTACAATTATGAGATCGCATTGACTTTATTACGGAAAATATTCTATCTTATTTTATTCATATTAATAAATGAGCAATCATTATTTTATTATATAAAATTAGCTATTGTTATTTTTTGCATAAATGCGCCAAAGTCATATTTTGCATTATACTTTTTTTTATCGAAAATATTTTGCAATTTGCATTATACATATTCTAATGCATTATACATCAAACTATTATATTTTATAATCTATACATTTCTTAATGCATTACAAAATATAAAATAATGCATGACGCAACACATTTTGATGCATTAATATTTTTTTAAAGATGGCATTATAACTTGTAGTGCATTATAACTTGTGCACTAATGCATTATAATACTACAAATAAATGCATTAAAAAAATGACTATTATTTGTGCATTATAAATATTAAAATTTGCATTAAAAAGAATGACCATTAATTTTCCCGACTAAGATTTAGTTTCCACAGCTATTAGGATTTAGTTTTTTTACTAATAGAGTATAATTGTAATGCATCATCAACTTATTAATATTTCATTTTTTTTAATGCATTATAAAATCAATATGATGCATTACATAATATATTGTGCATTTAATTTGTTCAGAAAATGACGATGTATAAATTCCTTTATTTTCCCTCTCTAATAATGCATTATAAAATTGTGTAGTAATGCATTATAAATATTAAAATTTGCATTAAAAGAATGACCATTAATTTGTGCATTATATATTGTGTAGTATTGCATTATATATATTGAATTTTGCATTGAAAAGAATGAACATTAATTTGTACATTATAAAGTATGTAGTAATACATTATAAATATTGAATTTTCTGTAAGTAAATTGTTTAGATTTCTCACTCCACGTGTTAGATTTAGATAATTGTTTTGACTCCCAAATCCCATAAATTTCGGCACATTCTAAATTTACCACTCTTTATTTTTACTTTCTTACCCTTTGATACATTAAAATATAGCATTTAAAAGAAAAGGGGGATCTGTATTATGCATCATAAATTAAATCTTAACCGTATATTACCTAATAATCAAAGGTGTAAATAGTTTTTTATTTCTCACACTAAAGGAGCTTTTCATGTGAACTCAACCCAGTACAGTATATTGTATTTGTTAAGTGAAGTTGAGAATTGTTTATTACTATTATATTTAATATTAAAATTTTAAATTAATAATTAATAAGGGTCCAATTAAAATATCCTCTTTTTTTCTTTTTTTTTTCTTTCTAATTGTCCCCTTATTTTCCCTAATTATTTCAATATTAAGAAATGGAACGCTTTCGGTGGAAAGACTTGAAAAGAAAAACAACACTTTTTCAGCGAGACAAATGGAGTATCATATGTTGGAAACAAATATGTCACACCGTCTCTCAGAAGTTTCATCGAAAGTTGGAGTGCAACAGTATTAGAAACCTACGCGAACACAAAACGGAAGTATGAAAATTAATCGTTGTGCCGTGGTCGCACCACTGCCTTAAAAGCGATTTCCGGCAGACCCTCAGTGCCAAGTCTCTTTGCCGAATCACTCTCGAAGATTAACACAACACTCGAGACGCATTTCAACCGGGAAGGAAAAGAACTCGTATCTCTCTCATGATAGAACGACGGTGATAAATGACTCGACAGGACGCTTCTTCTCCAAGAGAAAGATTGGAGAGTTGAAGATTTGGCATGATTAAAGGTACGTGAGTTGATGAGTATAAAATGTTTGAACCAAAAAAAGAGAAATTTCAACCGTAACCATACCATATCAAGAACAAGCTTTACCCGGTCCAGCCCAATTTCATACGGGCTAGGATTGCAACCCGATGGAATCATGGATCGGGCGGGCCCGACCCGATATGATTCGGACGGATAGTTCTATTCAACAAGAAAGAAAAGTGAAAGATGTACATACATTAAGCTAAGCGTACAAATTCAATTACACATACATATCTATAGTAAGTGCTTAATCAAAGATATAAAACATTAGAATATACTATAATAATTAATTAATGAGCCTTTTTATCAGAAGCATAAGCAGAAGCATTGGATTTATTATTATCCTCAGCCATCTTTGCTTGCGTCTCCTCCCTCTCTCTCTCCTTGAAATACCTCTCGAACGCCCGCGGCAGAAACCGCGGTATCAGAAAACAGAAGAGGTTCACCGAGAAATACGCCATGTTTAAAACCGCCAGTATCCTCCCAAACCAATACCACCCCACTTCCTGAGAAAAATACGCCACAATTCATTCAATCAATCAATAAACATTAATTTACTAATCAAGCCATCAAGCAAAAGAATATTATTACGCTTATATCCGCGTTTGCGGGTAGGGTTTTGTTGACCCAGACGTCGTTGATCCAGTCGAGGACCACGAAGATCCGCCGCACCGTGTAGAGCATCGGCACCAGCGCCCTCACCGGCGCCGAGAACAGCGAGAGCCCGCTTATTATGTTCTCCGTCAGTATCTGGAACGACAGGAGGAAGAGGTGTGGCGTCGCCGACCGCACCGCGTGGTCGTCGCCGCGGGCGAAGCCGCCGAGCACGTACGCCAGCGGCAGGAACAGCCCCACCGTCGTCCCCACGATCACGTACGCCCGGAACAGCCGGCTGCCCTGGAATATCTCCGCCGACTCGCCGACGCCGCTCTTCCCCGCCGCCGACGGGAACACGAAGCGGGAGAGGGCGATGAAGTAGGCGGAGGCCAGCGCCGGGAAGACGAGGTCGAGGAGGGGGACGAGGCCGGAGGCGGAGAAGATCATGATGAACGCCACCAGCTGCAGCTCGATCACGCGGAGGGACCCCATCACGCCGCCGGCCGACGCCGTCGTTTCATGGGGAGGTGCGGCAACGGAAACGCCCGACATTTTGAACCGATTAATTATTATCTGGGATTTGTGAATGAAAGAGGATAAGTATTTGGGAATGAAATGAGCGATTTTGAAGAATTCAATCACAGTTTTTGATGATTTTTTTGCTGTGGGAAGGAGATGAGATGAGATCCTGAGAAAAAGCACCGAAAGAAAAGTTTTAAGGTTTGTCTCAAACAGCTGCACGTGGATGAATTGTATGGGGCCACGTGTGACACTGCTCATACGTGGCGGCGTTCTAATTTTGTTGTACGGAAATAGAACATTAAATAAATTTTAATTGGAATTTTGGGTTTGGGTTTGGGTTTGGGCAGTAGACTACCATTGGTGAATTGAGGCCCAGAATTTTATTGCTTCTTCCTTGATCTTTTTGCAACTTTGATGGGATTAGCCTTTTCTCCTTTCACTATCACTTTATCATTCTTCGCATCAGCTTGTGTTATTACTAATTTTTTGAAATTAGAAAAAGAAAAAAAAAAATCGAGTTTTGATTTTTATTTATTTTGTAGATTTAATAATATATTTTTATATTAATTTTTAAGGTATTATAGTATAAAACAACAAAAAAATTTAAAATATATATATATAATGTCAAAGTAAAAAAAAAGGTTATTAACCGTAAAAACCATGAACTTTCACGGGATTCCGGTTTTTCCCATGAACTATAAACTGTCATTTTCGAAACTCTCAACTTTTAATTTGTTGCAATGTTCCCATGCCGTATTTTTCCGGCTAATTTTGAACCTACGTGGCAGCCGGATTTTAATGACGTGTACTTACTTATCTTACGTGGAGTGATTACGTGGTTAAAGCGGGCATACGACGTCGGTTTGAACAAAACGATGTAGTTTTGTTATTAGTCTTTGTATCGATTTGGGACACTTAACCCTAATCTAATCGACGAAGAAGACCAGAGCTACATTCAATCAATATTTTGGCAACGGAGTGAAGGAATCTCTCCTCGATAGTTTGGAATCGAACGGCTTGGCTTTGATTGTCGCGGCGTGGTGGTCCCGACGGATTGCTCGCGTAAGTGTTGGACCAGAGGTTGAAGACGCATATGTTGGAGAAATGGATAACAGGTAGGCCCGCGAAAGCTTTCACCTTTGGTATGATGTTTTTTTACATATTTTACTGTCGAGGTGTGGTGGTTTAGGGTTAGGGTTACATCGATTTGGGTGGTATTTTAGGGTTACATCGATTTGGTGTTTTTTTACATATTTTACGCCACTTTTCTGGTTTTCATGTGTGAAATTGTGAAATTAGGGTTTAGCTTGATAATTCCAGCTGGTTTGAATGATTTATTTTTTATTTTTGCTCTTTTATTTTGTCACAGCGATAAATTCGGGTTGTGCATTCATCATGGTGGATTTTTCCATAGGCTAGATGGTAACAGGCATTATATAGGGGATAAAATGGTACAAAGGCTTGATCTAGATGCTGGTAAATTTGGAATAGTAGAGTTAGATGATGAAGTGAAGAAGTTAGGATATGTGTCTTGGAAAGATCTATACTTTAGGATTCCTTATACTGATATGTATAATGAGATTCTTGATGATGGTGATGTTACAAAAATGCTAGCACAGTTGAGAGCTAAAACTAGGATATTGCACATTTATGTGACTGGTGGAAAACTGTGTGAAGATATAGGCGCTGAAGAAACTGAACCACATGAAGATTGGGGTCATGATGCTTGGGTAGATGAGGATTGGGTAGAGGATGATGGGGCTGGAATGAATGATAATGTGGAAGTAGAAACTGAAATTGAAGAAGAATTTGTTGCACATAATAGTGATGAGGATAGTGATTACATTTAACCTGAGGTATGTGATTATAGTGATGATGAAATGGAGGATGATGAGCTGTGTTCTGATGAGGAGTACACAGAGGCTAGGAAGCACTTAAGAGATAATAAAGACAGGGTGTTAGGTGATGAATTTTTCAACATATCTGGTCATGAGTGTGGATTTTCAGATTATGAGGATTCTGATGGAGATGTGTACTCCTCTGAGACTGATGAAGATGCAGATACTTCTAGAATGAGGAAAAGGATTCGTAGGGTAGTGTATGATCCTAGAGTTGAACACAAAAACCTTCAACTTGTAGCTGGGATGAGGTTTGAAGATGGCTTTGAGGCTAGGGATGCTCTGAGGCAACATACCATTGAGGATGGCAGGGAAATCCGCTTTAAGAGAGTTAGTAAAGTTCATGTGGAGGCCAAATGTAAGCCTCCTTGCAAGTGGAGGTGTTATGGAAGCATAGTCAAAGCAACTGGTCAGTTTATCATAAAAACTGTAGATGGTCCTCATACTTGCACAACAGCCATGAGGAATAAACAGGTTAGTTCTAATTGGATAGCTAAGGAATACCTCAATGTCTTTAGACATAGTCCTGATATCACTGTGAGGGAGGTGGCACAAGATATTCAGATGAGATTTAATTGTTATGTAGGGAGGTGGAAACTATACAAAGCAAGAGATAAGGTGATTAAACTGTTGAGAGGGTCTGTTGTTGAACATTATGCCAAATTGAGGAGCTACATTCTAGAGTTGCAAAGAGCAGATAATGAAGGCAGATTTGAGCTTCATGTGGATGTGGGGGTTGTTTCCAAGGGAATATATGTAGGCTTTAGTGGGTTGAGGAAAGGCTTTTTGGCTGGATGTAGGAGAGTTATTGGAGTGGATGGTGCATTCTTGAAGACTTACCTAGGAGGTGTTCTGTTATGTGCTGTGGGGAAAGATGCTAACAATCAAATGTACCCCATAGCTTGGGCAATAGTTGAGATTGAAAATCTAGAAAACTGGTCTTGGTTTTTGAAGATTTTGGTTGAGGATCTTGGTCTTGGAGATGGTGCATGGACTTGTTTCATAAGTGATCAACAGAAGGTACATTATTTTTGGTTCTTTTTTATTTATGTTGCAAATCTTTTCATAATGCTTTGGTTCTGAAAATATTTAACTTGATTGTCTGTTATTTGGTAGCGATTGCTGAGGGCTGTTTCTGATATAGCTCCTCTTGCTGAGCACAGAAACTGTGCAAGGCATGTCTTCATCAACTGGAAGAAAAGCAACAAAGGCCTTATTCTGAAGCATCATTTCTGGAAGATAGTCAGAAGCACACACATGGCTGAATACAATGCTGCATTGGATGGGTTAATGAGAGCAAATGAAGCTGCATATCAGGACTTCATTGGTAGGGACACTACAAAGTTCTGTAAGGTTTTCATTAACCCCTACTTTGTATGTGGTATGACACTCAACAACATTAGTGAAACATTCAATGGTTACATACTGAATGCAAGGGGTAAGCATGTCATCCACATGTTAGAGGAGATAAGATCATCCCTAATGGAGAGGTTGCATAGGAAAAGTGTAGAACTGAGAGACTGTAGTCATAGAATTTGCCCTGAAATAGTGAAAAAAATAGAAAAGAAAAAGCATTTCAGTAGGTATTGTGTACCTCGTTCATCTTCTGATATATTATTTGAGGTAGAAAACTATGGAGATAGGTTTATGGTTAATGTGAGAGATATGACATGCAGTTGTAGAGGTTGGGACATTTCAGGGATTCCTTGTATCCATGCTTGTGCTGCAATTCACTTGATGAGGGATGATGCTACTAACTATTGCTCTGAGTAATTTCACTGTTGTGAAGTACAAAGAATCCTACCCACATGGATTGCCACCTTTAAATGGTGAAAAGATGTGGCCTGCTGCTAAAGGTTACCCAGTACTTCCTCCCCCAGTAAAGAAGATGCCTGGCCGCCCTAAGAAGAAGAGAAAGAGAAATCCATGTGAGGAAAATCCTCAAAATCCAAACAAGTTAAGAAGAACAGGAGTGATAATGACTTGTACAGTTTGTAAACAAGAGGGCCACAACAGGAGATCTCACAGTAACCCTCCAGTTCCTCCTCCTAAACCTAAGGTAAAAACTATGTTCATTTATGTTCTTTGGCTTTGTTATGGCAGAAGTGTATTTCATGATAGTGTATGATTGTATCTTCTTTTTGATGCTAGGGAAAGCCAGGTAGACCTCGAAAGACACCACAAGCATCACAAACACCACAAGCATCACAGACACCACAAGTGAGCACCATAGCATCAACTTCAAGAGCATCCACTTTTACTATGACTGCTAGAGCCACATCCTCAGGGATGACCTCAATGGGTGCTGCTGGAAATGTGTTCACAAGGATGCCAAAACAGAAAACTACTTTGTTGATACCTGGAAGGCCGATGGGTGGACAACAAAAAGTGAAAACAAAGCAAGGGAAAGGGAAAACCTCGAAAAAGAAGATATCAACCCAAGAAAGTCAGACTTGAAGACCTGAAAGCTGGCCTTTTTTTGATGAATTATGTAGTATGAAGATACAATGACTATTACTTTGAAGTTGTCTGTTGGATATTTAACTAGGCCTTTTTTGATGCTATCTTCTTTTACTGACAAATATGTGGACATGGATTTGGATAGTTGTCACAGTTGTGTCTGAATTTTGATGCTATCTCTGAATTTCATCAACTTTTGAGCTACATTCAACTTTCTAACAATGACTATTAGCTATAGAATTTCTTCAGCTTTGATAGTTTCTTGTTTCTTGGGTAGAATAGCCATAAAATTGAATCTGCACTAAAATACTTCACATTCCATTTCAACAAAAGATTACATTACATATCAAATCATTATGTTAAGCCTTAATTAAAATTACATACCAAAGTACTTGTGCACAGAATTAACAGTTAGAGAGACAACCAAGAATCTCCTAATGAGACACAAACCTAAATACAAAAGATACAACAGCAACAACAAGCACAACCCCTTGCACCATAGCCCAAACATTTCTTTTTTGGCATTCAACCTCTGTGTTCGCCTTCTGAAGCATAACCTTGAGTAGTTCGTATTCTTGAGTCTTCATGTTCAATTTCTCTTGCAATATCTCATGTATCATCTCTTTGCATTTTAGTTCAGCCTTATGCTTCTCCTTCTCAGCCTTCAGTTTTCGATCGCAGCTATTGCGGCAGAAAGATTCTGGTGATGTCTCATCAATCCATTGAATGAAGTCACAATCATCCCACTAAGAATAAAATCAGCAAAACAAGATAATCAGAAATTAAGCAGCCTTAAATTACCAAATTCAGCTAACCGAAATCTAAGAAAAACCAGTGGCAAGAAACAGTATCAGTGGCAACATAGTAGTGCAGGGGAAATTGTTACAGCAACGTGTACCTCGCACAAACATCAATTCTCGAAAACAACTACAACCACATTGGGTAGAAAGAACATTACCTTCCTAATTGCGCAGGCAAAGAAGCGTCCTCCCCGGATTTTGCTCCGTATGATCAGTTAGGATATGCGTCGGCAGGTCGTGATTGCAATTTGGAGCTGAAATCACTGCGGGACGGTAGGATAAGGTGGAAGAAGACCCAGAATCCGAGCTCCTCATCGCCAAAATCGCAATTCACTTGATTTTCAATATGGAAAACCTAATCTGATACCAACCCTAAATACGATCCTCAATTGATGAAGAAACGACGTCGTTTTTTTAAGTTGTAAACGGCGTCGTTTCGTTCAACTCCGATTTGTGCCACATGGGACACTCCGGCTGCCACGTAGGTTCAAAATTAGCTGGAAAAATACGGCGTGGGAACATTGCAACAAATTAAAAGTTGAGAGTTTCGAAAATGACAGTTTATAGTTCATGGGAAAAACCGGAATCCCGTGAAAGTTCATGGTTTTTACGGCTAATAACCCAAAAAAAAAATGACGAAGATGCCTACAAAGGTACCCACGATTGGGAGAGAAGCGTATCATTTCTCTTAATTGTCATTATCCCTGATTTTATTTGAATTTTAGAATTTAATTTTTTTTCCACCTTGGAAGTTTGTTTTCCATTTGATAAGAAAATATTGTATGAAGTTTTTGCAATTTCCCTATTTGGTAGCGAGTATATCATGTTCATACAATACGCTTAAAATATGAATAAGGCAATTAAATTTCCGTATAATTTATTAATCAAATTCCATTTATACATTATATCTATGTTTAGTTTTGTATAAAGAAATGGATACATTATATATTTCCATGTCAACCCCAAAACATATCCCCTCTTCTTTGGAAATTCCACAAAGAAAATTACATATATTCAACTATTTGGATTTGCAAACTATAATTCACATTTCTTGCTGTATGGAGAGATTATGCCAACACCTATATGCTTATTATGAAACTATCGCCATCTATCTCAGTATGAAATTATATATGGTTTCAAAGTCATTAATTACTCATGCTTAGGCCTAGCTACATAGGCAGAAAATAGCATTCCACTAAATCCTTGTTTATTTATTTTCTTTCCTTTTCACCCCAAAAGGTCACAAAAAAAAAAAAAAAAAAAAAAAGCACCTGATCACACACCATAAGTGAATTTGAAGTCTATAAAAGTACAATTTTGTATGAATCAGTCATGCATATATTCACTAAAAATAGGATAATAAAATATTGGAGTTTGATATATTTAGCTCCCTCTCTCTTCTCTTTTCTCTCTATATATATGTATATGCATACCAACATTTTTCAGAGTGAAAATCATAGAATCTGCATTTGTAAGGCTGAGGTAAATATATCTCAAACAATTCTAATGTTTATATACTGTATTTGATACACTTTTTGATACTAATAATATGATATATATTTTTGAATGTTGATGGAAAATTAGAAAGTGTGGAAATGGAAGGCAACAATCATCCAAGCGGAGTGATAATTTTTCGTGTTTATATTCATTGTGAGGGCTGCGGAGATGAAGTGCTCAAATCTCTTCGTGGATATGAAGGTTCAAAATTCCTATAAATTAATTATCAAGAATATATATATAATCACATACATTTTTTTTTTCTTTCTGTAAGAATAGGGGTGGTCACATGCATAGTATGATTTTCGAGTGTGTGTGTGTGTGTTATTGCAGGTGTGGAGGGGGTAGAGATTGATGCGAAGAATGATAAAGTGATAGTGAAAGGAGAAAAGGCTAATCCCATCAAAGTTGCAAAAAGATTAAGGAAGAAAACTGGAAAACATGTAGAGCTTCTTCATCCTCACCATTTTCAAGATGAGAAGCACAAGGATAAAGTCGAGGTTTTTTCTTTTTTTTTTTCTTTCCCCCAAAAATATTCATAGCATATTATATTCTCTTATATTTTCCCAATAGTTTTTTCTTAACATTTAATTTGGCAGCCTCCTAAGGTGAAGGAGATTGTCCTAAAACTTTATATACATTGTGAGGGCTGCGGAAAGGAGGTGAAGCATTGTATCCATGACATGGAAGGTAATAATTATTTTTTATTTTTCAATGATAATATACTTGAAGAATTAATTATTCTAAGAATTTTTGGAAATAATATAATTAATTATTAGGGGTCCAAAGTGTTGATGTTGAAATGGAGAAGAATGAGGTGAGGGTGAAGGGAACAATGGATGCACATAAACTTGTGGAATTTATCAGCAAGAGAAGTGGGAAATATGCAGAAATTGTGAAGCAAATTGAATTCAATGGCAAAAAAATGGGAGAGGGAGACTGCTGCTGCTATTGCTATGATTATACTTCACACCAAGTTTATGCACCTCAGATTTTCAGTGATGAGAATCCCAATTCTTGTTATGTCATGTGAAGATTTTATTTAATTACCACTTATATTATTAAGAAAGGTAAGTAGAAAAAAAAATGATCATGGCTTTTACATGTTAGGAAAATATGTGCTTTGTAAATATACAATTAAGGAAAGTCAAGGGTGCAGAAATGGGGAATTCTAATGTTATTATATGGTAATAGTATATGTCAATGATCAGAATATAGTATGGTGTTGCTGAAATAATAATTTCCCTAAATGGTTAGCAATGATTATAATACTTATTTGCGACAAACAAAATTGATAAGGGTTCTTTTCGGAGTACATAATTGGGTTGGTGTACGTTGCACTGTCAGAGGTAAGACCAAATGTTTTTTAATCTGGCATGATAAAAGATTTTAATATCTTTGAAAATTAAGGTTGAGCTACATTTTTAGCTAAAAATTCACCCACTATTCAAGAAAATAATGCATTAAAATGCATCATGTGGAATTTTATTGTAATGTGCATCATAATTTTACTCAAATGCCATAGTGCGACCGTTTTTTGGCCGATTATTTTACTACTTCCATTCTGTTATTGAATAACAATTTATTTTTTATTTTTTTTTGGGAAAATAAATTTTATTCGTGACAAAACGGTACAAGAAGTACCAAAACGAGATTACATATTACGCCATATATCACACAACTTTCCCCTATTCCATGTCTCAAAGCTAACGTTTGGATTTGCCTCTCCCCTGACCAAGCACCAATTCTAAAAGCGGCATTTGATTTCGTCCCCTATTCTTCGAAAGTTCCATTCTCTTTGGTCGAATTTCACTGAGTTCTGCCACTTCCACACCACCCAAACCACACATATCCACAGTCCGGCAAGTTTCTTTCTCGTTTTAACTCCACCAAGCAAATTAGCAAAACTAATGAAGTGGTCAGCGACCGTCATTGGTTTCATCCAACAGCAGCTGCACCACCCCACCATTTTATCCCACAAAATGTTAATTAATTTTGTGAAATTAATTTTAAGCTCCAAAAAATGTAAATTAATTTTAAGTTTTAAAAAATAATGCATCATAAATATATTAAATATATATATGAATATATTGATGATGGTTTTAAGTAAAAGATCGTATCGAAACTTTTAATACTTCCTCCGTCCCTTTAAATAGCTACGTTTGCTATTTTAGTCCGTCCCATTTATTAGCTACATTTCCTTTTTTCAGCAAAGAATATGTGGCTACAATTAACTCTCTCCCCTTAGAATTGATTGTAGCTACATATTCCCTCATTCCATAATATTTGTGTCCAAACCAAATGTATCTATTTAAATGGGACAGAAGGAATATAACATAACAATCATAAAAGTCGAAAAACAAACAAATGAATTATGATAATTTAAAATTTTAAAATTAAAAGTATATTAGAATATATGCAAATAGTTCATTGAAAAAAGTGAGTAGATTAAACTAATAAATTGATTTAATAAATTTAATAAAACTCTAATTATTTTTAATTTCAAAACATACCGCTTTTAACGGGATACCGTCACCTAGTATACGTGTCGCTTTTAAGGGGATGGAAGAAGTTTTTATTTTTATTTTTTTCTAATCATAAAATCTTAGGTTTGTTTGGTAGGGGTGATGAGATAAGGAAAATAATTGGACTTGAATAGTGACAAATGTGATTAAACCATGATAAGAGATGATAAGAAAAAGTGGGATAAGTGTTTGGTATGAAAAAGTGGAAAAAGTGGTACGGCCAGGTCGCCGGAGAGCAGTAGCATCGCCGTTGTCAATAGCATCGGCAGTAGCGTCGCCGTCGTGGAAGGAAAGGAGATGCCGGCGGCTGTGCACTGAGGAAAGGGAGAAAAGTGGAATTTTTCTTTTTCCTACTTCAACAGTGGATCTAACGGGGGTAAGAGGTGAGATAGAAAATTGGATTTTATTGAGGTTAAACAGTGTATTATATGTGGGCTGGGGGTTAAATACGGGCCGGAGAGATAACTTAATTTTTGCTACCAAACACGCGATTTACTCGAGATAAGCCATGTTATCTCATGATAACATGGCTACCAAACACACTTTGCGCATATAAATATCATAAACGGACTATATTACATTAAAGTATAACCGCCTATATACTCCGCTTACAATATCTTTCATAATTATGCCATTTTCCCCAAACACATTGATATTTGTCTAATAAAATATACTCCGTATTTGACATGGTCGATTACTTTTTTTTTATTTTATTTTAAAAATCACATATCAAATTTATTACAAATTGCAACACTTCTAATATACATGAAAAATATACTCCACACACAGGTGATAATTTTATACCACATGCCGACAATGGAAATTGAACCCGAAACCTGTCCCTAAGGAGAGATTCCTCCATCTTGCCACTACAATGGTCGATTATTTTACATATCGTATTTTTCTTAATAAAATTCCAATTAGTTAGGAGATTTTGGAATGAAATTCCAATCTACTGCTGTGGTGTTGCACTCGAACACTGAAATGCTTACCTGCTAAATGCCAAATTACTAAAAATAAGAAGTCAAATTCTTGGCACCAATTAAGATGTTTATACTATAAATTCCACGTGGGCATTCACGTTTTTCATTTCATTTTTTTAACTTGGAACTGTTAATATATTGAGACAAAAGTATGGTTCAACTTTCAAAAATTCGATATATAAAGATTAAAAATTGATCACGACTTAAGATGTTTGAACAAAAGCTATCGATAGAGTGGTATTTTTATCAATGGAAGTATCAAGTATGGGCTAAAAACCCAACAAATAATTTTGAACGTTTCTGACGTCGTTTCGGTCAAAAAAAATTAAAATAAAATCTTTTGTCTTCATATTTCGACATAAGGACTTCTTATTTTACGAGAAAAAAAAAAACATGAATAGTATTATTTTTTCGTCCCACAAATTTAGACTTATATTTAAAATGGAAAGTTAATAATCCACTAAACAAAATATTTTTTTTTGTATTACTCTACTTTTTCAATTTTATTATAAACAATTCATTTCCTTAACATTTTTTATTTTTATTTTATCGGAATTTCCTCAGCATATGTGTCTAGCCGTTCGGGACTAATTTATAGGATGCAATGAGTAATGTTTGTTTTAGACATTGAATTCTTTCAATTTTATACATTTTGATTTGGTTCTCATGCAGTGTTTTAAAAGCCATTAGACGCTAGTATGACGGTTGAAGGATTAACCACTAGGCGGCTAGACGAGAGTCCACGCGGCAAATATTTTTTATTACCATTGTTACACTATATCCTATATTACAAACTATATGAAAAGTTAAAAACACATAAAATGCTAGTAATTAATAATTCAAATTCCACAAAATTAGTAGTCTTCTATATAAACATCAATATCTACGATAATTTTTTCATATATTTAAACACAATATTATAAGTTGTCTTAATAATTATAAATGTCCCTTTGTTAAATGAGGATGTGAAATGTGCCCCCTTTTAAATAAACATGTCAAATGTGTCCTCTTTCTTTAAATAATATATTTTGGGGCCCACTTATGATGTAACTTGCCTCTGCTGAATGTGAGGAAAGTAATTGTGTTTCTTAAAGTTGATGAGTTGATGACATGAAGCGACTAGACTAGCCGTGCATGTATGCATGCGTATGTACAATTTCTTTTATTTCATGTCAAAAATTATTGAATGGAATTATTGAATGTTGAATGCTTGGTTGTTGGCTTCTTATCTGCACAACTAATTGGGGTATCCTATGCATCGTAATATCTATACCCTATTATAAAAGTGTGTTGTTTTACAAAATTTGATTTGCCTATTATGTCCCTATTATATAATTTAATTTGACAAAAACTTGGGTGAGGTCGGCCACATAGTGTGGCCGGGTCAAAGTGTCAATCTTTATATAGAAAAGTGTTAATCTATACGAATAAAAGTGTCAATCTTTAACATAATTATTTTACGAATAAAATGCCAATTTTTAACTGTGCCAATCTTTATACAGAAAAGTGTTAATCTACACGAATAAAAGTGTCAGTGTTTTAGCCGTCCGCACGGTGCCTCTGGCTAACCCAAGTGTGTCCCATTTAATTTAGGATCAATAATGTAATTTGAATAGAATTTATATATTATTAGGATTTAGATTTATTTCTTATTGTATATATATTACTTAATACGTTTTGAAAGGAAAATAATCCGTTGCTATTACCTTTAAAAGGAAGAATTATCCATCAATTAGATTTATTTGCTTAATTATTACTACTCCATACTATCTTTTTATATCCAACTCAATAGGTCAACATAATATTTGATGTCACCGCCTCTATGTTATAGTACGTTTTTGATGTTATATGTTTTGTACGAAACAAAATTGAAATTTATCTTATATGTTTTTCCCACAAAAGCGCAATAATTTTACATATTTTAGCAGTTTGAAATTTACCAAATTCACTTGAAATATGCTTCATAAATAAAAAAGAAAAGGGAACTGACGATGATGAGATAATGAATAAACTTATATCTACGAACAAGTAGAAGAATAATTGCTCTCAAACTAACAAAGGTCAAATAATAAAATATTTTCTCTCAATTTTGGCATCACAAACATGCCCGAAACTCACTATTATTATTATTATTATTATTATTATTATTATTATTATTATTATTATTATTATTATTATTATTATTATTATTATTATTATTATTATTATTATTATTATTATTATTATTATTATTATTATTATTATTATTATTATTATCATTATTATTATTATTATTATTATTATTATTATCCAATTTCAATATATTATAACTTAGTATAATTTTACAATTATTAACCATGGGTTATTTATTCAATTAGAATTTATGTTTATTTTAGAATTTACTTTTATTCATTAGTTAAAATATTGGATTGTAGGTAACCCGATAAATAGATATTGGTGTATGGGGGGGAGGGATACACCAATTAGCCAACAGTTTTGACTTTTCAAAACAATTTGATCTTACTGAGTCGTCACTTCAGTTTATCAGAGCAGTTTAGTTTTTTTTTTAGCTCAAACAGTGAACTGCTGAGCTTGCAAAACTAACCTGCGTGCGGAAGTTTGGTGGAAAGGTTGGCTAACAGTTTTCAAAGCAGTTTTAGAAAAGACTTCAGTTCATCAACGATTTATGCAAGACATGTTGCAATGGTGCAGGTTGTGAACATGCAAACTGTGTAAATAAATGTAAGAATAAATAGCGAGAAAAACACGAGGAATTTTTATCGTGGTTCGGAGTAAACAACTCCTACGTCCATGCCAGATCCCGTCGAATCTGTAATCCCTTAACTTGAGATTTTTCGCTCCTTTTAACACTGGTGGAGGTTCCAGTCCAAATTCAAGTCTCTCTTCAGACTGAATCTAGCACGATTCTTGAGTCGTGTCTCTTCTAACTTTATATACAAACTTACATACAATCTTACTAATGCTAAACAACTAACACTAATAATCAAACTGGAAAGTTGTGAAAAGCTATCACCGTTTGGAATACAACTCTATCAACTACACTGAATATCAACAGTGATGGTAGTGAGAGTGTGGATTGTGTTCTAGTAAGACAGATTCTAGAAAGAATAGAAATCTACAAAGATCAACACTTGGGAAAGCTCTAGTGATTTCGAGTGTTGATTGTGTGAATGTTTAGCTTGAGATTTCTGCAGCATTTCAGCTTGTAATTTGAGTTTCCCGTGCCTTCTTTCTGGAATGACTTGAGGCATTTATAGAGAAGCATTTGAAATAGAGTCGTTGTATGTGTCAGGATATGCAGAACCGTACACTGACACAATTATAGACGATGAGTTGAGGACATGTTCCTCAGCCACAGCTCAGGTTGAACTTTGCAGGTCAAGCTTCCTATACCTCGAACTGTCTTCAGTCTTCTGTAATCTTCGCAAGAAATCTTCGAGAATTGTTAGAGCAGATTACATAGACAGATTACATAAAGGAACATTATGACAAGTTTGAGTAGATTAAGTACAAGGTTGCACTACCAACCTTGACCTTTACATAGCAACCTGTCCGGGTTAAGCTTGACTGATCCAAACACGGAGACCAGTCTGTTCCACTTAAAATCTATTGTCTAAGTGTAGTTTCTAATAGCATTATCAAAACTTAGTTCAAAGGAAAAAGGTTCCCAATAATTTTCCCCTTTTTGATAATGCCGAAACCCACACTTTACATCTTGACTTAGAAGTTTTAATCTTCACACGAAAAGGTGATCAAGGTTTGATGTTCAGCCAGCTGCATGAGAAAAAGTGTTAGGAAATTTAAAGCATAACATGCAAAGGCCTGGACAATGAGATTTTGTCATCAGGAACAAAATATGATCATTTTTCATTTATAGTATCAACTGAATTGATGTACAAAGATTACAGAGTTGATACAACAAATGAGTGAAAACGATCAAGTCACTTTCTCACAGTCTTGAATCTCTCTTCAGCGATCTTCTCCTTGCTTACAGATCCCATAGCTGCATAGACGCTGTCACGGATCGACTTGTACTCATCACAGCCTGTGGTCTTGCAACCATACTGAGCTGCGATTCTTCTTATGAAAGTATTGATCCGGTCGATATCTGGAGTATCAGTGCCGCAGACAGTAGGAGGTTGGAAGGTCTCTATTTTAGGCGGATTGATCGTGACCTTCGCCTCTGCAGCTTTCGCACGGACTCTTTTAATGAATTCGCGGTCGGGAAAAGCTTGCATCCAGTTGTAAAAGGCAGTTTTGGAGTCACCAGTGTAGCGAGCATCAACCTGCAACCAGTAGTGGTGTAAGATGAACTGGTTCAGGAACTCGTCCCACAAAGGCTGATCTTCCACTGATAGCCAATCAGTTGGCTCTCTTTTGTCCGCTTGATCCTTGCAGCTTTCAAGACCTTGGAAGCTTCTGACGCGAGCTTTGTCCCTTGCTCTCTGTTTCCTCAGATCTTCGAGAAACAGCTTCTGCTTGCCTTCATTCTCGCATTCATCTGCGGTGTAGCCAACTTCTGCCATCATTCGAATAAGAGAGGCTTCACCCTGTGCCCTTTCTTGCTCAGACAGCTTCTGGGCAGCAGGTTGAGGGACAGCTGTCACAGGCGGAGCAGCTTCTGATTGAGTCAAAGGAGGTTGGGTGACCTTTTTCTCCTTGCCTTTCGCTTTGGCAGCAATGCGTTTGCCTTTCCCTTCCCCCTTTTCAGCATTATCAATTAAGTGCTTAACAGTGGTATTGAGGGAGGCTTGCTCATTGGAGAGTAAGGATAGGTCAGTGCTGATCTTCTCTTTAAACTGGAGGAGGGAGTTGATGTTCCCTTGCATCTCTTCTTCTTTCTTCAGAGAGCTGGATGAGGCTTGAGCGAGCTTTGAAGAGAAACTGTTGACAAGCTGGTTGAGCTGTTCAAACTCATACCGCAGGTTGTCAACTGAAGATGCGTAGGCGACCTTTAGTTCGGATAGCTGGTTGGGAAGCAGCTTGTCCATTGCAGCTTTCAGTCGCGTGGAGATGAAGGTTTCGAACTGGCTTGCCACTTCTTCCCTGATGACCTGTGGCATCTCAGCCTTGATGTTTGACAGCATGGCAGATGCTGCTGTGTCCATTGCGTCAATTTTGTCCGCAATCTTCTGGTGTTCAGCAACCTCGGTGGCCTTCACCTTGGAAACTTCCTCAATGATAAATTTCTTCAAATCTGCGTGCACAACAGTGAGAGGAGTTCCTGCGGTTGCTACAGAATAGACCGGTGCACGATCATGATCGGACACTGCGTCTCCGCTGTTCTGGGATGGAGAAGGAATCGGACTGAATTCTTCATCCTCTAGAAACCTGTCATTGTAAGAGTCTCGATCGTGAGAATAGAAAGGTTTCAAGTCAACATTGAGTACCTTGGCCTCTCTCTTCATCCTAGAGAGGACGAACTTCTTGAAGCAGTCGCGAGCTTCAAGAATGGAAGCATAGCCAAATACTTCCCAAGGTTGTGCTCTTCAATCTCTAGCTGTTCGATGGGATGAATAAGGAAGATGGACTTTAAATCACAGTAAGATCTATCCTTCCCATCGAGCAGAGCATGAAGCCGAATTGCCAACTGCCTGGTCTCGGGAGTGAGATCAATTCCAGGAAAAGACTCCATGACAGTCTTCTCAGCGTCGATCTCGATGGAGTTGACCAACATGGCAGCTGCAGTCTTGATCGGATCTTCTTCTACATCATCATCATCAGATGAAAGGATAAGATGGAGGTCAAGCTCTGGAGGCGAACTGTGATGATGAGAAGCTTCACCGGAATGTTGGTGGATGACGATGGAGGTATCAGAATTTTCTTCCTCGAAATCTGTGTCATCCTCCGGTTGAGATTCACTGTGACTTTGGCCAGCTTGCTCCGAAGCTGTTGACTGGAAGATATCACGAACAGAGGGTACATGTATTGAAACCTGTGCATCGAGAACTGTCTGTTCCGGGATGTCTTCAAAGGTTTGACGAGCAGGTTGGTGCTTAACTTCTATGGAGGCAAACTCCGGATGCAACCTGCGTGATATGGGAGTTGGAGATTTGATACGCACAGACTTGGCAGGTCTGTCAAGCTGCTTGCTAGGGGCAAGCTGTCTCTTTCTCCGAACGTCACGCTGCTCTGGTGGTACCCAAACTGGGTTAGATCGACCCATGTCGTACAGGAACGGCTTCACCACATCATCATTCTTGGCAAAGACGGTCATGTCGACACCAATTATGAGTTCGAGCTGCTTCTGGTCCTTGGGGACCTTTTCCTTGATGAAATGAGTCATTCCACTCCAGTTGAGGTTGGGGTGGAGGCAGTGAATGAGAGAGCATATCTTGGTGCCTAGGCGCAGATTCCTGGCAATGCGGAAATCGGTCACCACGTCGCCTTCATAGGTGATCAAGAGCTGCTTGACTTCTTCATTGAGGAGCTCGAGGAGAAATCGAGCCCAGTTCATGTTTAGATGCTGCACGATTGCAGTCATCACTCTAAACTTCCCTGGAGTGACAACGTCGTGGTTACCAGAGTAACCAAGGAAAACTTTGTGAACGAAGTCAAAGAGGGCTCTGTACGCAGGTCTCAACAGAGGGCGAGAGAACCTCTTTCCATCATACTCGGCTGCGGGCTGCATGAGAGCTTTCTGGTAAACTGCTTCCAGATCTGCATCCGGAACATCCAAAATTAAACCCATTGGCTTGTGATACAGGATCTCCACAGTTCCTGAATCAGCGATGCCGTAGGTTCGAGAGATGAGCGAGAGAATCGAAATGGGCTCGTCGGGCACATCAGGCAAAGGAAGATGGAATTGGGCAGAGTCGACATCTTCCAGGCAAAAATATGATAGATAGAACATCGCGACTTGCTGCGGAAGCCAGAATTTTGGCTCATGAGTAATAATCTTGTAAAATCCGTCCGCTTCCTGGATGGCGGAGTACATCTCGTTCAAGCCGGCGTAATCATAGGTTGAAAGATTTGCCGCAGGCTCTGTGAGAATGTACTGCTGTAGATACTGGATCTTCTGTTCGGTTGTTTGTGGAAGAGATTGAGATGTGGATTCTAATTCTTATATAAAAGATAAAGCGGGCGGTTGAGATTGAAGCATATCAATCAATCAACGGATGGGATTGAATCCCTGGAAATCCATGAGATAGTGGGCGCGTGGGGTTGGTTGTGTATCCCACTCGCACTACCCTAACACTCAACCGTCACCTCACATTAAATGCGGATTTGATGCTTTGCATGCGCCTTTTGACATACATGGAAAGTGAAGCAAGAATGTTAAGTACTGTGTCAGAATATCCTTAACAAAGATTTTAATAAATAACAAAACACATGCTTCAATAAATGAAAATGATTGATAAGGTATATAATTGATTAAGTGAAGCAAAAATATTTCATTGAAATTTGAATATTTGGAATAATTAAGGCATATCTTTGACGTATATAAAACTTGATTAAGAAAATGGAGACTGATACAGGTCATCCATTAAACTTCCCTATTCAAACTGTCTTATTCACAGTTTCTGATCAAACAGGTTCCACTGTTTATGAGTTCACAACTCTTATCTAGCTGGACTGTCCTCTGTCCTTTGTGAACTGCTCTTGTGCATCCTTTTCACCAATGTGAGCTTTGATGAATTCCCACAGCTTGGCGTTCTCAGTTTGCAATGCTGCAACCTTTTCATCAATGTACAGCTTGCTCTCCAGTTCCAGCATGTTAAGCCTTCGAGACATCTTAAGAAATTCCGCTTTGTAAAAGGATAACATCTGGTCTACTGCTGTGGAGCTGTTGAGAGAGGATGTAGGAGCTTCAGTGACAGGAGCTTGGGACTGAACTTTGGACGGGAAACCTGGTGGGGTGCCTGGAGAGGACTGTTCGACAGCAGGTTTCACTCCAACCTGTGGAGAGGCAGGTTGTGTTGTGGTCGCAGGTGGTGTGAGATCTGCCTCCACAAAGGTTGCTACTGTAGATCGAGTGGTGCGCTTCTGAGAGGGCGCAGATTGCAGGTCCTCCAGCTTTCTCTTTCCTTTTCTGACTGACTCAACCTGGACACTATTTTCTTCATCATCTTTACTGCTATCTTCTTCTTCAGCTACATCTACCTTTGAGTCACGCATTTCTGTGAGCAGAAGCTTGGCTGCACCTTTGGCCTTGTTGATCTTGTGAGGCAAGATGCCAAGAATCATGATCAACTGGTTGCAGGTGTGAGGAACAAGCTTGTCATCAGGAAATCCAGTGCAGACACGCCATACGCGATTTGTAAGCGTTCTCTGCAGAATGATAGAGAGCTTGGTGCCATGACGAAGTTGCATGTTGGCCTTGATCCTAGCAGGTAGCTCTGCAGCTTCCTTGATGAACAAATTGACTAGTAACCTGGCCCAGTTAACATGTAACTGCTTCACCACAGCAGTTAGCAGTTTAAACTTCGATAGAGTGACAGATTCGTTCGAGCCTAGGTAAGAGAAGAACACATTGTGAATGAACTCGGATAGAAATATGTACTCGGACTTCAGGTCGTGGCGGTTGAAAGTTCTCTGATCATAGATTTTCTTGGGCTCAAACAGAGCTTGTTGATACACATCGTTGACGGATTCCATGGGCACATCATCAACCGTTGTGATAGTCCCTGTATCCGATAACCTGTAGGTTTGAAGGACGACAGGAAGAAGATGACGCCGTTCTTCTTCGCTGTTGACTAGAAAAGTTGCCGTTGCGGGGTCTCCGGCCATTGATTCCAGAGAACACAACAAATAAGCAACACTTTCCGGTAGCGTCATTCGTGGATGTTGAGTGATGATGTTGAAGAAACCATCACATTGAGTGATAGCCTCAATCATCTGATCCAAACCTTTGTATCCATAAGAGTCTAGCACAACAACTTTCTCAAAGAAGATGAGAGGGGTTGCTTTCTTCACTTGAGCATTCAATGAATCTGTAGACATTTTTGCAGAGTGAGAGTGATGATTATGAAATTCTGAGTTTATGAAGATGAAAGAAGTTTTGAAATTTGATTTCAAAGGATTTCAAGAAACGCGTAATGAGATCAAGAATTTTCTTTCTATTTATAGACCTCCAACGGTCAAGATATGATAGATACTCATTCCTTGTTTTTCGTGAAAAACTTTTCAAATTCTTAACAGTAAAAGGATTTTTAAAAAAAATAACATATATGACAGAATATATGGGGAGAGGAAATAATTTCAGCTAAGATTTAAATGGAGATTGATACGATATCTCCAGTTCCCCCTTAAAGGTTGACCGGTGATTGTTGACTTTCAACGCAGTTTGTGGCTTCAAGCTGCGTGTCACTTCACTACTTCTCGTGAGCTGCAGTTTCCAAGTCTGTCTGTCTTTGGCTGTTCTGTACTAGTGAACTGCCTTTTTGTTAGTCTGCAGTTTCCAGGTCAGTCTGCTCTTGGCTGACCTGTGCTAGTGAACTGCTGTCATTCTCTGACTTAGGCTGTGTATCCATTCTGAGCATTCCAAGCTTTCCACACAACATTTTGAATCTCTCTTCCATGAGAGGTTTTGTTAGAATATCGGCTCTTTGGATGTCAGTATGGATTTTCTCAACTGTTATATCTTGTTTTTCCACGTGATCTCTTATGAAGTGATGCCTTATATCAATATGCTTGCATCTGGTGTGGTAGACAAGATTCACAGTGAGAGCTATGGCGTTTGTGCTGTCACAAAAGATAGGTACTTTTCGAACAGTGACATCATAATCTTTGAGTTGTTGTTTCAACCAAAGAATCTATGCGCAACAGCTTGCTGTTGCCATGTACTCAGCTTCTGTTGTTGAAGTAGCAACTGAAGTTTGCTTCTTTGAAAACCAAGAGATCAACTTGCTTCCAAGAAACTGACAGGTCCCTGATGTGGACTTTCTATCCAGTTTGCATCCTCCATAATCTGCATCTGCATAGCCAGTTAGTTCAAAATTATCATCACAAGGGTACCATAAACCGAAGTTTGCAGTTCCCTTGACATATCTAAGGATTTTCTTGGCTGCTTCTAGATGCGATTCCTTTGGATTAGCTTGATACCGAGCACATATTCCAACTGCAAAAGAAATGCCAGGTCGACTTGCAGTAATATAAAGTAAAGAACCAATAATTCCCCTATACAAGGTTATGCTGGCAGGTTTTCCTTCAGAATCTGGATCCATCTTGCCATTTGCAATCATTGGAATCTTTAGAGGTCTGCTATCTTGGACACCAAATTTGGTTGCCAGCTCGTTAGCATATTTGGATTGACAAATAAAGATGCCATCCTCAGATTGCTTGACTTGAAGGCCGAGGAAGAAGTTCATCTCCCCCATCATGGACATTTTGTACTCACACTTCATGAGTTCTCCAAACCTGTCACATAGAAATTTTGACCTAGATCCAAAGATAATGTCATCAACATAAATTTGTACAAGAAGAATATCATTCTTGTACTTGAAAGTAAATAAAGTTCTGTCGACTGATCCTCTTTTAAAACCAGAATGCAGTAGGAATGTAGACAACTTTTCATACCAAGCTCTAGGAGCTTGTTTCAAACCATATACTGCTTTGTGCAGTTTGTAAACTTTCTCTGGACCTGCTTCCTCGAAACCTGGAGGTTGTTCAACGTAAACTTCTTCTCCAAGAATTCCGTTGAGGAAAGCACTCTTTACGTCCATTTGATAGACTTTGAATCTCTGATGAGCTGCATATGCTAGAAACAACCTAATTGCTTCTAGTCTTGCCACTGGTGCGTAGGTCTCATCATAGTCTATTCCCTCTTATTGACAGTAACCTTTGGCAACTAATCTTGCCTTATTTCTGATTACTTCAGTATTCTCATCTTTCTTGTTTCTGAATACTCATTTTACATCAATCACTCCTTGATGTGTAGGACGATCAACTAGTGACCATACTTCATTTCTTTTAAACTCATTTAGTTCCTCTTGCATGGCTGTAACCCAGTCGTGGTCGGCAAGAGCTTCTTCAACAGTTTTGGGTTCAGAGTAGAATAGATAACAACTTAGTAGACAACTTTCACCTATCTGTCTCCTTATCTTCACACCTGCCCTTGGGTTCCCAACAATGAGATCTTCAGGATGAGCATCGACCCATCTCTTCGACGAGAGATTTCTTCTTCTGTGAGAATTGGTTCAGGGTCTGGTATGGGATCTTCAAACTCAGGTAGAGGTTGAGGAGTGAAGGGGTTAAGCTATTGAAGTTGTTCAGCAAGCTGATCCATTGACAGTTCTGCATTGACTGCAGGTTCTATTGAAGTTTCTGGATCAGTTGAAGAGGAGCTGGTTGGAGGAGCTTCTGTTCCCCCTTGGTTCATTCCCCCTTGCTGAATGGGTGGATTTTGTGAATTAGAATCTTGTACAGGCTGAGCTTCTTCTTCTTCCAAGTCGGTTGGACTCCATATTAGTATTTCATCTCGAAACTGCGTGTTGGGGCTTGTTTGATTTTGACTTGCACCTGTACTTTCATCCGGTTGGGTCTTCCTGTACTCACAGATAGATTCATCAAAAACAACATGTGGGGTTACTTCCACAATATGAGTTTTCTTGTTAAAAACTCTGAAAGCTTTGCTGATCTCTGAATATCCTAAAAATATTCCTGGATCTGCTTTGCTATAAAAAAATTTCAACTGTGATTTCCCATTGTTATGAATGTAACACACACAGCCAAAAGATTTAAGATATTTAAATCGAGGTCTCTTATCCTTCCACAGCTCGTATGGAGTCTTTCCATGTCTTGTATGAATGACTGATCTGTTCTGAGTGTAGCAAGCTGTGTTGATTGCCTCCGCCCAGAACTTCTTTAGAAGATTGGTTTCATTCAGCATTGTGCGAGTTGCTTCCTTTAGAGATCTGTTGCGTCGTTCAACAACACCATTCTGTTGAGGTGTGCGAGCTGCTGAAGTTTGATGAGTAATTCCACTTTTGGTGCAATATGATTCAATCATATGATTAAGAAATTCTGTTCTGCGATCGGATCTGATTGAAATCACACTTTTGTTCTTCATATTTGATAGTTTGGTGAGTAGTGCAGGTAGCTCCACTAGTGTCTCCTTCTTCTTATGTAAGAAAATAACCCAAGTATATCGTGAGTAATCATCAACAATAACGAGAGTATACTTTTTACCATTAATGCTTCTAGGAGTCACTGGACCGAATAGATCCAAGTGGAGTAATTCCAAGATTCTACTTGTGTTGTGAGCTGCAATGCTTGGGAATGATGATCTGATCTGTTTTCCAGCTTGACAGGCCTCACACACATGATCTTTGTAGTAGACTTGATCTGGAAGGTCATCTGCGAGCTTCTTGCGAGCAAGTTTGTTGATGGCTTTGAAGTTTAAGTGACACAGTCTCTTGTGCCATAGCCAACTTACTTCAGGTGCAGATTTGGTGACCAGACAGGTTTCTTTTTTATCTGACCATTGTACTATGTACAAGTTATCCTGCAAAATACCGGTAAGAAGAATTTATTCTTCTTCCTTGTTCTTTATAGCACACTTGTTAGCAGAAAACTCTACTCTTTTTCCGTTAGAGCAGAACTGGCTTACAGAAAAGAGATTATGATTTAAACCTTCAACATAAGTGACATTAGATATTGTTATTTTACCAACAATTAGATTACCGTAGCCTCTTGTTTTCCCTTTAGAGTCTCCTCCAAAAGCAACTAGAGGTCCATCATATTCAATGAAGTTTGTAAGCAAGCTTTTGTCGCAGGTCATATGCTTTGTGCAGCCACTGTCGATGATCCAGATCGCCCCGCGAGCTGCTCGCTTCCTCCTTTGAGTTTTCCCTTCCTGCAATTAGACAGTTTTAGCAACCCATATGAATTTGGGTGCTTTGTTAGCAGGTTGAGATTTGGCAGCTTGGTTTCCAAGCTTCTTCTTTTGGAAACTCATGTTGACTCGTGGCTTGGTCCGTTGCACATTTGAGTAGGTTCCATTTGAGTATGCAGTTTGCAGTTGGTAATGAGTAGGTTGATAATGATCATTTCGATAACACTGCTCCATATAACCACATCTGCATCGATCATTTACAAATCCACTTCCGTGTGGAAATTAATAGTGCATACTTGACAGCTCAGGATATTGGTACCAATGATGGTTGTACCAGTAACCTTCATTGTCAAGTCTCTGTTGGTTTGGCCACTGCTCATAGTAGTTTCATTGTGGTTGAGCAGTTTTCGGTTAAGAAACTGTTTTTCCTTTGTTAGCAGTTTGCACTTTTCTTTGAGTAGGTTGGCTTCCTTTTTGATAAGCAGGTTGACCATGCAGTTTCCTAGGTCGCACAACCTTTTGCTGTTCTACTGGTGGTCTCAGATGCTGTTTCCTGATGGGTTTTCCATGCTCTTTTATCAGGATTGCTTGAGGTTGCCGGGCTGGATTCTTCAATTTGATTTGTTTATCTGGCAGAGTGTGATGAGCCTTGCCTTCAGCCAATCCTTTTTCTTTTATGAACAGGACCTTCTCTTTATCCTTGACTCCGCTGGTTTGACCATGGAATCCGATGCCAAACTTTATCTGAGCAGGTCTCTGGGCAGCTTGCAAGACTTCAAGCTTTTTGCCATTTTTGTTCATTCTCATTAGGACTTGTTGAAGCTTGAGCTCTTTCTGCAACAACTTTTCATGCTCATTTGAGAGATCTGTGAGTTGGCCATTTAGTTTGATTATCTCATTGTCCCTCTTGATAAGCATTTCCTTAAGGTTTTCTTCCCTTAAGGCTGATTTACCCACTTGGACTTTTAGGGTTTCAATCTCATTCTCTTTTACTTCATCATATGGAGTGAAGCTTCCATCTAAGGCAGCTTTGAGCTTCAAGTTTTCACCCTCCAGCTTGGATCCTTCTATGACTACTTGTTTGAACATTTTTGAGAGCTTCTTGTAGTCATCAAGCTGTTGTTGAAACTCTTCATACGTTGGCATTTCAGGTATCTCAATACCTGCATGTTCAGGGTTAGCTGAATATGAAGAAGAGGTTTTAGTATCAACCTTGTTTTGAACAAGATCGAGATCTTTTCCCATGAAACATTCCTCATATTCAAGTTCTTCATCAGCTAATCGACATTCCTCCTCATCCAATTCATCATCGTCATCTTCGTCGGAGGAGGTTGAGTCTGATAATGTCGCAACAACTTTGGCTTCTTCCTCAGCTGCGATCATGGCATTGCGCTGCTCCATAAGCTTTTGATCTCTTCTTGCGCGGAGCTCTTCGCGTTCAGCCTTTGATAAGTCTGGGCAGTCTGACTTATAGTGATCTGGTCTGCTACATTCAAAACAACCACCCGTGGGAGTGTTAGAAGAATTGAATTTAGAGGGTTTTGATATACCTTCACCTTTCTTGTCGGAAGAAGAGGTGGTTTGATTTCTCTTGAAATCTTTGTGATATTTGCGGAATTTGTTGAAGCGTTTTTCAAGCTTTTCATTCCTTCTAGCCATAAGTGCATAGTCCTTCAACAATTTTTCCATTTTAGAGCATAGATCTTTTGGAATTGCTCTTTCTTCTGTAATTGATGCAGCTTTGAATGCAGCATCTTTTTCTTTCTTTTCGGGCTCGGTCTTCTTGCTTGAAGACGTTTGTTGTGACCCGTGCAGTCTGATCATTTCAAACTCATTCCCAATGAGCAGATCGAACAGTTGCTCGGTTGACAGGTTGCTGATGTCCGACCTGCCGCGGTGCATGGCACTGTACACATGCCAGCTTGCTGGAAGAGATTGGATGACTTTGAGATTGAGTTCGCGCTGTGTGTATTTATCCTTCTTGAGAGCTGCGATCTCCAAAGTGATCATTGTGAATCTGTTTTTGAGTTGGTCAATGGTTTCCATTGGCTGCATTTTGAATTCTTCAAATTTACTGCATGCCACTGACATCTTGTTTTCCAGCATCTCTGTTGATCCAAGACTTATTGCTTTTAAGGTATCCCACATCTCCTTAGCAGTTCCAAGATTTCTTATCTTGGCCAGGTGGACGCCATTAACTGTGCTCGAGATTAATCCTTTAGCGACGCTGTCAAGTCCAGCTTCCTTTCTTTCCTCAGTTGTGTATTTTTTGGGATCTTTGATCTTTGGCACATACGTTGCTTCAGAAGCTTTATCTCCAGATATATCGGTTTCGTAGGGTTCGAGGATGGGTGTGGGACCATTCTCGATGACATCCCACATCAGCACATGATGAGCTTGGAGGCACATCTTTATTCGAAACTCCAGTCTTCATATCCCTGTATAGAAAAATCTTCACAGACACGGAGAAGTGAAGCTTCCATATTAACAGTTTATATATGTGCAGTTTGCAGACACAGAGATCTAGTTCAATTTGACACTAAAGCACAAAAAGCTTCTAGTATACAGAAGCAGTGGTCAAAAGAACCACCGCTCTGATACCACTTGTAGGTCCCGATAAATAGATATTGGTGTATGGGGGGGGGGATACACCAATTAGCCAACAGTTTTGACTTTTCAAAACAATTTGATCTTACTGAGTCGTCACTTCAGTTTATCAGAGCAGTTTAGTTTTTTTTTTAGCTCAAACAGTGAACTGCTGAGCTTGCAAAACTAACCTGCGTGCGGAAGTTTGGTGGAAAGGTTGGCTAACAGTTTTCAAAGCAGTTTTAGAAAAGACTTCAGTTCATCAACGATTTATGCAAGACAGGTTGCAATGGTGCAGGTTGTGAACATGCAAATTGTGTAAATAAATGTAAGAATAAATAGCGAGAAAAACACGAGGAATTTTTATCGTGGTTCGGAGTAAACAACTCCTACGTCCACGCCAGATCCCGTCGAATCTGTAATCCCTTAACTTGAGATTTTTCGCTCCTTTTAACACTGGTGGAGGTTCCAGTCCAAATTCAAGTCTCTCTTCAGACTGAATCTAGCACGATTCTTGAGTCGTGTCTCTTCTAACTTTACATACAAACATACATACAATCTTACTAATGCTAAACAACTAGCACTAATAATCAAACTGGAAAGTTGTGAAAAGCTATCACCGTTTGGAATACAACTCTATCAACTACACTGAATTTCAACAGTGATGGTAGTGAGAGTGTGGATTGTGTTCTAGTAAGACAGATTCTAGAAAGAATAGAAATCTACAAAGATCAACACTTGGGAAAGCTCTAGTGATTTCGAGTGTTGATTGTGTGAATGTTTAGCTTGAGATTTCTGCAGCGTTTCAGCTTGTAATTTGAGTTTCCCGTGCCTTCTTTCTGGAATGACTTGAGGTATTTATAGAGAAGCATTTGAAATAGAGCCGTTGTATGTGTCAGGATATGCAGAACCGTACACTGACACAATTATAGACGATGAGTTGAGGACAGGTTCCTCAGCCACAACTCAGGTTGAACTTTGCAGGTCAAGCTTCCTATACCTCGAACTGTCTTCAGTCTTCTGTAATCTTCGCAAGAAATCTTCGAGAATTGTTAGAGCAGATTACATAGACAGATTACATAAAGGAACATTATGACAGGTTTGAGTAGATTAAGTACAAGGTTGCACTACCAACCTTGACCTTTACATAGCAACCTGTCCGGGTTAAGCTTGACTGATCCAAACACGGAGACCAGTCTGTTCCACTTAAAATCTATTGTCTAAGTGTGGTTTCTAATAGCATTATCAAAACTTAGTTCAAAGGAAAAAGGTTCCCAACATGGATGTAACAAAATTTCGGTACTAAGGGTCCTTTCCAAATTTAATATGAATATAAAATATTTTCATTTAAAATCATATACACATATTAACAATAATATAATTGATTAATTGTTGTTAATTTAATTTTCAAACTCTTTATTTGTAATATGGGACTTCCCGTAAATATTGAGATGTAACGACAATTACTATTATCATTCTATGTTTGTCTTTCACAACCTTACCAATTGTTTTTGTTTCTAATATCAATAATTCATTACATTATTGAAAGTATCAAAATTCCAACTCTCAATATCTCATATAAATAGCATCCAATTTAATTTTCTTAAATAAAAATTTATGTGATATATACAAGTTGTATAATTTATGAAAATTATTATTTTTACTCTAGTTTTTACAAAATTGATAAAAAAAAAAAAAGGTTATACGTGCAACGCACGTAATCCCTACTAGTATATATAAAGGTTCTTATAGAATACGATCACAATGAAATTCCATCAAATAAAAAAAATTAATTTACAACATATATGATGTTTTGAGATAAGTGCGGGTAAAAATCATTTTCATTTCCTACCTGGTCGGAAGAAGCATCGAAGAAGAGCAACATACCATAGGAATCATTTTCATTTCCTAACTGGTGGAAAGAAGCATCGAAGAGCAACATACCACCGGAAAGAGAATTCTTAATCACATTTATTCTTCAAGGTAATTCTCAAATATTTTAGCTACAGTGTATTTATTTATTTATTTGGTTGATGTTGTTGATGAATTATTCTTCTTGATGAATTATTTTTGGTTGATGTTGTTGATTAATTATTGTTGAAATATTGTTGTTCAATTTAAAATAATATATCGAATGAGCATAAAAATTTTAGGAAGTGAGCTGGACTTGTTCACCGCCGGTGGAAGTAGCCGGAAGTCTCCCACCGCCGGAACCAAGGCGTCGCCGGCGGTGGGACATTTCTGGCCATTTCCACCGGCGCTGATCACGTAATATTCACTTAGGAAATAATTTGATACGTAACTTGGTGTTTATTTCAAATTTATATCTATTTAAAAGATTAATTTTTGATTTAGTACTTCACAAATTAATAGTTTAAATTATATTATATTATTTATTCTCTTAATTGATGAATTATTGTTGTTCAATTTAAAATAGTATACGAGGTGAGCATAAAAAAATTTAGGAAGTGAGCTGAACTTGTTCACCGCCGGTGGAAGTAGCCGGAAGTCTCCCACCGCCGGCGGATACTATACTATTGCTTATTGAATTATTTTATCTATAATTACATGTTTAATTGTCATATTATATGTATTTAAATGATTAATTTAGGATTTAGTACTTGATAAATTAATAGTTTAAATTTAATTTCTTTAATTAATCTCTTAATCATGAAATATTGTTGTTCTTATTAAAATAGCACATGAATTGAGTTAAAAAAATGATTAAATGAGTAATAAGTTATCCACCGCCGGTGAAAGTGGCCGGAGCTCTCCCACCGCCGGCAACCTTGTGTCGCCGGCGGTGGGAGAGCTCCGGAAACTTCCACGGGCGGTGGATACTATATTATTGCTTATTGAATTATTTTATCTATAATTACATGTTTAATTTCCATAGTGTATGTATACAAATGATTAATTTCGGTTTTAGTACTTGTAAATTCAATAGTTTAAATTGACATCCTTTAATTCGTCTCTCTATTTTATGAAATCTTAAGTTAATGATATGTTACAATTTAAAAAATTTATTACTATCTAACATATGCATATTTTTAAATTTTATTTCATTACAGATGGCTTTCGAGTACGTTAAGGTCATTTACGGAGGCTATTGGACTGATTGTACCTATAATGGTGGCACATATTTAGATGTCCCCCTATCCAAAGATACAATCACGATAGACAACCTGCAATATCATATATCTCTCTACTGCAATCCCTCGGGCACTGCTTATGATATTTTCTATCTGACGATGTCGGAGCACAGACGGACTGTTAAATCGCGTCTCAGAACCAATCAACAACTAAATTGGTTATGCCGTACAGAGTCATTTCCAACAGTGTACGTGTCTTCGAGCGAGGGAGCATCATCTTCATATGTCCCTACGTTTGATCATGATGAGCCGTACAGAGGATCATTCGGCCAGGATACCGATGGCACCGGAAATTTGGAGGCGGAGCTCGAGCTGATAAGGAGATTTGCAACTTCTACAGACTGGACGGAGAACGTCTATCACTGAGAGAGCAACAACGGTTTTGATTCATTTCATGATACTGTCCCGGACCTCAATCGTACGGTCGAAGGTGCTCAGGAGGCTCGAAATGAACTGTCTCTATTTGACGATGATGACGACGAGGATGAAAATTACGTCCTTGAAACGGAGGAGAGCTCTGAGAGAGAAGGCGAGTCAAATTTATATGCTGGTGATAGGACCGTGAACAGGGCCTTGTTCGCTGAGTGGACGGCATGGATACACGAGGAAGGCGGGATGCAAAAACTGTTAGTATGATGTATCCAGAGTCAAACACGGATCAAACGGAGGTTGATACTGATACTGATACCGATCACATGAGCAATTGGTTGGTTCGGATGGTCCCTCTTGAGCCTGGATCATCAGCAGTTTTCCACGAGGAGAACCTTAATATCGAAGATTTGGCCGTAAATGCCATTTACTATACGAAGGCAGAGATCAGTATTGCAGTCGGTTTATGACATTTGGAGAGGAGGAAAGAATACAAGGTGAAGAAATTTGATACTACGCGAGTGGTGTTGAAATGCAAGTTATCAGAAGAGTGTCGCTTCCATTTACGCGCAACAAGCTTAGCGGGCCTTGGACGGTTAAAAAAATCCGCCTGCAACACACGTGCGACAATGTGGGCATAACAAACGTGGTTCGTAGAAAAGTCCATTCGAAGGTAATTGGGGCATTTTTTGCAAAGAAAATTATGTGTGATTCAGAGGTAATGAAACCAAAAATAATTCAAAATGAGCTTCGTGCGATGTTCGGCATTGATGCCAGCTATGATGTCTGCTTGAAGGGGCGGAATTGTGCAATCGAGATGATATACGGCAAATTTACGGAATCCTTCGAGGACTTGCCCGGTTATCTCCACATGCTGAAGATGTCAAATCCGGGCACGAAAACTGAGATTGACATCGGCCCTGACGAGCGATTCAGACATGTATTCGTTGCGTTAGCTGCATCTCGACATGCTTACAGATCAAAATGTCTTAGGCCAGTGGTCTGTGTAGATGGCACGCATATGAAGGGAAAAAACTGTGGCATAATGTTTGTAGCTGTGGCAAAAGACGCGAACGAGCAGTTGTTCCCTTTGGCCTACGGTATAGGACCGATCGAGAACAACAAGTCATGGACTTGGTTCATGACAGCTCTTAGGACGGCATATGGGGTAATGGGGGATTGGTTATTCGTGTCGGACCAGCACGCATCAATAATACATGCAGTTGCCGAAATGCTTCCGGAAGCCCACCACGGGTTATGCTATTATCATCTTAGTAAAAAAATGATGGGCTTCGGCTCCGAAGTTGGCGCCTACTTCCAGCGAGCTGCTTACACTTATGATAAGCATGTTTTTGACACCATCATGGCAGCACTTCAAAGATAGGCACATGCAGCATATCAAGAGTTGATTGATATCGGAGTAGAGAAGTGGTCCCGATGTATGTGCCCTGTTCGACGGTTTAGAAACATGACGTCTAACGCTGCTGAATCATTCAATAAGTCCCTTTTGTGGGCGCGACGACTGCCAATCTGTGCTTGTCTAGATGCTGTGAGGATCGTAATTGACCGTTGGTTCACTGACTGCCGAACAAAGGCCCGAAACGACAGTCATCCCATAACAGTGGAGGCCCAGCGGAAAGTCTGTGTGCAATTGGAATGATCCCACGAGTATACCGCCACACAGATTGATGATCATGCTCACTACAGAGTGGTCACATCTGGAGGACAGTGCATGTGGATCTAGAGGGGCTTCTTTGTCAATGCAGTGAATGGCAGACAGATTGTCTTCCTTGTGCGCATTCGATTGCGGCAATAACGTGAGTTTTTTTTCGATTACTTAACGATTAACTTATAGTTTTTCCTTTATTATTAACTTATTAATTTGTGTTATCTCAGTGCACATGGACGTGATGTCCTACAATACATTGCACACTATTACAGGAGGACAACACATGTCGAAACTTACAAGACGCAAATTTCTCAAGTTCCTATGAAGTCGCAGTGGAGACTGCCGCCCGACGTCCAAAGTATGAAAGTCCTGCCCAACTTAAGGATTCGTCTGCCGGGTAGACCAAGAACCACTGCCAAGTGTACGGTGGTTTTCGCGCATCGTGCCCAAGAAGAAAATTATTGGCTATCAACATGTTTGCCAGTCGCAAGTGGATATCACCATCCGGGTCGCCAAAGGGGCTAGGATTTTGATTTAATATCTGGAGCAATGTGTTGGCGCTCTCGTTTGCCCCTCCACAAACAACTTGCCAGATACGTGAATGCCTAGGATTACGCCTACGGCAAGGATCAAATGTTGTAGGCCCAAATTTCAATCCAGTAATCAAGGCATGATCCTAGTGGGAGTACTCTATATTTTGACCACCGATGTGGAACCAAATTCCATGGCTTGAATGAATTGCCCGAGTCAGTATACTGTTTAGTATGCCCCCGTAGCTCCTCTTTGGATTCCAACCGATAAAATGACTGAAAGGTCCTTCTCTGAATCCGTCTACTAAAGCATTACCCCCGACATTGAATAATGCGCTCCTGATGCCCTCCAACTGGTCAATGTAATAGCATGTATTGGGCTTTGCTAGCGTGTTGATATAATGTGGACGGCGATATCCCGGTGCGGGCTTAGCCTATTTTTTCATTAAAAATAAAAAAAAATAGATTCTTCATAAATTGCATAAAATACACGAATTACATGCAAACAAATGCGTAAAATATTATGAAACATTGTATAAAGTCGATTAATATTAATCTAAACATAATATTATGAAACATTGCATAAAGTCGATTAATATTAATCTAATACTAATATTATGTAACTTCGTATGAAGTCGATTAGTATTAATCTAATACTAATACAATTAATGAATGCGAAAAATTATAAGAACTAATCTAATACTAATCTAATTACCAACTAATTAATTGCAAATATTATGAAACATTGCATATAATCTCATGTTAATTATCATACATATACAAACTTAACTAATTAATAACATAAAAAATATTGATTAAAACAAATAAAAAATGTGGGCCCATCCACCGCCAGCCCTCCACCGCCGGCGACCGTGATTTTACACGGTTGCCGGCGGTGGGAAGTTACCGGCGGTGGATGGGCCTACATTTTTTACTTTTTTAATCTTATATCATGTGATAGTCTAATTTTCTTAATCTAATTGCTTCAATATTAGGAAATAATTAACTAATATAAACCTAATTAATTACGAATAATAATAAACCAAGGTAAAAATTAATTAAATTAAAAATCCTAATTAGTACTAATCTACTATTTATAGATTTTTTTTTTCCGACAAGTAGCATGATACTAACATAACATAAAAGTATAATTTCACATCCTAAAACTAATCTAACAATTAGTCGTACTAATATCTATTTCATCATCATATATACAACTTTGTGAATACGTCTCTATTAATTTGTTATAAGAACTAATGTAATGATTAGAATGAATGAATAATTATGTTAATTAATCCAAACTAATTAAATTGTGTAAATTAGATTGGATCTATTTTTTTTAACATATTCCCAAAAATAATAATCGGATTGTTAAGAACTACTAAACTAATTTCTATAGTAAACAAATTACTAATCTAATTATAAACTAATTAATTGCAAATATTATGAACAACGCATAAAATTAAACTAACCTATCAATTAAGAAACATTACCTAAAATTAAACTAACCTAATCAAATTATGACATATTGCCTAAAATTAAACTAACCTAACCGAAAATATCCGAAAATTATGCGTGATTTAAAGTAAAACAAAAAAAAATCAAAATCAAAATCAAAATATCATGAATCTCCTTTTTAAAAAAATCCAGAATTTTCTATCACATTCACCGCCGGCGTAAGTCGCCGGAAATGTCCCACCGCCGGCAACTTGACATTGCCGGCAGTGGAACATTTCCGGCGGCTTACGCCGGCGGTGAATGTGATAGAAAATTCTGGAAAGTTTATATACATTTTATGGAAGCCTCCACCGCCCCACCAACATCTCCGGACATTGCCGGCGGTGGGGGCAAACGAACTCTTTATTTAGTTTTACTCACCAATATCTCGGCGGTGAGTTCTTCCACCTCCTCGTATGCCATTGTAACTTCTCCGGCAACGTGCTGCAACGGCAGGGCGGCGTGCTCCGGTTGCAGGCTGCAACGGCGAAGGCGGAGAGGACCGGGTGGGTGTGTGGCGCCGAAGGCGACGTTGCCGGCAGTAATGCGTAGAGACGATGGGAGAACGGTGGGGAGTGGGTCGGAGTGGATTTGTGGGGTATGGATGTCGGTGGGGAGTGGGCCGCCGAGGAATTGGTCGCTCGTGCTGAGGCGTTGAAGTGGGCGGTGGAAGGAAAAATGGAGCAGTGCCCGGCAGTGGAAGGAATGAATGGGGGTGGGTGTCAGCGTCGGTGGGTGAAAAAGAGGGGAGGGTTTTGTCGGTTTCCTTAAGGAATCCGTTAATACAAGCACGACAAATTAGGAGTGAATCTTTGTCAGTTACTTTCCCAAGTTTCAATGAGTCAAATTAGTGGGGTGAATAATAAAAAGTGGGCCCCACGACGATTATTTAAAAAAAGGGGGCATTTTGTGCATTGTTTTTAAATTGGGGGTATTTTGTGCATGTGTGGTTTCAAATGATGTATTTTAAATTTTGACCCTTATAAGTTTACATATATATCCATAATTTTATGATTATAATATAATATAACTTCCAGTCCGCTCAGCTTCAACTTGCCGGTTTAAACCGGTCTAGGACCTTCTAGGCACCGATTAATTCGTCGCTGCTTAAAATTGAGACAATCTGAATGCCGACTAGCGCCTAGGTGCCATACGGGCGGCTGACTTGGCCATCTCTTATAACACGATTCTCTTAAGAAAATGAGGAATATCCAATCCTGATCTAACCCGAACATTTAATTTAAACATTTAACCCATACGAAGGTTAAATAATAGTTTCATAAATAATGGTATGGCATTTATTTTTTTTGCAAAAATATATTGGAATCTAACTTCAACAAACAATTCAATTTACTACTAATTTGTTGATTACATATAAAATTGAACAATTCATTACAGATTTTATATGTCAAACCCCCCATTTGAGTGGTTGTAGCCGCTAATCTACCATCCAAGAACTCCAAAATATTTTTTAAAAGTTTAATGTTGCTAATTGAATTATTTTTTTCATTCATGATTAGATCGATGATTGATCATCATGAAATTAAAGTCTAAATTATTTTATACTTAATTTTTTTCCTAATGATATAATAAAGGTATACTCATTTTTAAAAATCAGACAAAAGGTAAGAACAGACACCGCAGCTTACAAAAAGCCAAAATAGACAAATATTTCAAGAGTTGTGAGGATAAACGTATCCCATCTCGATCAAGAGTTGGATGATGAGGCGCATCAAAACTTGATTAGATATAAAACGAACTCCAACATTCCTTCGAGATGAACCAAAAATAAAGGACAGAACTAGTAATTAGACTAATTACAAGACATTAAATTTGTCCTACAAATAAATATAAGAAAAAGGAAAAGGAAAAAATGGAGGAAAATTTTGTAAAAGGTGTGTAATTGTTTTCGGGTTCCCGCTGCGGCGAAGAGCGAGACCAACCAGTCAACTGCAGCCTCGAGAACCACCCATAATGTTTTTTTTTTTTTGAGAAAACAAAAAAATACGTAAATAGTAGTAGTAGTAGTGTTATTTTTCGTCCCACGTTTTACAAAGTTAGTCTCATACTTAAAATGAAATGTTAGTAATCCGTTACACAAAACAAACAAAATTAGTATTAATTTAATTTTTCAAATGTATTATAAACAATTCATTTCCTCAACATATGTGTCTAGGGACTAAATTTATAGGATGAGTCATATCTATATACATATAAAAATAAAATGAAAATGGAAGTTTTTTTTTGCCGCCAAATTAAGGGCATATTAGTCATTCAATAAGTGGAAGTTATATTTAAAAATACGGTTATTGTCCATTATTTTATTTAGAGATTAACTCTTTTATCTAAACTGCTCCATTAAATTATTATTTTATTTCAACCGTTCCATCAAATCTATCAACATGCCTACACTATTGTATTACACAACATTGAAAAATTAAAATAATTGTTACTCCGCATTTAATAGAAACCCACTTGCCATGAATACCATACAAAATCAAGTAATGATTTTGAGAAACTTAGTGGATAATTAATGTTTCATTATTTAAGTGGCAATCTATAGATTGTTTAATGCCAACAAAAATAAACAAAACGAATATCAGTAAAAAAAAATTAACTTTTGCATATAATAACCATAATTAGAACAGAAACCATCCAATAAAAATTGCATAAATAATAATATTAGCATGCGAGATATATATATATATATATATATATATATATATATAAATATATAGAAAATAATAAATTAATCAACAAGAACTATGACATCAACTTTATGAAATTGCGAACACATATAGGATTTTATAGAAATGCTCCCCTACCCACCGTGGAGCACACTTAATATGCTAACGGTTAATGTGGCAGTACCATATCAATAATATTTTCATTTAGAGTTTAATTTTTTTTTGTAGGATTTAATTTTTTTGTAAGGTTTATTTATATAAAGTATATTAATTATGATTTTCCTTAAATATTTTATCACCACATCATTTGTGATCATATTAAGTATGTTCACTGTGGGTAGATGAATATTCCTCTAAAATTTAAATTAAGTTTTAATAGTTCAATATCAATAAATAATAAAATAATAATCTCTTATTCTACCAATAAACTTATAAAGTCACATATTACGAGATAAGCATAAATAAATGAAATGACTGCAAGCTTCGTAAAGTGAATAACATGTGTAATATGGATATTAAATTAACATAAATATGTTCACCATTAATTTAATGTGACAGTATTACGTCAGAATTTTTTTCCTATAAGATTTAATTTTTTTGCTAGAGTTTATTACTCAGGGTTTAGTACTTAGTTTTCTTTTAAACCACCATTTTGCTCTTTTCTAATTTACCTTATGTATACATATCATGTTTATGTAATTTATTTTGTAGCTTAAAATGGTTATACCTCATTTATTTTTATAAAATGTTATTTTTCACACATGAACAGTTCATGGACTAATTTTTTTTTATTTCTATAGAAGATAGAAATGATAGTACTACTACGACAAATGTTGTATGTAAGGAAGTGTTCCAAAATATATAACATTGTGTATTTTAGTGCAGTAACATAATGTATTATTTTCTAAAAGTATTTTATCGTAATTTTTATCTATAATATTTATATTTATTTGCTTTTAATTTTTGTATGTTTAATGGTCGCCGTGCATCGCACGGGTGGGTATACTAGTTTGTTTTTAACATTGAATTCGTTCAATTTTATACATTTTGATTTGTTTCTCGTATATTGTTCTAAAATTCGTTAGACGCTAGTAGGACGGTTGGGGGATTAACCTCTAGGCGGCCAGACGATAGTCTATGCGATGCCTAGGCGGATTAAAATTATAACGCATATTTTTTACAATTGTTACACTATATCCTACAGTACAAACTATATGAAAGGTTAAAAATATATAATATGTTGTTAATTGGAGTATATTTGAACTTGCCGGCCTAAACCTTCCTAGGACCTCCTAGGTAGAGGTGCCCACCGGAACCGGAACCGGAACCGTCAGTTTTAAACCGGAACCGGCGGTTCCGGAACCGAACCGGAACCGACCCGAGGAACCGGTGGAACCGACGTTTCGGTTTCGGTTCCGAAAGTTTGGAACCGGGAACCGGCGGTTCGGTTCCGGTTCGGAACTGAAAAGAATTGTTTTTTTTTAATTGTAATTTTATTTTATGTTTTAATATTATACTTATATTTGTATACTTATTTGATGTAACATTTGATTATTGATTAGTGTGTTACACTTTTTTATATGGAAATATTTATATTTGTAAAGTTAAATAGTTTTATCATTTAATTTATAATTTACAATTTAATAAGCTAAAATAAATAAGACTAATATAAAAAATATCTTTAAATTAATAATAAACAATGTCACATGATGATGAAGAATTGAAGATGACAATTTACATAAAAGATGTCATATTGTCATCAAAGTGAAATTAATTGTAGATGCTTTTAAATACAAAAAATATTATGAAAAAATATATTAAGTATAAATAAAATTTATACACATAATAATAATTATTAAGTATGATATTAGTAATGAGAACGAATGAGATGATGTCTTTGAACATGATCCAATCAGTACCACCGAAGCAGAAATCGACACCGATGCCTCTGAAGAAACGGATGATTTCGACGACAATTTCGATTTCGACAATATATAGTGGTCTATTAAAATGCTTAGATGAGTCATCTTTTTCCTCACGGAAGTTTTAACGAGGTTCGGCCCTTGGAATCGACATGTGATATCCAAGGGTTTAGGATTAATAAATAAAAAAAATGTAAACAATCTCGCTCTCAAGTATTTTTTTACATTTTATAATTTGAATTCTCTTACAATTAAAATTAGATCAATAAACAACGAAGCATTGAATCATAATCGAACGAAAAAAAAAATTAAAAAATAAAAAATTAAAAAGTCGGTTCCTATCCGGTTCCGGAACCGGAACCGAACCGGAACTAGAATCGTTACTGTTCCGGTTCGGTTCCGGTTCCAGAACCGTGGGCAGCTCTACTCCTAGGCGCCAATTAATTTGTTGCCCCCTAGAGCCAATTGACCTTCCCAAAATCGAGATACCTTGACGCCGACTAGTGCCTAGGCGGCGTCTAAGCGGCCGACTTGGCCATCTCTTAGAACATTGTTCTCAATTCTCATGTAAGGAAATGAGGAATATCCATAATATGGGGTCTAACCCGAACATTTGAATATTTTAGCCATACGAAGGTTAAATAGTAGTTGGATAAATATATTGGGATCAAACTTCGACAAATGATTCAATTGACTACTAATTTGTTGATCAGGTATAAAATTGAGCAATTTGTTAGAAATTTTATGTCAAACCCATTTGAGTGGTTGTAGCTGCTAATTTACTATCCAAGTAGCCCAAAATATTTTTCAAAAGTTTAATGTTGCTAGCTCATTTTTTTTTTCATAGATCAATGATTGATCATCATATGATTAAAGTCTAAATTATATTACACTTAAAAGGTTTTTTCAATGACATATCGTCCATCTCCATCCGACAAGCAATATAGTCAGAATTTGCATTTAAAACCATCGTCATTATGCACTTAAAAATTCTCATAATTTTTGCACCAAAACTTGATTAAATCATATAAAACGAACTCAAACAGTTTATATAATCACGTTCAAATATTGAGAGATGAGATAAATCAAACGATGGCTTAGAATTGCATCAATACCCACGATGTAACATAAGGGGGGGGGGGGGAAAACACTAATGCCTTTCTAACTTGGATATTCAAGATACATCTACCATGATCATAAATATATATAATTAATATTGCAGTATTGCACGATGCCTCCCATCTACTCCCCTAAAATCGCATCCATCTAAAATTCACACCTAGTATAAATTAAATTCCCTACGTCCTTTAATTTAAGAATATTCTTCATTTTTTTCTAACATGAATTTGAATAAAATATTTAATACGGAGTACTGCATATTTCTTACGAGACATTAAAATTCGTCCTAAAAATAAAAATAAAAATAAAATTAAAAAGGGAAAATTTTTGTAAAAAGCGCGTAATCGTTTTCGGGTTCCCGCCGCGGGCGAAGAGCAAGACCAACCAGTCAACTGCGGCCTCGAGAACCACCCATAACGTTACAACCGTGTGTCCAATCACGTGACGCCACGTGTCAGGAGCATACCTGTCTCCGATCTGTTGCTGGCCCCCCCTCTCACTTAAATAGCCTCTCCGATTCCCCCACGTGTCCCATACCCCCCTCCCGCCTCGTACAAATCTATCCGTTAACCCTAATCTCCCTCTCGCCCTCTCTTTCTCTCTCTTACCCCCCCCTTTCTCTCTCTCTCTTCCCCCTCCAACGTCTCTTTTCCAAGAAAAAAAGGAAGAAAAAAAAAAAAGAAAAAGAAAATCGAGAGTCAGAGAAAAAAAAGGAGAGGAAGAAAAAGTAGGCAATGGGGAAGCTAATCTGCGACTCGACGGCGTCGTCACCGGTGATCCCGTGGCGGGACCCGACCACCACCCCGTCCTCCGATCTCGACGACCAGGCGTCGGTGCCGCCGCCGCCGCCGGAGGTGGCGTGGGAGAGCGTGCCGGGGCTGGAGGACCAGCAGAAGAGGCACCTGACGCGCCTCTACAACAAGGGGGTCCTGTGGAAGCACCCCGAGGACAAGAGCCTCAACATTGTCTTCAGGCTCGTCCACGGCGGGGAGGTCGAGGCGGACGGCAACTGCCTCTTCACGGCAGCGCGTAAGTCCATGGGCGTCGACGCGGCGGCGCGTGAGCTGCGGCTGAGGACGGTGAAGCGGTTCGTCGAGGATCTTGGATCGGTGGACGAGGACACGAGGAGGTTCATCGAATCGGCGATTAGGCATATGTATTCGCCGGATCTGAAGTCGGGTTGGGGGATCCATGTGGTCCAGGAGGTTAAGCTGTTGGCCAAGAAGGAAGATCGGGAAGGGTTGGATTCCGCCATTGATGAGCTCGTACAGCTCGGAATGCAGAGGTACATTTATATAAATTCTCCCGATCTGCTCTTTTCTTCATATTTACTCTTAGATCTCGGTTTTTTATGTATGAGTTGAATTGTAAATCCGATTCTTTTCTTTCCCGTGGTCTTGATTAGCTTTCCATTTGATTTTTTTTTAATCTTTGATTTGACTTTCAAGATAATGCCTCTTGTGGTTGTTGGGGAAAAGCCTGAATACATTAAAATATTTTTTTAGGATTTATGGATATTATTTCTGAAAAAGCAAAATTTAATTTCCATTTTAGGATTTGGTGTTTTGATTTAATTGTCTGAGCGAATCTGATTTTAGTATTATCTTCTATATTTGCTTGAAACTGAGAAAATAAAATTTATGGACCTTCTATTTTCTTTTGGTTGTTGGGAATATCGGAATCTTTATTTTCTGTGAGAAATGTGTTCGATTCTTGGATATCATTTCAAAGAAGCAAATTTTGATTTACCCATTTCTTGTCATAAAGCGATTAATTGGCATTTCTTGTTCATTTTCTTGGAAAATGATAACGAAAATCTTGTTCTTCATATTGGAATGTGATAAATTCGACGAAACTCTTTCATTAAGATTTGGGAACTCTGTCTATTTAGTCAAATATACCTAGGAAGAATTCATCCATGGAGTGTTAATGTATAATAAAATGAAATGTATATGCCATTTCTGGAGATTTTAGTAGCAGCATTAGTCTGGAGAAACTTGTTTTCTTGATTATCTTGAAATGCACAACATATAGTATATGGGAACTGTACATAGTTCTGATTAAAGCTTTCATGTTAAATCAATGAAGGGAAATGGCTGCTGAGTCTATTTACAAAGAAAGATGTGTAGCTGTGGAAGATGGGATGAGCTGGGCCAAGTACATGTCCATATCAGGTTCGACTGATGACGAATACGACATCATCAATCTCCAGTACACGGAAGAAGGTTTATTAACCGTTGATGAGAACATAGATGGCCATGCTGCCGCTTTTGGAGATGATATTGCGATAGAGTGTTTGGCTACAGAGTTCAAAAGGGAAATCTTTGTGGTGAGTAAGAACTTTCTCTTCTTCTCCTCTCTCTACATATGGAACTTCCATTTACCTTCGGTTTTGGTCTGTATTTCCCTATTGTATTGAGATGAAAATGAAGAAAACTTGTTGCTGAGTTCGGGTACTGTGTTATGCAGTTGCAAGCACACGGATCTGATGCCATGGTTGATGAAGACAACTGCGTTTTCTTCCTGCCTCATCGCCCGAGAAGTGAAATATGCGAACCCCCTTTCTTTCTCTTCATGAAAGGAACAGGTAACACATTTACATTCAAATCTCTTTGGTGTTAATCTTGTGAAGAGAGAGTAACATAACATAATGTAGATAAGATAACGAGGATCGTTTGTGGGTTCATTTTGCAGGATGGTGTGGAGCCGGAGCAGACCATTACGAACCTTTGGTGGCCCATCGCTCAGTGCTCGGCTCCCCGGAGAAAGTAGCCTTGGTTCTTTGAAACCATTTCTGCAAATCATTTTTGTAGGCTGTTGATGGAAGAATATCTTCCATTCTTCTTTTTTTTTAGTTATTCAATTTTTGGTTGACGAAATTTATGATTTTTTCGGGTGATTCGACGCCGATTAAGCAGAGCGGGCTTATGGTGCTTCTGCATTGTGGTAATTGTAGTTTTAGGGGCGGCTTTTTTGTTATGTAGTTTATATTGTGAGGTTAGTTAATTTCTTTTCATTTTTGAGATGCTGTTTGGTTTTCGAGTTGAATAGCATCTGGTGTTGTATCTGGATCCATTTGCTTCAGAGATGGAAGTGAGCATTTTTAGGTTCTATTCAGCCTTTTGGCTTATTTACTCTCCCTTCCTGTCTCGTTTTTCTTGGTACATTTCTATTATTTTATACTCTCATATATATAAGAAATGAGTCCAGAAAAATGAGACGGAAGGAGTACTATCATTTTGACTCTGTGTGTACGTGTGTTTTATAATCCCGTGATAGTTTTGGATGCTTTAATGTTCAATGAAAGATTTCAAAATGTTTTGGTAGTAGTTTGTACTTTTCTTATCATATTTGTCACGATATATATATATATATATATATATATATATATATAAAATTCCACTGCAGTCTGTCACCATACAGCTCATCTAAACCTAAAAAATGACCGATAAAAAAAATGAGATGATATCAGATTTTTGACGATTGTTTCGAGATGAAAAGAAAAATGTGCAATGGTGAGATTGAGGAATCATTTTACTAATGGAAGTACTATTAAATAACGAGAAAGCCTACCTATAATTTGAAATGTTTTGGCAAAATTGTCATTCAAATAAGCGAATAGTCTTTATTCAAATCAACAATTATCACGAAACGCAGCTTACTTGGTAGTACGCTTTCTCTCTAATTAAGAGATCGGGGCTTCGAATCATTTTGAGTGTAAGTGACTGAGTGAGTTAGTGCATACAATGGAGGGATGTGAAAATGATAGAAAATTTTATCTTATAATGTGGTTCATGTCTATTTTATCATATATTCCGTAAGATGGATAATAAACTTGACAAGTAGGAAAATATTATTAACTCAAAAATGATGATTTTGATTGAAAATGCGGAAATGTGTTATTCAAGAATTTTTTTCCTTGTCCCGAAAAATATTATCCATTATAAAAAATAGTGGGAAAATAGTGAAAATAGTGGGAGTAAAAACTAGAGAAAATGGTGAAAATTCTTAATGGTGATTTATTTTAAAGTTAAAGCATGTTATGTGAGTGAGTCTTATGTGAGGAAATGGGCTCCACTCATTCAGTGCAAGCTGTCCAACGTAGCTAACGAACGAATTAAGCAAATTAATATAAAAGCAGAATAAATAAAATTTTGGTCTACACCTTCCCTCATGGTTTAGATTATTACACGACATTCTATACAATGCACCCCATAAATAATACTAGTACTCCTTATTCGTCAATTTGATTTAATTTAAAAATTAGTAGACCTACTCACCTACCACTTTAATGGCTTAAATTAGAAATTTTATTGGAAAAAAATAGTAAGCCCACCACTTTAATAGCCTTAATTTTTTTGCCAAAAGTCTAGGCGAAATGAAACGGGACACCCCAATAAAAAAAAAAATGTGATCAAATGGAATAATGATAATTTTTTTTTTATTTAGCCTCAAATAATTGATTTTTTTTTTAATTTTTATTTTCATCATGTTTGGACGTGTATATATGGACTAATGATCAATTCAATCTTTGACAACATTCAAAAAATACAAATGGAGGCTGGGAAGATGGTGAATTTTTTTTTTTCCTTCCAAAATTATATCCAAACGTCATTTAGGTTAAGTTAAAAATAATGTCATTTTGTTGATCAGATAATTTGTCCATGTCTGTAACCCCGACCTCCATATCATATATATATGCATTCAAGATATTTGTCAATTCGTGTAAAAAGATTCGCATTGATCGTCAGTTCATATATATATATACCTTTAAAACTTGTGTCAAAACTAATTTTCCACCAAATTCGTGTATTTGAATGCAAATAACACAATAATTTAATTAAAGGCTCTCTCTCTCTCTAAGCATTCTGTTTCATTCTCATAATTAATAAATTTATATGATGAAAGATTATAGTATCAATTATAGTATTTTCGAAAATTATCTTTTTCGATAGATATATATTGAATCTACTTCAAATTGTTCTAATACGGAGTAGTAGATTTTGAAACACACCATAATGTGAAAACACCATTATTATGAAACCAACAAAAAATAAACATTCAAATGTAATATAACATTTTATGATGCATAACTTCTAAAGATATGACCCGATATTTCTCTGTAGATGATAATGTACGTGACTACATTTTTGTCAAAGCGTGACTACGTTTTTTTTGTTTTTTTTTTTGTTTTTTTGTTTTTTTTTTTCCAAAAAGTAAAACCTCAAAAAGTAAAACCTAAATAAAATATTTTCATACAAATAAATAGAGTAATGATCCCCTACCCACCGTGGGCATGCTTAATATGTCTACGGATGAGGTGGCGGCATTATATTTAAGAAAAAAATTAATTAGTATACCTTATAAAAATAAACCCTACTAAAAAAAACTAAACCCTAACAAAAAAAATTAAACCCTAAAAGAAAAAATCATTGACGTGACACTTCCACGTCAGCCGTGAGCACATTAAGCGTGCCCACGGTAAGTAGTGGAGCATTTCTCCAAATAAATATTAAAAAAAATGTCCATATCTTGTTGACACTTGATATTTTGTCCCCTCACATATCGAGCGACGTTACGAAACAGATAATATATTACTCCGTTATTGACAAATAGGAAGCAACTATTGAATGATGACAACAATATTGTCATTAGTTATTTCCGGTTTCATTGAAACAATACTTTGATTGCGACTTTAAGATTAAAAAACTAACATTTGAAATGTTCATGTCCAAAAGTTTGAAGAGAATATGCCAATATGGGCACAAATTTGGTTAATGATTCTTCTAAAAATCTGACGTTAACTATTTTGATAAAGTAAGAATGAATGTTAATTTAGTTGCTATCGGATGCATTGCGTTTTACAATGATGAATTGGAGTATTTGCACACAACTATGTTATATGGCTGTGGGGTGTGGGGGAGATACAATTCGGATACGGGGATAAGGAGTTTTTTAAATTTTAATCCTACAAAGTAAACATAGGATTAGACCGGATAAAATTAGTCAATCCGGCCTAATCACTCAAAGTAAACATCCTCTTAGTTTAATCATGAGATTTAGGGGGTTTTTGGCTACGCTCATAGGTTAAAATATTTGACAAAATAAACATGTTAAGAGTTTATAAGCTCAAAAAGTAAGCTCCAAGAGCTTAATTATAATTAAGCTTTAAAAAAAAAAAAAACTTATGCACCGCAACTCATTTTTGTAAACATAAATTTTCACAATATAACTCTATTTAGTTTTATATTTCTTGTATATACACTTCTATTTGATTTTTGCAAAATTATGAATTTCAAACTTTTCATTTTTTTCGATTTCCTTTTTAATTTTCAGACTTTCAATTTTTAAAATTGTTTTTTTGAATTCATAAGATAAGCTCTTTTATCAAAATATTTTATAATTATTAAAAATTTTAAAATATTTTGACAACTTATAATTTTTATCACCATACATTTTATAAGCTCTTAAAACATCTTATACACTCCTAGAGCTCATAAGCTTTTTAAAATAAGTTTAGCCAAAGGGGATCCCCTTAAGTCTTCCATCATTTTAAATTTCATAATGTTGGAGGAAACTTCTTACCAACTAAGTTGCACTTCATCATCTCATTATGCTTGTATGGATAATTAAAAGCTTAATTAAGATAATACATTAATCTAAAATTGAGTTATCATGTATGATAATAATATAAAATCAATATTAGAGAGATTGCAAAAAAAACCACTCGGCCATATATAGTTCATACACTACACAATAATTTACAACATGCGTGCATTTGTTCCTAAATTTTTGCATACTGTTAAAAAGTGTACAATTACATTTTAATATTAAAACATATATATAATGTGCTTCTCATAATTTTTTTTACCGTAAATTAGATAAAGATTTTAATTGAATGAAAGCATCTAAATATATAATTTTTGAAAAAATCATTGGATACACTAGTTCCTAAATGAATAACCAATACAAAAATTTATCGGAGGTTCAATTGAGAATCAATTGAGAATATGTTTTACAATCGTTCAAAAAGAATGAAGAAATAATTCATCATATATGTTATATGCGTTCTCTCTCACTTGAAGATGAACATATACAAAACCAATATATACGAGGAACAACTGCACAAAATAAAGACAGAATATTCTAGATTCTAATAAATAATTCGACGCAGGAATTAATATGGAGCGCGCGTTAATTAATTAGTAGTATCCAATAGTTAGAGATTGATCGGCTATTTCATTTAATCATATTAACGTGTAATTTCGTTTCCGAACTTATAATGTTTTGCAATAAATCTGTCGCATGATCCATAATTTTAGTTGAAACTGAACCTAATTTTATTCAATATTGGTATTTACTGTTGAATATTGGTTTCTGATTTCCGACTGCTAAATATGAGACGATTGATATGGTTAAATGAAGAAAATTGCTTAATATATATTTGAATGTTTTCACAAATATCACAAATATGACGACTCACATACATATGCATCTGAGTTGACTCTAACCCTCCGACTTCTCAATTGGAGGAGAAGCGTATTACCAACTGAGATCCGCTTCGTCGTCTATTTGGGTCCAATTTAAAGCACACATTTTAATATTTATAACACCCACATTATTTTGACTTATTATTTTAAATTAATATTATATTGTGATTGGAATAAATTTTGTTTAAATCCTTCTATAAATTAGATATAAGAATATTGATGAATGCAACCCTACCCATCGTAGACATACTTAATGTAGCCATGTATGACGTTGCAATCAGTGGCGGAGCCAGAAATTTAAGTTGGAGAATGCTAAAATCAATTTTATTTTTTTTTACATGTAAATATATTTGGAGGAGCGTGCTACAGCTCCCTCTAGCACCCCCTCCCTCCGCCACTGGTTGCGATGATATGTTTAATGAAAATTATTATAAGTATATTTCCTAAAAATAAATCTTACAAAAAAAATAAAATTAAATCCTACTAAATAAAATAAATTTGAAATGAAAAAATTATCAACGTGGTACTGCCATATTAATCACGAACACATTAATTATGCATACAATACGTAAATGAGCACTTATGAATGAATATTTGTGTAAATTAGTAAAATATATAGTAACTAATGACTATAAATTAAAGTTTCTTTATGGCTGAGGGTATTATGGGCATAGAGCAAGACTCTTCGCACAAACCTTAGTAGAAAAATTAAAGTCGTGTATGCGGCATTTCCTTTTAAAATTAAATCCATAAATTTCTCGAAAAGTAAACCTATAAGCTTATTCTTCCCCCTACTTCAATTATTTTTCCTTTCACGTTTCAAATACATAATATATAGTATCAAAAAATCAAATAAAATTACTACAAAAAATATAAAGTTGGGACCTAAGAATAAAAGTTGAACCTGAACTTTGAAATAAAGTAGGAAGATGCATGCGATTTTTATAATGCCCAAATCTCCTATCGAGTCCTTCCTTGAAACTTCATCTGAAGTTATTCACTTTCCATTTATGTAAATTCTTTTTACTACTTTATGTTCTACTTTAATTTTCTTTACCACCTGATTGGAAGCATTCTTTTCCTTTGATTCTATGGGCATAATAAATAAGTTTTGTGATTCCTCCTCTTCCACCTTCTACGTCCTTCGACTTTTTACTTGTCAAAAGGCAACTACCTAGCAATAGATTGACAAAAGACCGGCCCAACCGTAAGTTGTTGGTCCCAAAAAGATTTAATTGGTATATGGGGGATATACCAATATCTTTCGATTTTCAAACAAATTGATAGACCAGCTCGATGGATAGATCAAAACTCAGAGTGCAACACGATCTCTTCAGTTATAGCAGCTCAGTCTACTAGACCAGCTCAGTCTATCAGACAAGCTCGTCTACTGAGCTTGAGCAGATGATCTGCTGAACTTGTCAAGATCGATCTTGCGGTGCGAAAGTTGGTGGTCTTGTTGGCTACTCTTGAAAAATCTTTTCTTTAGTCAGAAGGTTTAAGCAGGTTGATTAATAAGAGTGCATGCAGTCAGAAGAAGGTTAGAATAAGGTAAAGGAGATTGACTGTAAATAAGAGATAGAGAGAGAGAGATCGACACAATCTTTTTATCGTGGTTTGGAAAAATCTTCCTCCGTCCACGTCAGCTACCGTCATAGCTGAAATACCTTACTTCTTTCTTGTTTATACTAACTGAGTACTAGCCTTGACCTCTGTCAGTTCCTCGATAGAAATCAAGCACGAGTTATGGGTCGTGACCCTTACAACCTCTCTTATTTATACTGACTGAGTACCAGCTCCAATTTCCGTCAAGCTTGACGGAGACTAGACACGTTCTGGGGTGACCCTTTGATTAACACGTATTTTTATGTGCATGTTGAGTGTGTTTGAATGTGTTTAAGTCTCGATTTATGTGCTTACATATTAGAAATGCTGGGGTTTCTTAACTTGTAGCATACTTTTTACTTTTCTCATTTTTTTTTTCGGTTTTTGATCCATTTTTATAAGAATTGGAAAGAGTATTCATGTGGCTAAGGATCGAAGGCTAAAAACAAAGAAGAATTGAGCTTAATTAAGGTGAAACCTAGGGTTAAAAATGTGGAATTTGAATTTATAGAGTTAGGGTTTCAATAGTTCAAGTTCGTTTATGTTTTCCTCGTTCTCTCGAGTCTCTTTGTGTCTTTTTGCAGGTTGATGAAGAACTCATTTGGCAACTTTGATCATTCGATGTCGAAGAGGAGTTCGTTAGGAAGCCGTAGCAAAAAGCGGTTCAGTAAATTGGAGTTCGGACGAGAGAGAACGGGCAAAAACGAAAACATTGCGCAAGAGAAGACGGATGGGCAGCAAACTGGCGACCCAAACCGGCGGTCCAATGGGCCGCCGGTCCGCCGCACCCAAACTGCCGTTCACCACAGAGAAACCGGCGGTCCACTGGACTGCCGATGCCCCGCACTTAGACCGCCGGTTGAGTGAGTTTGTGCTCCGGTTTGTCCCGGTTCATCCCGTTTCATCCCGGTTCGATCAAATTCGACCCAAACACGATTTTCAATGTATTTAACCCCAAATTCTTTCCTTTTTGATGTATCTTTTTCATATTTTAAATTCTTAGAACCCTAAAAATATTTCCCTCTTTCTACTTTTAGTAATTTGAAGATTTGTGGATCATTACTTGGTGGATTTGCAATTCAAGACCATATTCTTCTTGCTTATTAAATTCTCTATCTTTTGATTATGGTTTTATGCATTTTCTATGGTTTATTTTCCTTGATCATGTCTAGCTAGTTCTCTTTGTGATTTCAATTATATGTAGATTAGGATTAGGTGATTGGGCTTAGGTTTTAATTGTGAATTTATCTTCTAATTTCATGTTCATTTCTCTTGGGGCTATATTTTATTATGTAATTATGATTGATCACCATAGTTGCATACCAAGTGTTTGATCTAAAGCTTAGGAGGCTTAGAGTAGATGCTAGGATCAAGAGATTTGCATGCTAGAGAATAGTAGGGCTAAGGAACTCCATGAGCTATAGTTAATGATTTGCTTAATATCTTAGTAGGAATTAGGTCTTTCATTAATCTACTTGTACTCATTGCAATGAGAATTGAATGAACCATACTTAGGAGGTTTCCCACATGAAGTTAGATTAAATTGGTTAGTTCAAGTTAGAATTCTAATTGCCCATCACTTAAGCCTAATCGAAATATAATTGGAATCACGCTTGTCTATTATTGAGTTTATATCACTTGTTTACTTGTTGGTTTATTTGTTCTAGTTTGAAGTTAATTTGTCATTTTAATTCCTTAGTTAAGTAAAAAATACAAAAACATGCTTGTTGGTAGCTTGGATATTAGTTAGATAACTAGGTTACTACTTGAGATTCATACGTTCCAACATTCCTTGTGGATTCGACTCGATATACTTATCGATTATCATTGCTCTCTCTTTACCCTCAAAAAGTAGAGTGATCACCCTTACAACCTTCTCTCGAAAGAGATTACAAGCTTGCTTACTAACTTGACCTTCTTCACTTGCAGAGCTTGACGAGGCTCAACAATGGTGAAGATTTACAGAAATTTAATCTACTTGAAATATTACAACTAAGCTTGGTAGAGAGTTTATGTGAGGTTCCAGAATCACGAATCTTGAAGGTCTCAATACTTAGGAAATGGCTTTGATTCGAGTGTTGAGCTTTGCTTTGAGAGCTTGAGATTCTGCAGAGATTTGGCTTTTAAGATCAATTTTCCCTCCTTGATTCTGGAGATGGCTTGAAGTATTTATAGGCACCATTTTGAAATAGAGCTGTTTGAGTAGCAAAGATGTCAGAACTAGCCGTTGGGATTTGTCCTAGCTGGCAGCTGACATGGCAGCGGACAGCTCGTCATGATCTGATGAAGCAGATCAGCACGACCTTGAGCAGATACCAGCACGTTTGAGATCTTCAAGGCAGAGCAGCTGGTCTTGTACAAGCAGATTGACTAAGAAGCAGGTTACTAGATCGTTCTCCTACAGGCAAGCTCGATGACTAAGGAGTAGATTGCCAGATCGATCTCCTATAGGCGAGCTCATCAACACGATCTCGACCTTTACAAGCACGATCGATCTGTCTTATACAACTTAAGCTTATCAATCTGTGCTCTACAAAATCAGATCACTTCTATCAATCTCTACTCTAGAAAAGAGTAAATAAATCTAAGTGTGATTTCGAATAACATCATCAAAATTAAATTGAAAAAGGGTTCCCAACAGAAGTTCGTTAGGTTGGAAAAACCAGATTGAGCAAAACGTGCATATTAATCCCTAATCACATCCAATAATAATTTATTTGTAGTTCAAAATGATTGAGTCAGGTTGGGTCAACCTTGAGCCAACAATGATTTAGCTCATTTAAACGAGCCAAAATCTTGATGCTCATCCCGGCCTAAAATTAGATCGGCCATTGAATATGAACTTTTTTGCTAATTCTACTAGATATCTAGTGTACACTCTTATGCATGGATGTAAGTGCTGCCGCTTAGGGTCCAGACCAGAAATGGCCGTCAAATTTTATAGTCATGACTCATGTTTAAACTTTCAACTCATTTTGTTATTTCTCTTTGGGACCAAGTTAAGAGAAGCTCATAGTTCTATATATATATAAAGATTCCCATAAACTTATAATAAATGTAATTTTAATTTTATCTTATATAAGAAAAAGGTGCAGAACTTTAAATAAAATCTAAGATCTTCTTATTTACTATATGCATCTTTTGTTTATTTTTTTAAGCTAAAAAATGTATGACAAAAAGAATTGATAAAATTTGAGGAAATTTTATTTCTTATTTTGCCTAGAACTCCTGATATGTCTGTTGGTATCTCAGCGGGCAGTGAGCACGGAGGTGTCCACAGAGGTCTGCTCTGTGAGCGCCTCTTTAGAGACTATGCAGAGGAAAAACGGGAACAAACGAAGAACAATAGACACACGAAGATGGTTTTTCCTGCAAGATATATGACTAATATCTTACAGTGCCTCAAGGCCAAAAGAATTCACTAAAATAAAGTGAATTACAACAAGTCGAGTAAAATACTAAAAAGAAAATCTAACAAAAGTTAGAAAACTACTCGACTAAACTATGCTCTCAATAGCAATTATATTCTTCTCAACCCCACTCCATCTTGTGCGTCTTCGTCTCTTTATATAGGTGCTAGAACTTGCTCTCCAAGCCTCCACATATAAGAGATAAGATCAAATCTTATCTTCCCATATTTAAGAGATAAAGAGATAAATTCTCTCACCATATCTTCCACAATGATCTCCACAAATCTTCTACACCTTTATCTCACCCAAATCAAAATAATATTTTGTGAAGAAATGCAAAAACAAAAAATAAAATAAATTTCAACAAACTCCCATTTTTTGCCTTTCTTCACAAAATATCAAAACCGAACTCCTCCTTAGTGAAAGAGTAGATCCAGGACCAGCATTTAGTATGTCGAGTGTTGGCTCTGATAAAACTTGTTGGTATCTCAGCGAGGGGTGAGCATGGAGGTACCCACAGAGGTTTGCTCTGCAAGCGCCTCTTTAGAGACTATGCAGCGAAAAAACGGGAACAAACGAAGAACAATAGACACACGAAGATGGTTTTTCTTGCAAGATATATGAATAATATCATACAATGCCTCAAGGCTAAAAGAATTCACTAGAATAAAGTGAATTACAAGAAGTCGAGTAAAATACTAAAAAGAAAATCTAACAAAAGTTAGAGAACTACTTGACTAAACTATGCTCTCAATAGCAAGTATATTCTTCTCAGCTCCACTCCATCTTGTGCGTCTTCATCTCTTTATATAGGTGCTAAAACTTGCTCTCCAAGCCTCCACATATAAGAGATAAGATCAAATCTTATCTTTCCATATTTAAGAGAAAGAGATAAATTATATCACCATATCTTCCACAATGATCTCCACAAATCTTCGTCACCTTTATCTCACCCAAATCAAAATAATATTTTATGAAAAAATTGCAAAAACAAAAAATAAGATTTCAACAATGTCAGGAACAAAGTGCTAGTAGTAGTAAAATTGTTGAATCCATAATGGAAAAATTACGACTTCACGAGTTCAAATTTAACATTATTTTAAAGTCGAAGTAATAGTACAATATTTAGTCGGAGTAAGATTTATTCTTGATATGTAATTAGTTTGCGTATACTATGTCACATGAACAATATTTATTTAGATTGTAACCTAGCTGAATTTGTAAATTTTGCCTCATCGCGCGTTCAATAGAAAAAACATGCCTACGCGATTGATTGTAGAAATGTTAATCACGCCACATAGTTTTGCAGAAAATTGTAAAATTAGTCACTAATTAAAAAGGGATATGCTAAGTATATTCATATCTATAGAACAAAAAGAGTCAAAATTTGTTAGCTATTAAGAAGTCAAGTTGAAGATATATACCAAAAACCTCTATCCTCCAAACAAACCAAAACTTCATATTTAAAACTAATTGAACAAATTAATTCTGTTGAACACCCCTACCTAATTAGGTCTAACATATAAGTGTACATATAATACTTAATTAACAGGAATGCTAACTTACCGCTATCAGCATATTTTAATGTGCCAACTCCTAACGTGGTAGAGTCATGTAAATGATTTTTTTTTCATTTAGAGTTTAGTTTTTTAGTAGAATTTAGGGTTTAATTTTTTAGTAAAATTTGATATATTAATTATAATTTTCTTTAAGTATATTACCACCATCTCAGCTGTGAACTAATTAACTATGTGCACGATGGGTAGGGGATATTTGTACTCAAATATCTTGTTTGTTTGAAATCACAAGACTTCATATAAAATTAAGGCCGGTATATGTTACACTATTTTATTGAATTAAGTATCCACCACTTTGGTATGAACCCTTGATATGTAATACAAACTACAATATAAAATTAATTAATTAATCAACTAATTGATTAATCAAATCCTCATAATTTTACTCCGTTCTCATAACAAATTTGTTAAGGGTGATCTCGAAAATTATTTCTATTTTGAAGGGCTCGACTCTCGAGCGTAATGAAAAGCTTTCGTGAAGCTAATTGAAGATTTTATATGAGATACAAATAATAAAAACTTACGTAATGCTCATCTACCTACTGTGGATATACTTAATATGTATACGGTTGATGGGGTGATATTTAAGGAAAATTATAATTCATATACCTTATAAAAATAAATCTTACTATAAAAAACTAAACCCTACTAAAAAAAAGTGAACTCTATAAGAAAAAATTATTGACGTGACACTGTCACGTCAGCCGTGGGCATACTAAGTGTGCCCACGGGAGCATCAATATCTATTACAATATCTAAAAGCTCAATTGTTGCAAAAAATTACAAGATTACCATTTTTCCTCCAAAAGCTACATGACTATATCCAAAAGATATAACACAAGTATTGACTAAATACCTATATATAATTGATTAAAATATAGGTCAAAGTAATCTAATATCCTAAGGTTAATACACAATGAATGAGATAGATACTAATTTTGGGATCTAAATGCTAATATCTTATTTAAATTAGAATTCAAATTAGGCATGAGTTGGATGATTTTCCCTCTAAATGCAAGCATCATTAATTATTCTTACCAAATTTTACACACTACTTTGTATAACATAAAACTATATCTCAATGTACCTTTACTTTTCTTTGATTTTTTTTGAATTATCTTCTAGAATAACTATCTCATTTTAAAGTATTTTTTTTTCTAACAAACACTATGATTATTGTCCAAAATTTAATTTATTCTTCTTAAAAACATGTTACATATTTATTTTCTTTGATTTTGTTCTTATCATCATAGTTGTATATTAGACAGCTTTATGAATATTACGGAGTATATTACATTTGCAAGAGATATACATATATCGAAACAACTCAACTACATACTACAATCATTTTGTTTACTTTTTTTTTTTTGGAAAGAAAATGACTTATATATATTTATTTTATTTTACTGTACAACAGTCAGATTTGGATTGCATTCATTGAATCGAAAAAAATTAGAGATTATTTTATAGACATAAATATGATGCATATTATTAATGGTCTGTAGGTGTATAATTGAAGTTTTATTCTTTTACAATTTGAGGAAAGATTAGAAAAACTTATAATTCTAAAATTACAAACATTTGCTCTCTTATGTAATGTTAACATCGAACATGCAGATTGTATATCACACTATTATATTTAAAACTTGAAGATTGCAGGGCCCATTAATAAATTTAGAAAATACCGTACTATACATGCTGTAAATTAATAATTAACTATTAATTTTAAAGAAACTCCATATTTCAAAGTCATTTTTTCAACATTCGATATAATAAATCTCATTTTATTATTCTAATTTTTCTTATAATTTTGATTGTTGCAGTACCCGTGCATCGCACGAGAGCAACACTAGTAATATATAAAAGGGGAATTATTGGCAAAAATTACAAGAATGTCATTTCCATCAATTGTCCAATAGTTTCATGAAAGTGATTTATTTCAAAGAGGTATGAATTGTCCAATGAATTTGGTAATAAATGGATTTAAATTATAAATAGTATTTTATTGTTTGCTAATATTCTATTTTTGCATTAAATCATTCTATTAATTTATTTATTTTGCTATATCCATATGTTATTTATTTATTTTTTCAATTCTATTTTTTTTATTTATAAATAATTCGTGTAAATTTTTTTTTGTGACAATAGAAAATTTGAATACATTGTCACAAATAAAACTAATTATTAATTAAACTTTTGTGAAATAATATTAAGTTAGATTTAAAGTTATTGATCGATATATGTACTGTGATTATGATTTATTGCTTAATTTCTTGATGTATTATTTTTTTCAAAAAAAATTATCAAATTAATAAAAGAATATAGTAATTACTAATTATTTAGATAACTATTACGAATTTAAATAAAATGCCAAAAATATAATAATTAAAATATTATATTATCAATAGTAGTTTCATATAAATGTAGACTTGTGACCTCTCACACAAAAAGTAATTTTTTTATACTCCACTCAGAACAACTTAATCAATTTTTATTATTATGAATTTAATTGGAAAAAAAAAAAAAAAACGCTTAAAAATTTTCGCCGAGTCGCTCTTTCCAACGCATTCCTCCCACTGAGACCCCAACTAGTCAGCGGTGGCCAGCCAAGCCTGTGGATGAGTTTAGAGCACTCCCAGCCAAGAGCTTGCTCTCTCCCAAAATTAGCAGGCTCCACATGTGAATGTGAAGAGAGTCCTACCCCAAAATCACCTACATTTGTAGGTTTCTCTCCCATAATCGACAGTTGCCTCTTTCCATAAATTTAATTAAATTTTTTTTATATTTAATAAAAAAAATTGATACAATGAAATAAAATTTTAGCTTGAATAAATTATAAATTATTTGGCAATTAAAATATACTTCCTCCGTCCTACTTCCTTAGTCACATATATTGAATATATAACATAATGAAATGAGACTAATGAAGCGAGACGGATGTAGTATTAAAAAAAAATATAAATTTGATCAACAAAATAAAAATTTATGATTATCACAATTCTTCAATATTTAAAAAAAAATACATGCAAAAGAGAAAATAAATAAGAAATCAGATTTTTTTATTTTTTTTAATTTTTTTTTAAAATTTTTATAAATAGAAGTTAATAAAATCAAACAGCAAAAAGAAAAAAAAATACAAATGCGACACCGAGTCGGCTCTCTCCAGCTAGCTCTCTCTAGCGAGCCCATGAACATAATTAAACTAAAATGAAATTCTTCAAACAAAAATTAAAAGTATTTAATACTATAAAATAATAAACAATTAAATAAATAAATGTACAATATAATAAATGAATTGATGATGATTGGTGATATAAATTAATGTTATAAGTTAATATTTTTTAATAATAATTGTTATGTAGTGCCTAATTAGCTTTAATTTGGTTGTGATTTGAAATTAATTTTACACATAAATGGTCGAATACCCTAGAGCTCGAGCTTGGCTCGTTAAATTAAACGAGCTCGAATTCAAGCTCGAGCTTGGCTCGTTTGTTAACGAATTCGAGTTCAAACGAGCTTTTTCCGAGTCGAACACCGAGTAAGTCTCGAATAGCTCAGCTCGTTTGCAGCCTTACCTAATATAAATACAAAATCCTTACAAAAATCTCACCTCTCCACTATCCATTTTGGGGGAGGATCCCCTACTGTGTATGAAAACATAGAATACAATGTTGTGCTAATTTATAGCACAAAACAGTGGCGTTCCATCCATTTTTCTTTTTCTTTTTTTTTTCTTTTTTATTTTTATTGATATACATATCTTGTGTTGAAAATTATAATAGTAAATATAATAATAAATTATTTATGTTTAATTAAATTGAAATAGTTAGTTAAAATAAAATTAAACACTGTAAACTCTATTTATGAAATAATCAACCCAAGTCATATTTATGGCTGCTCGTGCTCAACCTCTTTCACTTTTCTAAGAGCAAATCCTATGTAACCAACATTTACAAATTACAACCTGCATAAAATATTTAACATCAATCAATTAAAATTGTTGACTTAATCTTAAACTAGACAAAAACAAAAGAAAAAAAAAAGTATATAAAATGAATGATCATAATTCATAAACGTGGGGTTTCTTTCAAGGCTTCAAGCTCTTGTCTCTTGATAAATGAGGAATGACCCATCAACTATATGCCAAACTTAATACATGTGGGGATTCTTTTTCTTTCTATCTTTCTTCATCAAGAAATAAAAAAGAAAAATTTGATAAAGTGGGGTTCCTTTTCTATAATCTATGGTAATTAAAAAATAATAAATAAATGGTTAAATACATACCTAAAAACATTAGATGATTAGAAACAAGCTTGATTTTTCCGTCGCCGCTCGCCTTAATTTTTCACGTAGAAAAGGAAAAGAGAGAGAAAGATTAGAGTCGCAGAAAAGGAAAAGGGGGAGAAGAAGACATTGTGCTATAGCCTGTATGTGGGGCCCTTCAGGCTTCAATTGACTAAGGAAGTAAAAAAAAAAAAAAAAAGAAATCGTTAATTTAAGAAAAGAAAAAAAAATAAATAAAACAACTTTGGGTCTAATAGGTTTCGAACATAGCATCTTTTAAAGATAAAATATGCACTCAACCAACTGAGCTACCAAGACATTTTGAAAATTAAGAAACAAAATAAATATACATTTATACTGTGTGGGCCAAAATAATTTGGGACCCCAATTTTTCAGGGGCCCTGTGCGGTCGCCCATGCTGCACAGGGCCCAGAGCCGCCCCTGTATATAACTTAGTATTATTTTTTATTTTATTTGATATCCAATTCAGTTTTTTTTGCTTCTTAATTAGGGTGTTTTTTTGTCGCTGAAATTTATTTCCAAAAACAATTGTAAAAAAGTTGATAATTTGAACATTTAATTGATAGTTAATTATGTATAGATTTTCATAAAATTTTCAAAATAAATGACGTTTTAGTATTTATTTTATTTTATTTTTTTCTTCTTCGTCTCTGAATTTCTATTGTTGTTCGTGATTAACTTATCTGGAAACTCACATTTTCACTCTTCAAAAATTTCTATTTTAATATGCGTAAATGAGGCTAAAATGACATATATTTTGAATTATTATTATTATTATTATTAGTGAAGGGTGGGGTAAGGGAGGGGCAGCAGCATTTATTTAGTGATAATACCTCCAATTCTCTCATTAAATGACCTCTTCTGTCTTGCCTCCACCGACGCCTTCTACTACTACTATTTAATCTGTACCGCCTCTGCATTTATTTCTACCAAAACATCATGCACTTCCCTATCAACCGTATGACTTTCCTCTTTCTTTCTTTTTTTTTTCTTTATTTTTTTTTAATTATTTTTTTTTAATTGAAAACTCGTACTCTCTGCCTCCCTGTTTATTCTTCCACTTTATTACTTTGGTGCTTTAAATTTACCGTCCACATAAATTTACAGTTTGACATGCAGATTGATTTACTTGTACTAAAACGGATAGTCCTATCAACTAACTATTCCTTTGCATGTTCAATGTCGACTGCAATGCAATGCTGGTAAAATTATGTCATCAACAACTTCCTTCTCAACTCAACTATCCGATTTATTTTCATAATATTAAATTAATTTATTTCTGTTTAATAAATTTATAATTCATTTATAGCTAACCATATTTATTTTTATAAATTTATGCTTGACCATTTCAACTACACAATTACAATATTATATATTATTATTTAATATAATTTTTTTATAATAATTTAATCATTTGTAACAAAAATAATTAAAAACAATAACATACCCAAAAAAATATAAAAATATAAAATTTTCAAAAATACAAACCAATACTTACTCCGTCCCAAAAAAAATTGCCCCGGTTTGATAGGTATGAGTTTTAAGAAATAATTTAATTGACTTGTACTGTATTGTTTATTGTGAGTGGAGATTGAGTCTATTTTTATTTGTAAGTGTAAATGTTAAATGGTGGACCATAGATGATAAATATAGTAAATATGTAATTTTAAAAGAGCATAAAATGTACTAAAATATATTACAATGATTGAAATACTAAAATAAAAATAAACAATTGATGAAAACGTGAAATTTAAAGAAAAAAAGAGATGATTTATAGTGTGAATAATTATATCAAATTTGATCTTTTTTTTTTTTTTTTGAAAGAATTTGATCACTGTTTGAAAAAATGAAAACATGAATTTCGATCGACCCTTCAGAGTTCAGACCATTTATCTCATAATTAACTTAGTGACTCTTACCTCACTATCACCTTTAATTTTCTCTTAGAAATGCGGTTCTTACTCTAATACCAACTTATATAAGGATTTTTTTCACACTTAACATTCCTCTGTTTCCCTTTATAGCTATAATCCAATTGCAATATTAACAAATGCAATTTGTAACTCTGAAATCCATCACTGCGCTTTCCTGTAAACCAACAAGTTTTAAATTAAATCGAAATTATTATGCTGGCATGATTTAAATTAATTTGATCTATGTATAGTATGATGACAAATGAATTATCAAACATTCATTAATTCCCTAATAGTAGTACAAAATGAATTGAAGTCTCCCTTTAGTTTACCTATATATATATATACTGTATATACTAAAAATTTAAAATCCAACAAAAAAAAACCCTGCAGGGCTACCAGAAACAGCACCGAGCGACGACGGAAACTGGGCTTCTTCTCCTGCGGAAGCGGCAACCCAATCGACGACTGCTGGCGCTGCGACTACGCCATCGGCTTGGGGCGGAACGCCGCCGGAGGGCGCAACGGCGGTACTACGTGGTGAGCGACCCGAAGGACGACGACCCGGTGAACCCTCCGGCACGCGGCGATCCAGGACAGGCCCCTCTGGATCGTGTTCAAGCGGGACATGGTGATCACCCTGAAGCAGGAGCTCCTCCTCAACAGCTTCAAGACCATCGACGGCCTCGGCTCCAACGTCCACATCGCCAACGGCGCCTGCATCATCATCCACGACTGCCGCCGCACCGGCAACGCCATCAGTTCCGAAGGCACAAGATTAAGAGAAGGAAAAGAACAAAAGATTAGGAATAATGTTGAGGGTGAAGAACGATGGCTGAAATTATGATAAAATTATGTTAGTTATTCTGAAAAATACGAAACCTGCACATTAGTGGTCTCTCTACACTATATTTGCATTCAACATCTATTGCAATTTCATGCCCACGTGTAATTAAATATATATATATATATTTATCGGAACGTGTAATTAAATATTTTCGTAATAAATAATTTTTTATTTATGAAACTCTTTAATTATTGTCGTTATTATCAAAAATATTTCTTAATTACATCAATTATATCGCTTTTAATGTAATTTGAATCCTAATTTCACCCAAAACAAAGAGAGAGAGAAAAAAAAAAATTACAAGTCTTCACTAAACATTTTGATTTCTCCAATTTATTTTAATTATTAGAGCTATGGATTCCTCCAATTTCTTTTTCTATTTTATCGTATACCTTTCTCCCAAATAATTGAGAGTGTGATTCCTCTCCAGAACACGATAATTCAGAAGGTTCTTTCTTCGTCATTATTTAATTCCTCTCCCGATAATATTCTATTCAAGTGTGTCCCCACGTGTACGATAGACTAAAAATGCCGATAAAGCAAATAGTTTCATATTTAATTTTAACAAAATTAATGAACATTGTGATAAGTAGAAATAAGAAAATTTCCTCAGCAAATAGACATACTTCTTGTATATATATAAGGTATAAAATAAAAAGGTCGATCCAATTAAACAAAGACTCAGAGTGTATTTATTATACGGAAATAATATCTACGTACACTATGAAGTATAAATGTCACTTTTTCATAACAACCCATGCTTTAGCAATTGACTCCTTAGAAAGGGTGAAAAAAATGACAAAAATTCAACGCCAAGTTTAGTGAGACACGACGTTGCACGTTTTTATGTTTTTCTGCAACAATATAAGAGGTGTTAATTTTTTCACCTAATTTCACAAAATAATGCGTATTTGATGATATGGCAATCATGAGGGCTTTCTCTATAATATTTGAAAGGGGAAAAAAAAAAAGAAAAAGAAAAAAGGACTATGCTTGAAACTCCAAACTAAAAGGTTAGATCATAAAATTTAATTAACCTCGTTAAACATCGACTCAAGTAGATCTGGAGCTCAAAACTTCATGATAATTGAAATTCCACAATGTTTCGATTATATACATGTGTACACTCAACAATAGAATAATTAACCCTTTCTTAATTAACTAAAATCTAAAGTCACTAGGCAAGCAGTGAAGGAGTGGAGGAGAGCCTAGCACTTAGACATGGTCTATGCGAATTAGAAACACAATGTTTATATTTATTATTTTTACATCATGCCATTAGTTAGAAACTATATCAGCAATCAACATATTATTTATAATTTTAATACCAAATTCATGACAAAAACATAGAATATAATAATTAATACTCCCTCTATTTCGTTCAATAGACTACATTTCATTCTGACAATTTTGTTACGTTTTTCCACGCTTCTTGATGATAGGTTTAAAAATGAATTTTTGAAATTTTTTTCTTTTACGGGATACTATGACTGTCAGAGTATCTCGTAAAAGAAAAAAATCTTCAAAAATCTATTTTAAAATTCATCATCAAGAAGCGTGAAAAAGCATGACAGAAGCCAAAATGAAATGTAGCCTATTGAACGAAATGGAGGGAGTAGTTCAATTTAATAAGTTTCATAATCTTCACATAAACTTCAGTGTATAATTTTTTCCCCTTTCAACATGATATCAATATGTATTGAATACAATAAATGTAATCTAATTTAGTCCTAAACTCGTCTAGTCATTCAAATCACGTATAGAAATAGCCTAATTGGTGTAAGTATTGGGCGGTGGAATGTTGTCTAGTGCCTAGGTGGGGACCAAGCAGAGACTTTTAGAACACTGACTAAAATAGGTAGAAAAAAATTGCAAGATAAATGTTTTTTTTCTTCTTTTTTTTGTTCAGATGGAAGATAAATGTAGTTAGGCCAGTAAATTGCAGCCATATGAAAAGTCTGCTCAAAGTCGAAGAAACTCGCAGGAAAGTGGATATATTAGCAGCTGCCAAAGCCAAGATGTTGTTCGACAAGCCTCACCACAGAATTAGCTAGGCTGTCTGCTGCTTCTTGGGTGGATGCTTCAGCGTACACTCTTACCACATCTTCCGTTCCTGAAGGCCGTATAAAGCATCTTCCTTTTGGGTATTTAACTGACAAAAAAGGAGTCAATGCGATGAACTAATCCCAAACACCTCCCTCAGTACTCGATACAAGGAACATACTCTCCAGCAAATAGGCATTTGTTGCAGTTTATGAATGTTTGGTCCACAATTTTTCTCATGAAAAATGAAGAAATTAGAAACAGATTCTGCCCACATTATAGATAGGATGGAACAGTCATCAAGTATTAAATGACCTTGCAATACGAAGAAAAACCATTTCTTCAATGAGGAACAGCAGTAATGCTGTAATAGGCTGCGTGGAGCAAACAATTGCTAAAGTGCAATAAATGAGAAATGAATCTACTAGAAACTTTGATATCAAGAGGCAACACTTTGGTTGCCTGGATGAAATAGATGAAGATGCAAGGCACATAGATGGTGACCTAGAACTAGCTTAGGAAAACTTATCCACCTAAGTTTACTAAATAAGATACTCTAATCCAACTATATCCTATCTCACAAGGTAATCTTTCACATGTGTCCTTATAAACCTGATAATTACAACATTTTGAAAGAGAAATAAGTTCGGCATCATACACACATCTAGAAATTTTTATGCCGAAAAATTCAAATTATGTACCTAAGTAGTACTATGAATTGAGCAATACCATAACAAATTACTAATAGAGTACAATCACATAAACTTGGTAGTAAACGAATGCTTCAGATAAACATACATTCCTCTAATATTTGGTTGTGTCAAATGCGCTTACCTGTTTCAGCATCAATAGCTTCTTGTATACCAGCAGGGCTCACAACTTTGGTCTCTGCATTTTCAGTAATAACAGCAGTTCTGTCGACAACCTTTACCTGAATAAGTGAATAAGAGAAGATAAAGTTTAAGAAATTTGTCACAGGCTCGCAGCAGACCATCAAACAGGCTATATGGTAGATTTCACGCTTAGTTTAACTTGCATTTTTATGGAAATAAATCATACTTCATTGTACTCAAATTCGTTAGTGAGAACTCCCAGTCCCAGGGTTAAATGATGCTTTGTAAAGCGATATTCAAGAGAGTGGAAAAGAAGCAAATGAGAAGATCCAAAGCTCCAAGGAAGTTGAACTTCCTGTTCAGTTATTTGGCACTACAAGAAGTCTCTATTACTTATTGGAGAATACACAAGCTGTTAAACGACACAAATTCAAGATTAACAGGCATTCAGGAGCATCAGCGGACCTGACCACAGATCACTTGTTCATTTCTAATTGCTATAAGCTCGATAAAATGAAGACAAGATTTCAAATCTCCCCAGTCGAACAAACGTAACTTTCCAAAAACCATTTCGTGAAACAGTCTAAGTAACTGCAATGAATGTATCTACAGAAAAAACTAACCTTAAGTTGTCTACTAGGTAAATCTTGATAAAGCTCGTTCCATTTATGGATAGACCAACTCATATGTTTCAAGATAGCTTCTACTAAAAACAACCCACTTAATGCATCTCCAACAGCTTGATTAATCAATCTGCTCACAGCCAATAATCTCAAAGCAGCCTTGTGTTGATCCGAATCTAGAAATAACCAAACAGAAGAACTTGCTTTATCAGGAGCTAGCTTATCACAAAACAAAGGGCAGTAAAAAAGCGAACTCACTTAACCTTTTGATGTTGATAAAAGTTCCTGGTTTTGAATCTCCAACCACGACAGAAAAGTATCTGAAAACAAGATAGTTCCATGTCCATTGGCCTCAAAGTAAATCCCAATATCATAATCAGCAGCTTTTTCATGCAGGTACTTGACTCCTGTTGGAGTTAGAACAACTTCAAGCCCCATCTGCTTAAGGTAATCAGTGGACGCACCATTAGCATAAGCAGTTTGTACCACACCAAGAGAAGCTTGATAGGACTTATTTGCTTTTCCACTTTCAGGTCCAATAAGAAGGTGTAGTTGCTCCTTAAGGAACAAAGCAAACAGAGAAAGAATCTTGTCCCCATCAACAAGGTCAATCTTATTACTATTGGATATTACATAGAAATATACAAGCCGATCAGCATCTCCATCCAAACTGGCACACCTGAAAGACTAAAACCAAACATGCTCAGGGTTTTCAGTCTCTATTAACAAAAGATTTGAGTATCCTTGCACATAAAATCTGCAAGACTCTACAGAAGATGCAAATCCCATTTCATGTTGGTTTTGACATCAAATATCATGTCCGTAGTTCTATAGGTCTCAGAGGGAAATCATAATTTAGATATTCTTTATAAATGACAACGTGAGTCGTATATCACAACACGGACTATTATGAGCTACAAACAAAAGTACGACGAAAGGGATTCAGTCAGTGAATGCTTATGAAGCCTTCTCTGACATGTCTCTAAGATTATTATATATGCATCCAAGAGAAAGTTGCGCATATATGCATCCAAGAGAAAGTTGTGCATAGCAAGAAGTCATTTACCCAAGTAAAAACAGAATATGCCATCTGTTTTCACAGAAGAAAGATAATTATACGGTTATACAGTCAATCAGACTACAAACTATGTAGAAATAGTCAAATAACAATTTACGATCTATTATGCATCTTAGAGATTAACCTTAAAGTGATATCCCTGACCTGAAAACACATGGCTTACTTATTAGCTAATATATGAGTTAGAAGGAAGATAGCTCACCTCATGCCAGCATCAGCAGGGCCGAAATTGCGAGGAACCACCTTCTCTTTCTGCACAAAGTCAGCACCTACGCCTTCATTAAGTACACCATCACCACAATTGCGAACGTCAATTGTCAAATAACCTAACCTTGTCTTCAACTTTTCAAGCTTTTTGCCTCCTACCCCATCAGCGCCATCTACAATCAGCTTATCACTCATAGTCTTTCTGCTATCTCCTTGGGGAATATAATCCAACAAGCACCTGAAATATCACATAAGAAGTTCAAATAACACTTCTGACAAAATCGAGCTAGGTCCAATAATCACATAAAGATAATACTTTACAATGACTACTAAAACTAACCTAAAGGACGTCAACATCTGGTCATAATAATTAAGTTCAGTAGCTTCAACGCCCTTATTTTTTGCACGAACCATCCAGTGTAGTTGAGGAGTTGTCACAATTCCCATATCTGAGGCAGTGGCGCCCATAAATGAAGTTATGCCCTAACAAATGTTATCCAGCTTACATTAGTAGTTTTATACAACAAAACCCAGGTCGGAACAAAACTATTATGTTTGTTTATTGAGCTGAAGATAAGGTTTATCTAGCACATGTCATTTACATGCTCTAAAGAGATAAAAGGAAAAACTGAACTGCTAATATGACTTACGAAGAAAACAGGGATAGTAAAAAATTGATGGTGACAAGTAACGAACCTAGGTGTAATAAAATGGATGTGAGAGAAAAGTGTAAGGCAGACGAAAAACATTACTCACATCATGGCAGATCATTTGATTTATAAATACTTCTTCACTTAAGAGAATGCATAATAGATATCCAAATTCCGTATATATGAAAAAAGGAAGTGATAAATAAATACAACATTATGTTAGATTCTCACAAACAGACCACAGGTGATTACAAAAATATAAAGTACTACATAAATATGAAGCACACAAAAGGATAACAATAACAAAAACAGAGCAGTACTTGTTTAGCAGCCTCAAGAAGATTCTCTCCGCTCGGCCTAGTGTCTCTTCCCAATAGAACTTGCGCTGAAGGAGCTCCTTCGAGTATGATGTTTTCCTTCTTAATGAAATCATCCAGCAACTGTTTCATAAGCACAAGAAAATATCATTCAACCAAATCCACATGAACACCAGATAACTGATTTTAGTGACATTAACTATTAAAAGTCAAACGCAGTGATCATCAAGCTACATATCATAACAGTAAACCCCTATTTTCAAGTCGATCAAGGGCAATGCTCCAAAATTAGAAGCTACAACTAGCTTCTGCAGAAAAACACAAGCTCATACATCAAATTCAAGCACATGTATTGACATGAATAATCTATTCTAAGAAACACAAACTCCAACAAGAAGGCTCAAAAACAGTAATTGTTCATTAACCATGAAAGCTGATACTTCACTGAAGCAGGAGCGTACCTGGAGGAGAGAATGGGGATCTGGAGCATTAGCAAGGGTGTCGGCAAAGGGTTCCCAGCTCTGAGTGAGCATTCCACCAGATGGATCAGCGATTTTGACCCCATTGTCGGAAACCAGGTTGTGAGAAGCAGTGATCATCAGCCCAATCACTGACCTCGTCTGAATGGATCTCAGAGCCGCCAAAATCCCCATGCAGAATACAGTTGATTCCAGCAACGATGCATCGGCCCTAAATCCCGATGTGCCGTATGAAAACATCGATCCTAAAAGCAAAAAGACTTCATGAGATTGCACAGATTCTCATAATAGAGCAGAGGAATGGCGGGTGTTGTACCTGTGGGAAGGGGAAAGCGAGATGCAGAGCGGAGGAGAACCGATTTTTGCTCTTGGTTCATTCTGCTTCTTCCTATTTCTTTTTCTGCCTTCACTACAAAAGCAAAGTCAAAATCTGAGGGCAGAAATAGCGTACTTACTGCATAGTGAGCTCTTCAAAGAAATCACAGACTTGTGTCCAAACATTAATTTTTTTTATTAAGTTTATAATTTTTATGATTTACTAAAAGATTTGACTTTTTATAATATGTTATGATTTACTAAAAGATTTTGACATACTTTTTATAATCTGTGGATTCCCGTTAATTCCATGCATTGTTTTAATTCTATATAGAGTTTAACAGATTCTGTCTCTATTTTCCTAGACATTATAAGGCTATAGATTGTTAAAACCAAACAAGTTATAAGTTAGCCATCCGAAATTATTATAAACTTTTACTTGATTAAGGCAACATATAGTCATATACATTGACATGTGTACTTATGATCTAGGATGTATGAATCTATAATGGTTCCATAAAATCTGCTACGGTGCAACATAATTTAATAACACAAGTGATGATGTGTAGAGGTTGAGCCACTCTCTGGACCAGACATAAGTGGATATGCTGTTACTACACTCTTCAACAAAGACAATACTTAAAGGCAGTAATTAAAAATATTAAAGGTTATAAACTCCTTCAAAAGTGGTTGTTAGTGATGCTTCATGCTTATAATCAAAGTAAATTTTATTCGTGTAAACAGATTAAATAATATGCTAATGCATTGACAAAAGTCATAATTTGCTCCAGCTTATTGCAAGAGTTCAATGTTAAATAATGCATATACTTTTTACAAAGATCATAACAATCTAACATGATGCTCCTATCCTGTAAGTCCATCCAAATATAGGGGCATGCTTGAAAGTCTGTCTCAAGAAGGGATAATCTAATAAACTATCAATTTATCCTTTTATCAATATCAAAAGTTGGAGATCATAATTTATATGATTATCTATCACCATTGCAAGTAAAGCTCCTCCTGACTACATATAAGAACTGAATAATGCCAAAATCAAATCTTGAATGTACTATATGATGTACGACAAAAAATATTCATTGTCCCAGAAAGAAGACAATAATAAGCATTGTTCAGTTTGATATTCACATATAAGGAGTTAAGAAACAAGTTGGCCAGCTTATACAAGATTTTCTTGAAAAAAGATCATGAACCTTCTTCTGGGGGCTGTAAATTCCAACATAAACCACCAATCAACTATTAAATTTTGTTCTATCTCCAATAATATCTAATAACCCAACCAAAGGCAGTGAAATTAACAAAGTTCACCTTGCCTCTTTGAAACTTAGGATCTAATGTCTACTGATCCTAGCAAGAATAAAGCTGGTATTTCTATATCATCTCTTCTACAAGCCTTACATCCTCGGCGTGATTATATATATATACTCATTACAATCTCCTACTTCAACAATGGGTTCTGCAAGGAACTACCCTATCCTTCGTTTATATTTTCTCGAGTTATGCCATCAATTATAATTCCATTATCATTCAATCAATGCATATCAGCCGAACTAAACCATTAAACCATGCTTCTAATTGATTACTAGAGTAGACTGAAGAACAATATATCAATTCAACCCACCAAAAACAATCGATATAATGCGGGATTTTACAACCTCTAAACTATGGCTCCTGTCTCCAATTCTAATTAATTCAACCAAAACATGATTTTCATCATAAAATACATAATCATAGCATGATAGTCCATTCCAAATTAGAATAATAAAACGCATATGAAATTAACATTGATGAGTAGTAGAGAAAAAATGATAGTGATTGATTTCCATTAGCCTACAGCTTTACCCGATACGCAAGCGAGACCACCGTTTCTCCTCTCTCCAATACTTTTTCTCGAAGAATGGTTTTTCAAATCGCAAGACTTCAAAAATCGATGTATTTGGATCGCCTGCAGTGGGGTGAAATGCACAACAGGTAATGTGCGCTTTAAACGAGGGCGTTTTACCCTTTTTCAATGATTTTCTTTTTCTTTTTCTTTCATTTTATTTTTCTGTTGTTGTAATTTGATTTTTTGCTTTTATCTTTTAGTTATATTTTTATTTTGTACCATTTCTTGATTCAGCTTTTAGTTTATATTAATTGTTAATTTTTAATTTTTTCATCATGATTATGTATGTAATATTTAATTAATAATTTCCATAATCAAGACTTATGTTTTATAAATTGATAATTTTTTTAATTTCTAGTATTTTGGTTTACCAATATGACTTGGGTTGATTATTTCATAAATAGAGTTTACAGTGTTTAATTTTATTTTAACTAACTGTTTCAATTTAATTAAACATAAATAATTTATTATTATATGTACTATTATAATTTTCAACACAAGATATGTATATCAATAAAAATAAAAAATAAAAAAAAGAAAAAGAAAAATAGGATGGAACAGCACTGTTTTGTGCTATAAATTAGCACATCATTGTATTCTAAGTTTTCATACACAGTAGGGGATCCTATCCCAAAAATGGGATAGGATCCCCTACTGTGGGCATATTGCATAGCAGGGTGTTGTGCATCCAAAAGGCCCAAAACGACACCACTTTAAGGTTTTCAACATTTTTTTTTAATTTTGTTTTCCTTTTCTTTTTCAAATCATTTTCTATTTTTTAATGTTAATTGGTGGTTATTTCTAAATTAATGTTTTTATATCTATTTAATTTTGATTAATTAATTATTCATAATAGGCTGTATTTATATTTTATAAATTTATAACATTTAGTTAATCATTTTAATTAGAGTTCATTATATTATAATTAGGTTTTATATTTTTTTAGTTTCTTATTAACTACCACTTTAAGTATGATTAATTATTTTATAATTATATTATCATTATTATGGTTATTAATGAGTATATCATAAACAAAGCAGCCGTATACATTTTCCTTGAAGGAAAATGGAAAAAAAAAAAAAAAGAAAAAAAAAAAAGAAAGAAAAAAAACAACAAAAGGAAAAAAGAGTATGAGAAGAGACGGAAAAAAAATCGTGGTAGGTATTTGACGTTGAATGGTTACTATCCATATTTCTTTCTTCAGCCATATTCATAGATGTTTCCCCGTGAAACCTCCATATATAGTAATCTCTTACAAACCCCCACCTTGAAATGTGATACCGTACTTCATCGGTATCTCTATACGGTTCATTATCACACTTCTTACATGGACACTTGATCTTATCCTGGTCCATGAAGCGTGTCTGACAACTTGCAAAGTTAATGAAAGTATCAAGTCCAGCGAGAAATTGAGGAGTCAAAATACCATTTTCGAACCGCCTATACATCCACTCACGAGTATTACTCATTTTCTCAAATTCCTAAAAAATATCATATAGTAAAGCACAATATTCTGAAGTGAGTTTTCTCTAAACTTGAAATACACATAAATTGCATGAATTTAATATATCATTTCTTTTGAGGAAAATGCATTATCATTTCCTTAGATGAGAAGCATTTGTAAACTGCAAGAACACAAAATAACATGCCACAGAATTCATCCAAACGGCGCGCCCACGTTCAGTTTCGGACAATACAACAGAAGCAAAAAAAATGTAAAAAATAAATAAAAATAAAATTATGTCACAGAACAGCCTACTGAATCTGTATCTAATGCTTATGACAAGATTTGTACTAATGTATATGGTTTTTGAAAAATCCAACCTCTTACAAGGGCAGAATACAAAGTCCTATATAGCCTATCTCTCTTTGGAGAAATCTTTCAAATAAACTATATATGGTCTGTCAACTAAATATCCTTTTACAGAATGATGAGAATATGGTGTAGTATAGGAGAAAAGCTGCTGCAAGAATTTAAAAGAAAAAGGAAGAAGACAATAATAATTATAAAGGAAGAAGATAATAATTATAATAAGAATTTAAAGTAGCTTATAGTTACCGACACAACTTAACATATTAGCAACCATCAAAACAATGCAAAGCTACAATGTATTATCAATCTTTTCAAATTGCTGTCTTCATGTCAAGTAAAATGGAAACAAATAATATTGCAAAAGATGGAGCAGAATGTACTAACTTCTACACACTAAAGTGCACTTTTGCATCATTGCATTGCCTTCAAATTAAAGATCATATTTATAAAGAGGTGCTTCTAATCATTTTTTAAATGAGGATAAATGTTTAAACAGCATGCTAGAAGGATTCATGTAGTAGGATTCCTTTGCCAGATTGAGAGGATCCCATTTTTGAAAGATAGATTATGCCACATTGAACAAGAACCATCATGAAGGTACAAGAGAATGGGCTTATCAGGAGTAGAAACAGAAGTGAAATAATGCAGATCATAACACATGATTATTGGCTGCATACAAGTAATAGGTTCAGAGTTCATAGCTTTAGAAGTAAATAAGCACCTGCAAAATCAGAGAATGTCTCCTTAGCAACTTCACTTTGAATCAAATTTCAAAATGCTATGCCTGCAGAAACATTGTCAATAAGAAAATTAGTTTTTCTTTCAAAGAAAAACTCCAAATTATTAAAATTAGTGTTCATCTCAACTTCTCCCTCCACCCAAAAAACAAGAAAACAAAAAAACAAAAAGAAGAGAGAGAGAGAGACAGAGAGATCTAGAGAGAGAGAGAGAGAGAGAGAGAGAGTGAGGACACCTCTCTCCCTCTGCCAAGGAAAGACCTATCATAACGAAATCACTTTAACATAATCTTGAACAATTCACCAAAATCTGAAGACAAAAAAATTAAGAATATTTAATTCATGTGGAGGTCTGAAAATTGGGATTGGAGAAATTGTGTGCTGGAAATAATAGGTACGGAGTTTGCCTTTATTAGAATTTAGATTAATTGGATGTATGTGGATGGACCCATTCCATAACTCACACCTTTTAATATGCAGCCTAATGTACAAATCTGGATCTCTGCTGCAAAATCACTAAATCCCAGAAACAATATCATTTTTTTTTTCTTATATTTATATATACAGTATATGATTGCTTGGAAAATGGCTAAGCCAATGCCCACTCAACTCCTCTACATCACTCTCCCTCAAATCTAGTTCCCTGAGATGCCTGCAGTGACAGATCACAATCAATTTTCAAAACTTCCTACTTTGAAGCAAACAACCAAACATATCAATGAAAGAAGAGCCAATGACTTGATGATGGAAAACAATACAAGCCAAGTCCAAAGTACTACAGTCAATATCTAATACGCACATATCTAAATGAAGATGAGAGTTTTATTGAGATTTCATGATCTTGCAGAATCAAAAATCAACCTAAACGACATTGCAGTGCATAAAAGCAAAATTAGGAGAAATAGTCATTCAAAGTAGTATCACACAAGGCCCGAAAAAGGTCTAGTCAATGATTAAAAAACAAAAGAAAAGCAACAATTCAGAAAAATATTCCACAAACACGATAAGCTACAAAGAATCATCTATTACGGATCAGTAAACTATAACCAGTACTAAAAATAAAAGGAATCTTCTTCCGGAGAGTGCACACCCAAATAAGAACTCAACTCCAACAAGCAGCTGAGTTCAGCGTAAAGCGATGATGAATAGCACTTCCACAAAAAAACCAAGAAATAACCAGATCTTTCTCATACGAGCCTAAGTCAGGCAGCGACATAAAACATTAACAATTAAGATCTAATATCCCCACCCCCCCCCCCCCCCCAAAAAAAATATCTGGAGAATAAAAGTAAGATAGAGTGGCGCGTGAAGTACAAACCAACAATGCCGACGACGGAACGGGTGAGGTCTTGTCCGCGGCAGCCGGAGTGCAGTCTCTTCCGGGAAACGCGAATGCCTTTCTGTTTCTAGAGAGAGAGAGTGAGAGAGAGAGAGAGATAGTCGACCTGCAGAACGGCGGAGGAGAAGAGAGGTCGTCTCTGCAGAACGGCGGAGGAGAAGAGAAATAGTCGACCTGAAAAAGTGACAAATTAGGGCTTGAATATTTTAATTTGGGCAATTTTTGCTTTTAGCAATGGAATACAATCCGTTGCTAAAACTACCGTTGCTAAATCCTTGCTAAACTTACCAACCGAAATACGGTTGCTAAATAGGTTGCTAATCCAACGGGAATCCGTTGCCATATTTAGCAACGGTTTATCCGTAGGAATATCCGAAGGAAAAGCTCGCGCAATAATTTCCCTTCAAATTCTGTAGGTATTCCGTTGGTAAATGTGCAGTGTAATGTTTTCGTTTAATATCCTCGGTAATCCGTAGGTATATGGCAACGTTAAATTTTCCGTTGCTAAATTTGTTGCTAAATTAAGCTTTTTTTGTAGTGTGTCGTTTTAAACCACAACATGAGGTACTGTGTTTCAGCCACAGCAGGGGATCCTATCCCCATATTTTAACATAAGTTGGAAACCATTGTTGTATGATATCAAAACGATAATGGTTGAAACCGTTACGGTATATTTGATTTATAACCGTTGTCGTACGTTTAAATTATTCTAACATATTTAAATGTTGACAATCAGATTGCATAAAAACTGAAATATAAATAATTTTAAATTACAAGGTACTACCATTTATAATAATTTACTAAAAGATGTCTAAGTTATCCACAATAAATAAAGTTTTTTTGTTTTTTTTTGTTAAGAAATAGTGAAGGACTTGGAAGTTTTTCTTTAATAAAACACGTAGGAGAATGAGGGGTTAAGACGATCTCCAACTTGTATATAACTCGAATAAGATCATACAATATTTGGTAACGATATCAGTAACGAAAAGCACTATCTTCACCAAAAACTGGAACCAACCGAACTAACCTAAGAATTATTAAACACTATTTATGTGATTTAGCGTGGAAGGAGCAAAGGTCGAGTGTTTCTGTTTGAATAGAATAAATATGTAATTATTTTATTATTTTGTTTTTATTACTATTACTTTTTTAGTTTTTATTATTATTTATTTTTATTTTATTATTATTATTACTATTATTATTATTTATTATTATTATCTTATTTGTTTTTATTACTATTATTTTTTTTGGTTATTATTATTATTATTATTATTATTATTATTATTATTATTATTATTATTATTGCACCCATATCTTAAGTGGTAAAAGGAGGTATAAAATTATCATACCTATTTCTTAGGTACAATATTATCAATATTATCTCACGGATTAATACAATGAGCTGCACAGATTTTTATACCACCTGACCAGATTTTTTATGTACATGGTAATAACTTTTATACTTCCTTATACTTCCTTTTACATCATTATCAGTAAAGTAAACACAATTTTATAATATACCACATTATACACACCTATTATCTCTTCATTTCCTACAAGTATACACCGTATAAAAAATGTGGGTCCCGCCACATTATATTATCTCTCTTTATCCCTATACAAAGCGGTATAAAAAGTAAATGCATCATTAACATAATTATATCTTTTATGCTATTTCTACCGTGCCTTACAAACATGCTAAAAAGACATTCCTACTATAAACTCTAATTAGATAGACAAAAACTTGTGTCAGCCGGAGGCACTGTGCGGCCGGGCCCAAAGTGTCAATCTTTATACAGAAAAGTGTCAATCTATATGAATAAAAGTGTCAATCTTTAACATAATTATTTTACGAATAAAATGACAATTTCTAAAAGTGACAATCTTTATACAGAAAAGTGTCAATCTATATGAATAAAAGTGTCATTGTTTTAGCCCGGCCGCACGGTGCCTCCGACTGACCCAAGTGTGTCCCATTAGATATGTGAAGCTTAGAAAGTAATTGTAAAATTAAGGATTTAATCGTGATTTTAAAAGATTTTTTTGTATTTCAAAAGTCAATAAGCACTCAATTTAAATTTTAGAAAATCCTTGTAAATTTGTTGGTATTAGATTATGATTTTTAAATATCCATCTAAATTTGGTGATATTGAACATTTGTAGGATTTTGTCGAGTAAGATAAGATCTTTTTTAATTAAATAAAATAATAAGTGTCCTAAGTAATGAAAGTGATATACGTAAATTGAAAATGATTAAATCTTTATTAATGGAAAAGACGTTAAAAAGGATGGACTTTTAGTTAGTAAAGTCTATAAAACATCTTTATTTGGCCGAAATTCAAAGCACGTGCCCCCTCCCTACTTCAATTATTTCGGACAAAAGCCATTTGGAAATCAACACGAAATCGCACCTCAACATCTTTAAAGTCGATTTTTTTTTACTTTCCACACATCAATAATTATAGTAATTATAATTTCAATGACAACAATTTTTTTCATATATATATATTTTTTCACTAGGTACTTCAAATATGTATTTGGAATTATATTAGCTACAATTAATTGTAAACTACTTAAATGATTAAGAAAAGAATTACATTAGAATGTGCTTAATATGACTTATTAACATTTTAATACAATACATATTTACTCATATACTTAACTTCATTGCCATATGACACATGAATTAAAGAAGACGATACTCGGATATTGTTAGTTCTTGAGCAAGTCCGTAGTTAAAATTTTAAATCTATTAATTTAATATTTGGGTAATGCTCAGTGATGAATATATATTTGATGATAAGATATATATATATTTTTTTAATATAAGTGATAAGTGTTTAATTTGATTAGACTCAATATGTTAAGCTTGTGAAGTGCAGTTTATGAGTAGTACAATGAGACATTCCAACTTCTTGTATACTTCCAAACCCTAGGTCGGATCTCGCCTTGTGTTCGAGTGGCAATTCATTCGCCGCCGACATATGTGACTCTCTCCAGCCGAGAGCCCCTTTTGGCACTATTCCGGCAGGGAGGGGCTTTTTCTAGAAATCGTCTCCATCCGCAAGCCCCTCCCCCGGGCTCTCTCTTATTTTTAATTAATTATTTATTTGATTTTTGATTTCTTTTTTAATTCGTTTTATTTTTTATTTTATTTATTTAATTATTTTTATTTCAAATTAAAAACGTAACATTTTTTTTTGAATTTTTTTTTATTAAATGGAAACGAAATACATCAATTAAAAAAAATACATTTGAACTAGCCGTGTATTTCTCGATCATACTCCACAGTTTAGCCAACATGAGCTGATGCTGCTCCAACTGCTCCGGGCTCATATGTGTGGTATCAGTGGCGAGCATCTTGCTATATGTGCTCATGAGCTTGTCTGAAAAAAGTTACTTTTTTTTCTCCAAGACGGCCTCCTTCTTCTTTGCAATCGAAAGGTACGTCTGATTAACTTCGACATTTGATTGCCAAAACTGTTGTTCGGCTCCTTCAGGAATGTCCTCCAAGTCAATCGGCTCATCAGCTTGTTTGCCCTTTCCTTTATTCCTTCGTTGGGCGAGAACTTTTTTGTTCCCCATCGGGCGGGGAGTTCCTCAAAATAGTCATCCTCTTCTGCAGCTTCAGCGTCAGGATTGCTCGAGTTGGAGGATCCATCTGTGCCCTTCCATTTTTTTATGGGAACGAAAGAGATTATACTTGGGCAATTTCAGCAACTCTTCATAAGCCTTCCCATATTGGAAAGCTTGTTTTGTTTCATCAGTATAGCGCTCACAGGCTTTGTTGAAGACGTCCTTTGAGTCTTATCCGCTCTTCCAGTTCCTCACACAATCAGCGTAGATGCCATGAAATTTGTTGCCTTTGGGCATCATCCGCTGGTAATGCCCCTTCAGCATTTTCTTATTTCTGGGCTTGTAGCCGATAAGATGTATCGTTGTGTTGTACCTATCGACGATCGTGTCCCAAAAAATCACTTCAGTTTGTCGATCGCCAACTCCCGGGTCTTGGGAAATGCTAGACCACACCTTGATTAGATGAGCTGACTCCTCCGGACTGTACGGTACGGCCTTCGTCCGCTCGGTTGGCTCCGTCTTTGAGGGCGCAGCCGTTGATGCGCTTGCTTTCTTTCGGCCTGCCGGACGAACGTTCAAAACTGATTCGAAAGAGCTCGAAAGATTTAGCCCTTGAAAATCCGAGGCCGCACCTTGACTACCCCGAAGCGGCGGAGTTCTGAATTGATCGAAGACGGGTGGGGAATCATCTTGATATCCGGCAGGAGAAAAACGCATCACCCCCTTGACAGGAGGACTCGCGTAGGCTGCGAATCCGAGGTTGGTAGGCTGCGGCGGTGAAGGGGGAGAATCATCGTCGTCTCAGGTATCATCGTTGGGCTGATTGGGGAAACCACCTTGGCCTTGAGAGCTCAACATTTTGAGAAACATCTCGTCATCCATCGACATTTATGATAATTTGATAGAGAAATGTAAAGAAATTTTTTGATTTTGTAGAGAAATATGAGAAGTGTAGATGATTTTTGAGGTGTGGGAATTGATTTGTGATAGTGTATATACATAGGGGGAGGGGAAAGAGCCGTTTGGGAGTAGCCGTTGCTCTCCAACGGCTGAATTTTTATTTTATTATTATTTTTTTTTTCGCCAGAAATTCGATTTTTAAAATAAAAATAAAAAAATAACCTGGCTGACGTCATAATGACGTCAGCACAGGGGGGAGGGGAGGGCGCGAGCCGAGCTCTCTTCTGCGCGTCGGGCTCGCCGGAGGCGGGGCTCGCCAGCGCGGCACGGGCTCGCGCGCGGGCTCGAGCCCCCGGCTCCTGGTGGGCTGGAGGTGCTCTTATGCCCTTGTGTCGGAGAGGCAATTCCTTTGTCGTTGTTACGTTTGACTCGCCGTCGGCTCTGCCCTTGTTTTTGAGTGGCGATTCATCCGTTGTTGCCACGTGACTCGCCATTGCCTCTGCCCTTGTCTTTGAGTGGCGACGCCTTCATCGTCGATAGCTTTGAGCTATACCTGTGCCGATTGCTTGGTTACCGACATATCCGACACGATTCCGAAGCCTTACTTTGTTATGAGGGGTAATAACTTCGACTCCGCCGATTGGTCGCCAATGTTGAATCTGCAAACAACACCGATGACTTTGTTTAACCTTAAATGTGTACTTAGGTCGCTCCTGCAATAGTACGAGATTTATTATAGACAAGTACGTAAGCTAACCCAATATCGAATCTCGATGGAAAACTTAACAGGGATACTAATTAATAGTGCTAAAACAAAACAAAACACAAAAAAAATAAAAATAAGTCCTAAAATACTCTAATGAAATTTGTTTTTAATAAATTAACTAAAACTAAGAATACAAAATGAACATTAAGCTTATAAACACACCGAAAAACAAATGATAAAGGGCCTAGGTCAGGTAACTCAAATTATTGCATTGCAATCTATCTATATATATATAATAGTAAAATAAAAGTCGATCAACTACGATTTTTCTTGATTATTTTGCTAAATTCTCATAATTTTGACTAATTAATCAATATTTTAACCTGATTAATATGCATCTTTATTTAATTTGATATATATCTGTTAATATATTTCTGTTAATTGATGAAGTGCATTAAAAACATTAAACTTAAGAGAAAATACATGCATTCTAATATTATTTTATTTCTGACGATAAAAATGGATCTAAGTAATTGATTACGTTGACGTGGATTAGGATAAACTCAATTTCATAATAACAATGTACATGTACTAATCGATAGAATTCAAATTAATATTATCATACACTAATTAAAGTAAAAATAATAAAATATGATAATGTTAATCGCATGAAAATAAATAAATAAATAAATATATATATATATATATATATATATATATATATGTGTGTGTGTGTGTGTGTGTGTGTAAAGGTCAATCAATCTTGATTTTTCGTGATTATTTGCTAAATTCTCATAATTTTACCTAATTAAATAATACTTTTAATCTAATTAATACATATTTAATTTGATATATATCTTTAATTATTTCATAGTAATATGTATCTTTAATTAATTCACACTTCTCTCTATCAACCTCTATTCATACTTCCATACGTATATCTGCACTTTTTAATTATTAAAAAGTATGCTTGTCGATTTAATTTAGCTAAAATATATGTTTAATTAGATTCTCAACATGTAGTGATGATTGAATAAACAAATACTTTATTTGTTTACATGTATTTTGCAGCAAGCTTTTAAATTAATAATTTTAGCTAATTAGATCATACTCGCTGATGTGGAAACGCCACGTAGATAATTTTTTCCATTTAGGGTTGATTTTTTTCTTAGGGTTTTTTTTTGGTAAGGTTTAGTTTTTTTTTTTTTTTTTTTTTTTTGGTTAGGGTTTAATTTCTTTTTAGGTTGAATTTTTTTTTTGTATTAGGGTTGAGTTTTTTTTTTTTATGTAGGGTTTAGTTTTTATATATATATATATATATATATATATATTTTGTAGGGTTGAGTATTTTTTTTGCAGGGTTTAGTATTTAGGGTACTTTATTTGTTTACATGTATTCTGCAGCATTAATATTTCAGCTAATTAAATCGACAAGCACACTTTTTCAATTAAATCGACAATGTACAAGCTTTTAAATTATTATTTTAGCTAATTAAAATCCTACTTAATGCGTTGATGCAGAAATGCCACGTAAATAATTTTTTTCCATTTAGGGTTGAATTTTGTTGGTCTTTTTTGGTAGGATTTAGAACAAAAATATAGTATTAAAAATTCATTGCATTTGAAACTTATTTTATTATAATTATTGTTTCCAATATTAATAAGTCGTAAATTTGAGATTATTTTCGAATAGATATTTTTCAAAAGAATAAACTATAGTACATCCTTAAATTGTAGTAATTGGTAAGATGGTTAGTTTTGAACAAAAAACTGGCGTGGATAATTAACTCAATGTAAATAGAATCAATAAAGTTCAAATTTCAAATGCGATTTGGCAACAATTTGTAATATGTGGAAAAAACTCCAAAGAACTTGAATTTTATAGTCAAGTCTATCCAAATTATTAGGAATCAAGATTACCAATTGGGCCGGACCTATAGAAAGAGTCATGTCAATTTCAATTTTGATACAATTTAGAGGATCGAAAACCTATCTAGATTTGAGTTTATTAGTTTATTATTTTGTATAAAATTATTAGTATTCAGAAATATTTAAAGTTTTGAAAATTCTAATTCTATATTTTGTCTTATTAATCAATTGATTTTTATTTAATTTATTTATCTCATATCGATTTTTGAGAGAGACGACTTCATCAGGAAACTCAAATATAATAGAATCACATGTAAACATTTAAAAAACTTCACATTAACGAGAAAATTATACCATTACGGTTTATAGTTTGTTAGTAGAGTATGGACGGACAGAGGAAGAAGCTTATATGTATGATGGTGCTAAATCGATTTTTGAGAAAATGATTTCATCGATAGGAAAACTCAAATATGATGGAGTTATCCTGAATAAATATTTAAATGACGGGCTGCTTGATATTCCATCTTTCAGTTATATCGAAGAATGGTGCCTTCACTTTAAATGAATATAACTACACGAAAAAGTCTTATCTCTCATTGACCTATTTTTTTTCGACCAACGGAATACTTTATATAAAAAATAATACCAATCATAAATTTTATGTCTATATTACAACGTATACTTGACAGCTTAACATTCAAAATGAGTATAACTATACGAAAAACGGGACCTCACCTAATCTACTTTTCTATTACAATGAACAACGGCTACTTGACATTCAAAACGAGTAAAATTAATCGAGAAATGTCACACCTCATTGATCTTCTTCTTCTTTTTTCTTTTTTTTTTTCTAATTCAATTTCATTTTATTTTTTTCGAATGGATCCTAACAAACTATACTCTCAAAATAAATAATTCTATTATTATTTTCAAGGAGAAGTGAGCCCGTCGAATTTCGACGGGCACTAAACTAGTTAAATATATATATATATATATATATATATAGGGAGTGGTTCATATGAGAACCCTTGATTTTGTGAGAACTAGGAACTAACCTGCACCCTTAGATTTATTAGATTAGCGGTTGAGATTTTAAATGAAAACCTGATTTATTTTCGGCAGTTATATTATAGGAGGGTAGTAAAGTAAATTTAACATAATTATAACCTCCATCTCCTTAAATCATGGGGATTGAATTCTATTATTCCTATTTAAGTTTTAGCCGATTGATAGAGAGAAGATTAGTACGCTTTATATACTTTTCCAATTTTCCTTATTCATGTACCATGTGGATCGCGTCTACGTTTTCTAATGAGAATGAGTTCTCTCGCCAATGGTTTAAAGATTATTTTTTATTCACCAAATGTTAATTGAAATCAATACTAAAAAAATATGGTAAAAATTAAAAGATACATAAAATTAACACTAAAAAAGCATAAAGTCAATATTAAAGAAGCATGAAATCAATATTAAAGGAGTATGAAATAAAGACTAAAAAAGCATGAAAGCAATACTTAAAAAGCATGAAAGCAATATTAAAAAAGCATGAAAGCAATATTAAAAAAACGCATGAAAAAATTAAAAAAAAGCTTGAAATCAACACTAAAAAGCATGAAATCAACACTAATGAAGCATGAAATCAAGACTTAAAAAGCATGAAAGCAATACTAACAAAGCATGAAATCAATATAAAATAAGCATGAAATAGATATTATAGGATGCTTAAATATTTATTATATGATGCTTAAATAGTTATTCATAAATGCAAAATCACAATCTTACGTAATTACATAAAATAAAAATTCACTTTAGATAGCGGACCGCAAATTTTCAATAAACATTAGTATAAGTATATATATGATTCAATTTAGAGGTGACGATGATATGCATCTTAGCAGTAATCTCTCCTTTTTTTTCTGTAGAAAATTGAATACATAGAATCAAGTATTATGGAAGATGCTAGATTTTGGTAAAACCGATAATTAAGGAAGCACGATTCTAATTGTTTTGGTGGTGACTAATATACCCTTTATAACTATAAAAGGAGTATTTAAGCACTAAAATAACGTGATGCGAGTATAAATCTCCATCGTTAGATTGCATAAAAATAAAGGTTTAGATTGGTTCCTAGTTCTCACTATTAGAGTATCTCCCATAGGAACCCTCCCCTATATATATATAGGGATAGATTATGGTGAAAACTAATTATTACGTGAAACCTGCAACCCATCATAAAATGTTACATTTTATGCACAAAATAGTTGCATTTTTATCATAAAATATTGCATTCTCATGATGATGCATTATATACATAAAAATAAAATAAAATAAAATAAAATAAAATATTTTATTATGCAAATTCTCATGATGATGCATTATATACATAAAAATAATATAAAAATCATATAAAATAATATATTTTATTATGCAGCATTTTATGCACGAAATGCATCATTTTATGCATAAAATGCAACATTTTATGATGGGTTGCAGGTTTCACGAAATAATTAGTTTTTATATGATCTACTATATATATATATATATATATATATATATATAGGGTTTGATTCTGGTGAAAACTATACATAATGTGGATACTAAAAACTCTTTATATCCATTGATTAAGTGAATTGTACGGTTATGATGATAACATTTGGAGATGAATTTTATTTTTACTAATTAATTTTGTGTCTTATTTTAGGCACGCAAGGGTATAAAAGTCTAAAAAATAACTTATATTCCTAAATTTGAGCACTCTATTTTCGGTACTTATATTATATTCATATGATTGATTTTATCCAAAAATAAAAATTGCACAACACCTGTAAATTTTTGGATCATATCTATAGTCAAATTATGAGGTTTTTTTTAAAAAGTATTTTTATGCATATAACACATTTCTTCACGCATATTTTATTAAATTTTTATGCATTTTTATATATATTATTGTGCACTCTTTTGAACACTAGCCGAAAAAACTAAATCCTTCATAAAAAGAATATTGTATTTATTATCATTTGTTATGCATATTTTAGTTTACGTTGTTGCATGTTTTAAAATAAATTATTGCATAATTATTTATTCAAAATACGCATAACCATATTTGGAGAAAATAAAGCATAGAAGACAAAAAAATAAAAATAAACCCTGAATGAAGAAAACTAAACCCTACAGAGAAAATTTAAACCTTAAACCCTTATTGTATATTTGTACCCTTAAACCTAATCAGGAAAAATAATCCTAGTCGAAAATTTAATCTCTAACCCGTACTTAAATTTTTTTAATTATATTATTAATTTTACACCCTAAACACTAAACCCTAAACCCTATTTGAAAAAATTAAACCCTAAGATGTGAAAATTAAAACCTTGTCGGGAATCTAAACAAACCAAACCCTAAGTAAGAAAAAAAAATTGCATTTATTACCATTTGTTATGCATTGTATTTAAAAAATGATGCATTTGATAAAATAACAAATTGCTATTATAAATTTAAAATGATAATGCATTTTGTTTACAATAATAATGCATATGTATAATAACTTTAAAATATGATTCTTCATTTTTTATGCATTTATGAATTATGACTATCTAAATAATGCATGTTGAAATAGTAACACATGCATTATCATTATAAAATATTTGCATAATGTGTTGAAAGATAATATAAGCAAAAAATAGCAATGATGCATAATAATTAATAATATAAGAACCTGCATATATTTGTGCAATTTCCGAATTTTATAGTGCATATTTTAGTTAATCAACATGCATATTGCATTACAAATTAAACATCTATATATATTCAATTGTTCAGAAAATTCTAAATTAAAAGAGAAAACGACGGAGAAAGAAATGGAGATTAGAAACATAAAGATACGTAAATGAGAAAAAAAATCTGACAAATAATTAATAAAACATTAATTGGGACATATATTACACGATTAGATCCCTTAAATCAAGGAAATAATCGGTTACTACATAAGTAAATGACATAAGCACCCTCATTAAATCTGAAAATCTAAATAAAAATATAAAAATCATAATTTATTGTAACCGTTGATCTATTAAGATCAATGGCTCATAAAAGTTTTTACATTTCACCATATATTTAGTTTTCACTTGATCTATCCCCTATATATATATATATATATATATATAAACTAATTAATTTTGCCTAGCATTGAATTACTAACTCATAACTGATCAACCACTTATTAACTTCCGTATTCAAAGTGAACCAAGCAACAAGAATAAATAAATAAACTTATAACTTAACCCATACTTTACCGCTTAGAGTTAATGCGAATTAAACCTATTTTTGGTAATAGATAATCTCTCGATCGAATCTATAATCTAGCAAAATAAAACCCTACTTCAGGCATCTAAATAAATCAAGTACAATTTAATTGGCATGCATGCAATAATTTATACAAAAATCTAATTTATCAACTTTAAGTGGTTGTTAAGGAGTTCATTGTCTACGGTTGATGAGTTCGGCTCATCTTACTCGGGCGCAATTGTAATTGACAAGATAAGTTCAGTATCAGCAGGCAGGCCCGGCTATGAATTGCTCAAAGTGTTCCACAGAACAAGGCTCCCCAAATAAGTAGGGCAAAAAAAAATAGAGGCAAAAAACTATCTACCTATTTAGCTCTAAGTTTATTAACATATACCTAGAACTTAAGAAAACTTAAAAGATACCTAAAGTTTTATTAATGGGACTAAAATACCCCTGATTCTCATTTCCCCCCAAAACCATCTCCCACCTGCCCACCCCCCACAGAACTCACTCTCACATTCGACATTTCCCTTCCCCCATTTTCTCTCAACCTGCGATGGTTGAACTCCCGTTCTCTCTCTCATTTTTGGCATTCTCTCGAGCACACCCTCTCGCGAACCCCCTCCCTCTCGCTTCCACAGTCTTTTCTCAGTAACCTCGACAATATGGTGGCCGGAACGTGTGGTTCCAAAAGAAAGCGAAAGCAACTTGAATCGGAGGGCCCCTCCGGCGAAAAGCAAGAAGAACCGGCAAGTGAGCATCCAGAAGAACAGATGGAGGATGATAGACCCAGTGGTTACCCGTTTTTTTGAAGCAGAGGTAAGAACATATATAAGTTTTTTTGGATTAATGGCTGACTCGATTTGGCGAAGTCATAAGAAATTTCTGATTATGATGCTTGATTTGGGGTTCACATGCTTGAATTTAGGGTTTGCGTACTGGATTTTAGCCTAAAATGTAGGTCAAAAATGTTGGATTGTTGAATGCTTGCGCTTTTTATGTTCTTTGATAATTGAATCTGTTAAGTCATGGTTGTAATTTCATAATATCTTATGTCTGACTGGGATCCTAAAAAATTGTCAATATCTACTGTCTTGATAATAGTTATCGGAAAATGTTCAAGTCTTACTGTGTATATGGTGAGCATTGTTCAAATCTTGCAACATGCAGGACATAATAGGATTATGTCAAATCTTAGTGTCTTGGTGGTGAGAAATGAACATTTCTTATACTCTCATGGCTTAATATATTGTCAAAAAGCTTACCGCCTTAATCCTTGTGCGAAGGGTTGTAAGAAATATGCAATATTACTATGCTAATAGTGAGAATTGATAGTTTCTTATGACCTCATGGTAGTAGTTGGTTTGAATATATAAATTCTAATATGATGATATGAGTGGTTTGGTCCCACGCTAATAGTGTTGTAAGAACTGGTCAATTGTTGCTAATGTCTTGGTGTGAAAAGGCTAAATTCTAACTACATGTTTCCTGTATGTTGCTTTCCTAACTTGGATACTAGAAAATTGTCAATATCTTACTGTCTTGATGGTGTGGAATTAAAGTTTCTTATAACATCGTGATAATAGTTGTCGGAAAATGTTCAAGTCTTACTGTGTGTATGGTGAGCATTTTTCAATTCTTGCAACATGTAGGACATAGTAAGATTATGTCAAATCTTAGTGTCTTGGTGGTGATAAGAAATGAACATTTCTTATAACCTCATGGCTTAATATGATATTGTCAAAAAGCTTCCTGCCTTTATCCTTGTGCGAAGGGTTGTAAGAAATATGCACTCTTACTATGCAAATAGTAAGAATTGATAGTTTCTAATGACCTCATGATAGTTACTATGCGAGCGCCGCATGATGTATCGGAAATCCCTCAAAGTTGATGCAGCTCAAGAATCGTTTGCCTTCACGTTCGAGAGGAGACCGAGGGAAGAAGAAGAAGAAGAAGAAGACAACGACATGGAAAAAAAATTAAAATAATTTTACTTTCAGTTTTGATTTACTTTGTATTAAATATGTAAGAATTTGATAATTTCTTATATTTTTTTTGGTAATATTTTATTAATTTCTTACATTTCTAAAACGACTTGTAATAATTTATAAATTTCATACATTCTTAAACTTAATTGGTAAGAATTTGTCAATTTATTATGTCCTATTTGGTTAGAATTTGTTAATTTATTACCTTATCCAAAACGTTTTGTAAGAATTTGACAAGAAATACCAAATTAGAAACAACCAAATTTGGTAAGAAATATGTAGGAATTTGTATTAAATTTACCTTCAAATTTTTAATTTGTATTAAATATGTAGGAATTTGATAATTTCTTATGTTTTTATCATAATAATTTGTTAATTTCTTACAATTCTAAAACGTTTGGTAATAATTTGTAAATTTCTTACATTCTTACACTTGATTGGTAAGAATTTGTCAATTTGTCAATTTATTGTCTGGAACGAAATTTGAATGTGTGATCGTATATTAGTATATGTGACCGTAACTTGGTAAGAAATCTTAATTTCTTACATCTAGCTTTGGTTAGAAATTTCATTTTCTTACCAAATTTCTACACTAACAATAGAGTTCAATTTATTACCTTCATCAACTCGTTTAGTAAGAATATGATAATTTCTTATGTTATACTAATTCACTTGGTAAAAACATCTTTTGCCTTTTTGATGTTAGTTGTAATATTAGTTAAATTCTTAAGCTAAGAATGTGTCATTCTAACCATTACGTCCAACGATATTGTTGCAAACATGCATGAATATGCTTTTTCGAGCATGAGGATGTTAAGAATTAATGAATTCTAACCATTGTCATTTTATGAATTGATGAATTCTTACTATGGTCATTCTTAAGCTACGATCAATTCTTACTATAGTGATTCTTAAGCTATGATCAACTCTTACTATGGTCATTCTTAAGCTATGATGAATTCTTAAGCTAAGAATGTGTCATTCTAACCATTTCGTCCAACGATATTGTTGCAAACATGCATGAATATGCTTTTCCGAGCAGGATGGTAAGAATTAATGAATTCTAACCATTGTCGTCGTAAGAATTGATGAATTCTTATTATGGTCATCACAAAGAAGCCATATTCGTTGACAATTATAATCAGTGGCCAAAAATTCAAAAGAACCAAAGTGACTACAAAAGTAGGATTTTGACATCACAAAAAAAAGACATATGGTCTTCAAAACCATCTTCTTTGAATGCCTTCGCAGCAAAGTAGAATATTTCAATAACGCCGGATGATGAATCCCTGAGATTTCCCTGTATGTGGTATATGCAGAAACCATGAGGGGTACCTGAAAAAATTATAAAAAGGATAAGGTGGCTATAAAATTCATGTTTGCCAAATGGTAAGAAATTATGCATTTCTTACAACTAGATGGCAAGAATGTATGTAATTCTGACCAAAAAAATGAAGTCGATGGTAGGAATTAGATGCTTTCTTACCGTCCACTACGTCAGAAACATCAATTATTACCATCATGGTAATAATTGATGTTTCTGACGTAGTGGCCAGTAAGAATTGATCAACTCCTACCATATTGATGGGAATAAATAATGTTTATCTTACTATTCACTTTGTGAGAAACATTAGTTGTTCCTATCAATATGGTAAGAATCAATTCTTACCCTCCACTACATCAGAAACATCGATCATGATATCATTAAGGTAAGAAATGATCAATTGTTGCCATTATAATGGTAAGAATATATGTTTCACACGAGGTGGATGGTAAGAATTTATGTAAATTTTTTAAATTCCACAAAACCGAAGCCACCATTTGTGCCAACAAGAATAGCATCCATATTACATAAAAAAAAAAAAAATACAGACTAAACAGCAGCAAGTAAATCAATGTTGTTAACCAACCAAATCGCTCCTCCTTCGCCGTATCGAAGCACGACGATCTCTTACTCAGATCGAAGCTTACCCCCCACATTCACAGCGCCCAAATCTAGAGAGAGAAATGAGAGAGGGATACATGTTGAAACCCTAGTTGCAGAGCTTCTGCCGGAATTAGGGCAACTCCACGGACAGCTCGTCGCCATAGATAGTAGTGTGGCGGAGCTCTTCTACATCGAAGGTTGTTCGCTGGCGTGAGAGAAGCTGCAGGCAGAGGCGCGCAGAGGAGAAAAGGGGAGAAGAAAGTGAGAGAAAGAGAAAGAGAGTAGAGAGAAAGACGAGAGTGAGAGATGAATGAGAGGAGAAACTCTCTACAGCTTGAATTCAAAATGGGGGTATGTTGAGAGAAAGCTTGAATAAAGCTACTAAACTAATTCACTTAAGGGTATTTTAGTCCCCTTTGGCAAAGATTAAGTAACTTTTGTTATTTCTTAAGTTGTAGGTAAAAGCTTAAAAAACTTAACTCCAATAGATATTTCACTATATTTCCTCAAAAGAATATATATCAAGCCTAACTGTTTTATTTATTTTTTTGTAAAAAGCTTCACCAATACTACTTTTTTAGTCTTTCTTTCTTAGTTTCTCTCTCTCCCTCTTTAATATTTTGGTTTCTTAGCCGCACTCCCTCTTTCTTCTTTGAGTTCTGTGTCTTCTTCTTCCCATTTTCTTCTTTGCCCTTTTTTTTTAATTTGAAGTTATATTTTAATAAAATTTAAAGGCCTAATTTTATAAATAGTACATGACCTCGATATATATTAAAATGTGCCTGAGTATCAGTTACCTCTTCATTGTTTTTAAAGGCAATCATAGCAGCAAAATGAAATGAAAGGCAAAATGTTAATAAAATATAATTTATTACAGTTGCTCTTGTTACATGCGAACGCATGTACTTGTTAGTACATGCGTACATCTTAAAAGTGATCATCCAGGTTTCAAACAAACATGTTGTACAATGCTTGGATTGTTAGGTAAAAATATGTTTTATTAAATAAATCACTACTACAGATAGCATATAGTATATTCAAAAATAATAATAGCGAATACAAAATATCACAACAAGAGATTTTATTTCGAAATATTATTTGTTAAATTTCCTATTACAAAATTATCAACACAAAAATGAACATATATACACAATATGCTACGCATCATGAATATTCCAGATTAAAAAATAAAATAAAATGTGACGTACATATAATAGAGAGAGAAAAAACGAGAGTAAAGTAAGTAATGCAAAACCAAATGCGGGAAAGACATTGGGTAGGGCAAAACCAAAGCACCCAAATTAAAACAATACACTGTACATTTCCCACAATAGGCCAATAGCCATTTTAACAATGTAAGCAACTGCTTTTCAAAAAGCATACTCTTTTAGGCACCAACTTTTCTAAAAACAATTCATGCAAAAGAAGCATGTGTCTTTCAAAAAAAATTATAAAGGAAAAAAACCTCTCCTTTCTTCACAACCTCCCTATATAAATACCCCTTTCCTCTCTCTTCTTCCTTACAACATGTGGGATCAATAAAAATTCCAATCTACAAATCAAACCTCTCTCTCTCTCTCTCCAAAATATTCATCAATGGATCCTCCAACCAAGAATCAAAAGATTCAAGCCATGAAGAGTTACAAGAGGGCTAAGATTTTCTACAATCTTGTGCTCTACTCACTCACATCTATCATCACTTGCTTCTTCTTCTCCTCCCCCTTTTGGTTCCCTTACACCATCAATCACTTCTCCTTCTCAATTCAAGAAAAGGTTTCGTTGTGTTTCAATGCCAAATGCTTCTTCGTCGTGGGAAATCTCATCGTCTTCATCCTTGTCGGAGAGTCGAAGCTAAAGCAGTCTTCTTCTCCATCATCATCAACCTCGGATATCTACGATGAATACGTGGCAAGGAGTCGAAGCAACCTTCATAAGGCGGTCGAGAAAACCCTAAATGTCGAAGAGAATATCAAGATCCACCATCGTGAGGAGAAGAAGAAGGAGATCAAGAGTAGTATGATGATGCCTCATGGTGAAGAGAAGAGGAAGGGGATGAGGAGCTGCAAAAGTGAGGTTTGGGGGGAAAGTGGGATGGTGAAAATGGAGAAAGTTAGGGTAAAAAAAGAGGAGTTTCACAATGGAGAAAAGATCAAAATGGGAATGAGGAGTAGCAAGAGTGCAATTTGGAGTGAGAGTGATAGGGTGAAAATGGAGAAAGGCAAGGGTAGAAAAGATGGAGAAAACATGAAGATGGGAATGAGGAGTAGCAAAAGTGCAATTTGGAGTGAAAGTTATAGGGTTAAAATGGAGAAAGGTAAAGGTAAACAAGAGGAGCTAATTATCAAAACAAGCATGCATGAGGAAGAAAAGAAAATGGGAATGAGAAGTAGCAAAAGTGCGGTTTGGGGTGAAAGTGAGATTCTTGAGAGGGAAAAATCTAAGGATAAAGAAGAGGAGATCAAAGTAATTAGTATAAAAGAAGAAGGAGAAGAAGAAGAAAAGAAAATTGGAATGAAAAGTAGCAAAAGTGCGGTTTGGGGTGAAAGTGAGATTGTTGAGAAAGAAAAGGCAAAGGAAGAAGAGAAGAAAATGGGAATGAGGAATAGCAAAAGTGAAGTATGGAGTGAAAGGCAGATTGTGAGATTGGGAAAGGGGAAAGAAGAAGAAGAGCAACAGATTAACATGCTGAACAAAAGGGTTGAAGATTTCATTGCAAGAGTTAACAAGCAAAGATCTCTTGAAGCTAAACTAGTCGATCATGGTAAAGGTTGATTGATTACTTATTTACTACTACATGGGTTTTCTATTTTTGTAATTTAGAGGTAAATTCATATTTGTACAACCTTAACTTCTTCATAGTCTTTATTAGAAAGACTTACATATCTTTTAAGTTCCAAATGTAACAATAATTATGCATGGAATCTGCAGAATTTTAAAATTTCCTAGTAACCCTTCTTATCTGCATATTATTTCAATTGATCTCAATACATATGTAGCTTAATGTCTAAAGTACAAGCCATGCATATCTCAAAATTCGCCAATATTACTTTGAATTTCCCATAAATTAAATCAGATTATAATTTCACCACAAAAATAAAGTAGAAACATACATGAGAATATTTGATTCAAGAATGACGTGGCTTTACTTAAAGGCTGCATGGTGAGAATCTGATTTGGTTCGCACTTATTTGGATGACGAAAGAATGCATACACTTCATTTCTATTTTCTTCTCTTCTTTAAAAATATCTAAGTTAATTTTGTTATATGCATCAAGATGATTCTAGAACTAAAACTCCATTGATGGATACATTCACCACAAGAAAGAAAAAAAAAAAAAAAAAAAAAAGTCTTAATTAAATCACAACACATATATAAAGCTACGGAATATTTAAATTTTACCTATTAGAAAATGGAATATTGAGCTCATTTCCCCCTCAAACGGCCTTATCAATGGGAGGATTACCTCACCATATAAAGAGGCTCTAGAGACTATCTCCACTCGATGTGGGATAACATTTCAACACACCCCCCTCACGCGCAGCGTGGACAACCCAACGCCATCTGTTGACAACGATATCGGGGGGTCCATCATCGAATTGGAACCTGGCTCTGATATCATATCAGAAAATGGAATATTGGGCCCATTTCCCCCTCAAAAGGCCTTATGAATGGGAGGGTTGTCTCACCATATAAAGAGGCTCTAGAGACCATCTCCAACCTATGTGGGACAACATTTCAACACACCCCTCTCACGCGCAGCGTGGACAACCCAACGTCATCTGTTGACAACGATATCGGGGCGCCCATCATCGAATTGGAGTCTGGCTCTGATACCATATTAGAAAATGGAATATTTGGTACATTTCCCCCTCAAAAGGCCTTATGAAGGGGAGGATCACCTCACCATATAAAGAGGCTCTAGAGACACTACAGGAAATAGAATTTTTAGCTACACATAATTAGTCACACATAATAATGTGTGGCAGTTTAACTACACATAATTATAAAATGTGTAATTAAATTAATCGATCAATTAATGACATTTAGAATGTGTCGCAAAAAGTTTTTAATCACATTTATATTTTTTTCCTTAGATTTTTTTATTTTTTGTCCTGCGTAACTAAATTTAACTTTATTATTTTGTGCTTACGTGTATAAATATTTAAATCTATATGTACACATAATAAAATTTTATAATTATTAATTATTCATAATTAGTATTCCTATTTGTGAAATAAAACTTTTTAGCAACAAACTTAGATTTGTAACTTTTACTGTTGAACCAAATTTTGTGACCTTTTATAAATAAAATATTAGGAAGTGCAAGAAAAAATTTAGTCACATTTATACTTGCTTTTAATTTTTATATATATATATATATATATATATATAGTGGATCATATGAAAACCAAGGTTAGTGTGAAACCTGCAACCCATCATAAAATGTTGCATTTTATGCATAAAATGATGCATTTTGTGCATAAAATGTTGCATAATAAAATATATTATTTTATATTATTTTTATGCATATAATGCATCATCATGAGATTTTGCATAATAAAATATATTATTTTATATTATTTTTATGCATATAATGCATCATCATGAGAATGCAACATTTTATGATAAAAATGCAACATTTTTGTGCATAAAATGCAACATTTTATGATGGGTTGCAGGTTTCACACTAACCTTGGTTTTCACCATAACCCATCCCTATATATATATATATGTGTGTGTGTATGCGCGCATATATTTCTAATTTCTTTTATCCATTTTTTTCTTAAGCCACAAATAAATTTACTAATTATCTGTGTAATTATGGTTAATGAACTTTTATATATACTTATTAAATTATTAATTATATATTGACACCTGCGAATTGTTCATATTATGTTTGGGACATTTTATTTTTCTATTATATATTATCAACCCTATCTCCCAGAAAAAGGACGACGCTTGGGAAAAAAATTTATCAATAAAAAAATAATTACAACCTAAAGAATGGATCGGATATCCCTAAAAAAAGTCCACACCAAAAAAATTCAGTCATAAAAGTACCTCCAAAAAATCCCTCCAATATCTAAATCAAAAAATTTGCGGCAGTTTTCAGTCACCCACTTCCCCATTTTTCTCAAACAACTTCGTATGGTTCTGCGTCTTAAAGAACCCACACTCCATCGGCCTCAACAAAAAATAGATTCAAAATTTATTTTATTTCCTAACAGGATTCATCCTCTGTCACTCTCGAAGAAGAAGAAACGGCATATCAACAGAAGCAAACATTAGTTAACGCCGCTTCAATGCCGAAGAAACGGGTGTGTGCCTCTTCACCAACTCTCGTGATGATGTTGCTACGGAGGATATTAATAATCCTCTCATCCCGTTGGATTGCTTCATTTTTATTTTTATTTTTTGTGATTTGGATATCTTGGTCTTTGGATAATAATATTGCCAATTCTTATTGATTTATTTGACATAATTTTACAGGAAGGAAGATTTTGAGAACTACGACATTGATTTTCCTACACAGTATCTCTTGAAGTTGTTGTATTTTTGCCAATTCTTATTCTACTGCAGTCTTCACCACCAGTAATTGCAGCTAAAAGTATCAATGATGTTGCTGCAATTACTTAGTATATTTGTACCTTATACCGTGTTGAATTTTGTATATTGAATATAATTGCATTCTTGTTATCTTAACAGGGACAAATGGTGATGATTTTAATGTTCATGGAGTTGGAGTCGCTGTGTTCAAAGAGCTGGCCAGAAAATCAGATATAGTACAAGATTATTTGTATAAATTATGTAGACATTTAAGTTTTTTTTTCTTTTGTTTTTCACAGTTTGTACGCATATTTTATGTATTTTATCTTACTGAATAACGTTAAGTAAATTTCTGATATAAACTTGTTCGCTGCTTGTGTGTTGTTTGTAGTATATTTAGTTTTTGATTTTATACAATTTTCTATATCATATGTGAAATTGACAACGAAAGGCATACAAAATTATTCTCCACACAAAGGTATAATATATACATATAATAATTATTTTCCTAATATTTATAACAAAAAAAAATTACTTACACATAAATCATAATATTTGCCACACATACAAATTGACATGTCATCATCCATGTCATTTCCACCTCATTATTACAAATTAGTAAGAATATGATTATCCACCCATAAAAGACACTTTCAGCGACATATATATGTGTGGGTAATACTTCGGTGATTCAGCTACACATATACATATGTGTAGATAAAAATATTTCTTGACAAGAATATAGCCACACACGCTGACATTTATGTTATGTGTGGATAAAAGCTAATACACACACATAACTTTGTTTTTAGCTACATATGCATGTGTGGCTAAAAACTCAATTTCTTGTAGTGAGACCATTTCCAATCGATGTGAGACAACATTTCAACCCGACGATGAATACGACAACTATTATTTCCGTGGGTAATATATTGTAGCAACGGATATTATACAAATAGCAACAGAATTCTCGGTTGGTTAAATAAAATGAGAATTTTGTAGTGATCAATGATCACAAAACATAATTAATTTATCTTAAATTAGGTTCCTCATAGAGGGATTTTTCTTAACATTCCAAAGTTATGTTTTCCTTATGCATGTGTAAGATTTTTTCCAGAATTTGTTTTTTATTTGCTTGTAATGTATATTCACATAAAAAAATTATCCATGTAAATGGGCAACTTCTATGACTCATCTAGATTTATTTAATGATTCATGAGAATAGAATTAAGTGAAATAAAATTGGTCCTTTTTTGAGAAAACAGAAATGAGTGTAGGGGAAGGTGGTTTAGCTTTTTTTAGTGTTTCAAATTTCAATTCAACATTGAAGTTAGCTTGTTGAATAGTTGACCTGGACCATTCATGCATGTGCTATATATTTGTACAATTAAATAATGCTTTTTTTCCTTTCTTTGCTTAGCAGCGAAGACACATTATTTATTTTCGGCAGACATTTCACGTTCTAGGACCTAACCCCACAGTAAACACAAGAGTAAAATAAAATTGCAGATTTGGAATTAAAGTGAATCTTCTACGTACTTTCTACTTGTTGACAATTTAAACTTTTGAAAGGTAACTAAATTATACTAATGTTTTAATTCAAATGAAACCTAATTTAGGGCATCTACAATGGAGAGCCTAAAATTGGGCTCTATAAATTGCCACCTAGATAAGAATTCCAAAATAAAATTTTCTACAATGATGAGCTCTAATTTTGGACTCTAATAATATTTATTGGGTCTCACTTCATCAAAATCAATTACTTTATCATTATTAAATGTATAGTTTATCTATTATATTTTGTGATTAATATCAATATTGTTAAATTAAATTGTTATTTTCTAAATGATTTATTTTTAATATATATTATTAAATAATTTTAATAGTATGTTTATTTATTATATTCAAAAAAATTCTGAACAATGCTCACTTTCCCTTTTCTTTTGCTGAAATATTGTAATGGAAAGATAAATAAATATAAAATAATAAAAATAAAAACAAAAGAAAATTGAATGAAAACAAAACAAAATATCAATAAAAGATTAAAAGAATGTACAACAAAAAAGAAAAACAATAAAATAATTATAAAAAATTGAAGTGGGACCCAAAAAACTTAAGAGCCCAGACTCTTATATTTGGGCTCCCCAATGGTGAAGAAATTTAAGAGTTGACTCTTAATTTTGCCACATAGATTAGAACTTCTCCATTGTACATGCCCTTAGTGCTCTCGCTTTTGCAGCGTGCCCGTCAGTCCCAACAGCTAGTAGAAGGCCCAGCGGTTCATGGTGTAGCCCGGCGGGCTGGCCCGTCGGTTAACCGACAGTTTCGCGGTCCGCCATTACTCGACCCGAGCCCGGCCCCTCGTCTATGGTCCCGGTTCCGGTTCCAGTCCGGGCCCGTTAACCGGCGGGCTAGGGCTAAGCCCATTGACTTAGGGCCGGGCTAGGGCCAAACCCGCCGGGCCCTAAAGCCCAGGCACGTCTTGCATATTTTTATTCTTAAAAATCGTATGAGAATTAGATAATTTGACCGCCGATCCGTATAATAAGGCCGATTTATAAAGCTACAAATTATTTTTTTGAAGAAAACTTTTATTTGCTTTTGCTAATCGGATATTCTGTTTATTTATTTCGTTTTCAATACACGTGCAGTTCTGAAAAAGACGACATCATTTTGTATATATTGAATATTAGTAATTGAAAAAGCGCCAACCAATTATCGTTTCTTCTCTTAGTCAAAAGACGAATTAATTTGATCGAAGAAATTAAATGGAAGTACTAGAGATTAAATAAGTATATTTTCATAACACAATAATATTTTAATTTTATATGATTGAGAGTGTCTTTAGTTAATTTATCCGTATTGAATTAGAATTGTACTCCCGTATGTGATGGGAAATAATTTATAAATATATTATTATAAAAAAATATCACTTTAATAACTCTATATATATTTATATATAAAGTACTCTATATAAATTTAAATGTTAATAGGATTATAAAAATATACAGTAATAAACACATATCAATTTATATTGCAAAAGTGGGCCGATAAATCTTATATATTCCATTTGTTCTGATTCGGCAAAGTAAAGCCCATGCACATTCCTTGTCGCAATTGGCCTGGATCCAGTCTAACCCGGTTTACTCTCATAAGTATATATTCATATATTTACAAACTAATTTTGTATACATGACATTTTATATATATAAAATACACACATAATGTACTACACATGTTTATAGATGTTACCACTAACCCATTATCTTTGCAGATATGTAAAAGACAGATGAATCAAAATTTCAAATTTAACATTAGAGACAACTTGTACTCAAATCTCCTGCTAAATCCGTCTTTTTTTTCTTTTTTTTTTCATCACATGAATATAGGGGAATGTGTAAATTATATAGAAAAAAAAAATTAGGATTCACACTTTTTGAATAGTAGTAATTTTTTTTTCTTTCCAAATATCAAAAAATATACTAAGGGTATGTTTGGTTGAAGTGATAAAGTAGGATAACATAAATAATCATGAGTTATCTAATGTTTGGTATCAATGTTAAATTAACTTGGGAGCCCGTGTTAAAGAGAGGGCCCGGGAGTATTTCACTGTTTTCGTGTGACAATTTAACTCACCCTCACCCTAAGATAAATAATCCCTATTGAAACAGTGATCAAGATTATTTATGCTTTTACTCTTTTACCCTTCTTTAACTCCTTTTATTGATTCTTTATTATAATAATTTTTTCCAATTTCGAAAATATGAGCCTTGATGCACAGTTATGATAGTATTTAATATTTATGATTCGCAATATTATTTTTTCGTTTGGCATTTTACAGCCTCCGAGAAGAGTCCAATCAAATTTGTTTGTGCTATTATTTAAATTAAACAATATATAAATAAATAACAGATTACAAATAAGTAAACAATATTTAATAATATATAAATAATATATAAACAGATTATAAATAAAAAAATTAAATACTAGGTATTTAATAATCAGATTAAAAAAACAGATTACAAAATTAAAAAATAGATATGTAAATACAATTTAAATTAGATTGCAAAATACAAAAAAATAGATAATATTAAAAATAGTAAATTACAAAAAAACATGGAAGTGTTAGGTTTTGTATGTTAGATTAAAAAAAATATAAGGTCATTTTTGTAAATTTCCAATTTAATCTTGAGTTTTGGTTTTGATATCAAACACTTATTTAACTTATCTTACTTTTTAGTATTACCTGTCAAACACAAATATAGATTACTTATCTCACTTTCTATTCATACAAACAATCTCATGTTTATTAATCCTACCTAATCTTAACTTTTTACCAAACACAACCTAACATTTATATTGAGACAGCCCAAAATTAAAACAAGACAGTATTTAGTAGGACAAAGAAAGTATTTTAAGATTTTTTTTAATTTTTTTTTTTTTAAGTTTTTTTAGAAGTACTACAGTATTAGATATGATCAGAATATGTTAATGACATGTTATGAGGCCTTTGGTAGAGTAATAGTACATGCTTTGATAGCGGTTGATTAACTTGCTTAGTTATACATTAACTTCTGAGAATTCAAATTAAGTTTTTTTTTTTTTTGGAAGTTAAGAATTCAATTAAATTTTGATTACAGCTGAAAACTGTTTCATAATTTTTAATGAAGAAAATATAGGTTGAGAAATAAAGGGAAGGTCCAGATTCATAGGGCCCAAGTAAGTGTTGTCTAAATTGGTGGGCGAATCTGGTCCCGGTCTAACCGGGTTTTTTTTTTTTTTCTCACTAGACCACCCACCCAACCCCTTATTTCGATGTTTCCTATGTAATTAGTTGAACTTGAAAAGGAGAACAATAGTACTACTAGGTTAGACTAGTGTAAAGTGCATACCTAAACAAATGCAATTTCTCATCTCAAAAAAGAAATAAGTAATTGTTAATTGGTACCACAAAGATGAATATCCCCTGGCTTCAAAAATAAAATAAAATAAAAAATGAAAATCCCATTTCCCCTCTATTAATGTTAATTTGCCATAATAGATTGGTTAGGCAAGTTCTCGCGACAATTATTTTTACCGTGCCAATCGTGCAAATTATTTTATACGGAATATATGCTATGCTTACAATTATATATGCTTAATTATGTATTTATAAATTATGTTTTTTTCCTTTTTTTTTTTAATGTTAAAATGATGATTTTTCATGATCATGTTTTTATGTACTACAATTCACATCACGCCAGAATTGATTCTCATATGTCAAACTACAATTATAATATGTTTCACTCTTTAAAACATTACAATTTTGTAATAATTTTTTAAAGAATTTTTACTTTTACGGGATATTACAACACTTGTAGTATTCCGTAAAAAAAAAATCTTTAAAAAGTTATTTTAAAACTCATTATCAAGAAGTTTGAAAACGCTTAAAAAAATTGCTGAAAAAAAATGTAATAACTTGAAAATGACGGAGATAGTAGTTTTATTTTACAATTATGCTTTTTAGGTTAAAATCATGATTTTTCATGATCATGTTATCATGTAGTAATAAAATTATTATTTTTTTTTTTTCATAACAATCAGAATTGATTCCCATATACCAAACTACAATTATACTATGTTTTACTCTTTGAAACATATTTCATTTTTTTTGAATGCAAGTTTGATTTATTTGAAAACTAGGTTGATGGTTCATTTGATGCTGCTACGCGGAAAGCGGTTCGTGCCTGGTGGTAGACTTGTTTGTGATCATCACAGCTTCCTTTTTCGGGTTTTCTGTAGTTCGGTTGAAGTTGGATCTAACTATGAAGCGGAGCTCCAAACTCTTCTTCATCTTCCAATGTCTAAGTTAAGATGGATGTTGTTACGGTCATCGCTCTGCTAGTATCTGACAAACACGGTTCTGTAGACATGTCACGGCGCACCCGACTGAGGGGGTGTTCAAGTTCGTTTCTCCTACATCTATAGGGAGGGGAACCATCCTGCTGACTTCATGGCACATCGGGGACTCCAGACCGACGCCATAACTTATTTTGAAGTTGCTAGCGCCCCTTGCTATTTGTTCGTGCTTGTTCGGATGGACCAACTGCGCTGTCCGAACTTCAGATTCAGATTTAGTTAGCTATTTATGATTTGCATTTCATTTTTTTCTTCATACTTTGATAGGTCACATTGTTAACTTTATGATATGGTTTTCTCAGTGTATCAGTTCCATTTTTCATTATTTTCACTTTTGTAGAGGTTTTTTTCTTTATTTTTCCTTCTCAATGTAGTTGGTCTTTTCGATTCATGTTGGAAATAGTATTCTATTTTCGTAATATCTCATCTTAATATTATCTGCCTAACCTCTCACCATTAGAGGTGTTAAACAAAACAAAAGAAAAATAAAAAGAATTAGTCAACTTGGTTGTCTCCTTAAGATTCCAATGGCGGAAGCCCAAATAGCACACAACAGAAACAGGAGACAGCAGCCTTTCGGAGTTGTCAAGAGTCTTAACATAACCCCTTCGGCAATTCCGAAGTTTATTATATTTCCTCCCCCATTTATTCTTTTTTTATTTCTTATTCGTTGCTGTTCTACGATTGAAAGAACACGACCGGCGTAATTCATCGAATTTTTTTTCTCCAAACTTGATTCGATGTCTGCACTCTCTCCGCCGAATCACTGCTGCTCTTCATCATCGCCCAATTCACTTCATTCCTCCTCTATTGGTGTTCGTCAGCTTCAGAAAAACCATATCCCGTTTTCAGTTATTTCTCAGAAGAAATTTGGGTCAAATCATGTTTCTTTCCGATCCAAATGCAGCCCTTTGTCCGATGTTGTTCTCATGCAAGATGGTCAGTTCTTTATTTTCTTTTAATTTAAATTATTAATATTTTTTTTCCATTCTTGAATGCTTTTTGTGCTTGTTGAATTGCTGCTGCTTTGCCCATGTTTTAGTTTCTCATCTTTATTTGTATTAGCTCTGAAAATGGTAAAAATACTGCATTTTTCTTTACCTAGCTTTATGGAATTCTAGATTCGATTCTTTGCTGCTGCTTCTGTAAATGATTACACAATTATCAAATTTTGTTACATGTTTAGTACTTCTCACATTTTCACAGTCATATCTAAATTCTTGAACTTTTTAGGTTCTTTGCCAACTAAATTTGTTCCCACAAATGAAGCTCCTCCTAAGAAATTGGAGGAGGGCTTGTTGACAGTTAATCCACCAGAAGAAGATGAAAGCCCGATTATCTCAGGTTCGAATGATGATAATTCGACTGTGAGTATTACTGTCGTAGGGGCCTCTGGAGACCTTGCCAAGAAGAAAATATTTCCTGCTCTTTTTGCACTTTACTATGAGGATTGCCTCCCTAAGGTTTGCCTCATATCCATGCTGTATTGATTTTCTTTGTACAGCTTTTAGATGTAGATGCATTTTAAATATTGAAATTTATGATGTGGTGCTTGTTTTACGCCTAGTTTGATCCGTAGTTTATGTTTCTTGATTGATTTCAGCACTTCACTATCTATGGTTATGCTCGTAGTAAGATGACTGATGCGGAACTGAGAAATATGGTGAGCAAGACGCTTACATGCAGGATCGACAAAAGGTAATTGCTACTCACTTACCCCATTTATTTGCAAAATGAATAAGATTAGTGGCTTTAATAAGATCCTTATGACCTTGTTTTATTTAGGGAAAATTGTGGTGAAAAGATGGAACAGTTTCTGAAGAGGTGTTTCTATCACTCGGGTAACTATGACTCTGAGGAAAACTTTACAGAGCTTAATCAGAAGCTCAAGAAGCATGAGGTAGTACAATATAGTTTGAAATTTTGTTCTAATATTAATTTGCGCGCCGGAGGTTTATATAGATTCTGTTAATATTATGGTGTTGTGGACCAATTTATGTTACGTTTTTCTGGTTTATGAGTCTAGATGATTCTTCATGGAACAGAGCTTTTCTTATTTTTCTGTCTATGTTTCCTGCTTCAGATTTTGTCAGTTTGGAACTATGAACTACATTGAGTTTCAAATCTTAAATTGGTAAATGGGAGACGGGTTTTATATCATATTATTGTTGTTCTATAATTCTATTTATCTTATCTTTAAGTATCAGAGGCAGAGGGGATATGTGCCTTGTGTTTGAAGGGTGTTGTTGTTGTTGTTTTTTTTAAAAAAAATTTATATATATATATGTATATATATATATATTTTATTATTTAAAATGCACATAGTAGAGGTATAAGTGATGCCTTGTTGTTTCCATGAGAAACCTATTTGTCGGAGTTGATATTCTATAACTAGGAGAATTTTTACTATCATAATGTGGAATTTACATTCAACTTATTACTTCCATAATTCCATTTGAGATGGGGCATTGTTGTTGGGGTTGAAGAACATGCCTTTGTTATTGATATTGTTATGATTGGTTTATTATGTAGGGTGGAAGGGTATCCAATCGACTTTTTTACTTATCAATCCCGCCAAATATCTTCGTAGATGCTGTAAAATGTGCCAGTACTTCAGCTTCTTCAGTTAACGGATGGACAAGAGTCATTGTTGAGAAACCTTTTGGCCGAGACTCCGAATCCTCAGCTGCTTTGACTAGATCCCTCAAGCAATACTTAGAGGAGGAACAAATTTTCAGGTAACTTTTACATTGTTGAATGAAATTACGTACTGTAATACTTATCATTTGACATATAATTTCCTTTACCTTAACAGGATAGATCATTATCTTGGAAAGGAGCTAGTTGAGAACCTTTCGGTTCTGCGCTTCTCAAACCTTGTTTTCGAGCCCTTATGGTCAAGAACATATATAAGGAATGTTCAGCTTATATTCTCGGAGGACTTTGGCACCGAAGGAAGAGGAGGGTAAGTATGAATTTTCAATTTGGCACTGAAGGATGAAGGAACTCCTTAATTACTTTTGTTCATGAAATTATTTTCTGTGTTATTTCAGTTACTTTGATAATTATGGAATCATCAGAGATATAATGCAGAATCATCTCCTCCAAATACTAGCCCTATTTGCCATGGAGACTCCCGTGAGCTTGGATGCCGAAGATATCAGAAATGAAAAGGTCTTTCCTCTCTCTTTCTCTCTATGACCATATATATATCTCAATTGTGTAAAAACTAACTCGTGTTTATTTTTTGTTGAAACAGGTTAAAGTATTGCGGTCAATGAGGCCTATAAGCATAGATGATGTTGTTATAGGACAATACAAGAGTCACAGTAGAGGAGGACAGTCTTACCCCGGATATACAGATGATAAAACGGTGCCAAACAATAGTTTAACCCCGACTTTTGCAGCTGCAGCACTTTTCATAGATAACGCTAGATGGGATGGTGTCCCTTTTCTAATGAAGGCTGGGAAAGCTTTACATGATAGGAGGTTTATTAGATAAAATTCACTTATAAATTATATGGAACTATTGTTTTATCATTTCAACTAACCCTTATTTCATTTTACTTTTTTTGCCTCTTAGGGCTGAGATACGGGTGCAGTTTAGACATGTTCCTGGAAATTTATACAAGCGAAGCTTTGGCACTGATCTCGACCAAGCAACAAACGAGCTTGTGATCCGTGTTCAGCCTGATGAAGGCATTTATCTCAAGATTAATAACAAGGTTCCGGGTTTGGGAATGAGATTGGACGAAAGTAATCTTAATCTTCTCTACAAAGCAAGGTATAATGCTTGCAATTTTTCATGAGAATGACTGCAAAATCAAGGGATCGATATTATGTTATATTTTCTGTCGATGATAATCATCGGATTCTTTTCTCAAAAACTTTTCTCATATGATCAAGGCTAGTTTATAGCACAAACTCTGAATTATGTGCTTCAAGATTCTTGATTGGCGCTGATGCATAGCTGTTGTGGTTTGATTAGATACTCAAAGGAGATACCGGATGCATACGAGAGACTTGTTCTTGATGCAATCGAAGGTGAAAGGAGACTTTTCATAAGGAGCGACGAGTTAGATGCTGCTTGGTCGCTTTTCACACCCGTTCTGAAGCAGCTCGAGGAAAAGAAGATGACCCCCGAGTATTACCCGTATGGAAGTCGAGGTCCAGTCGGAGCTCATTATCTTGCAGCCAGGTACAAGGTTAAATGGGGTGATATTGGCCTTGATGAATGATTTTCATTTAGGCATATATTTTTTATTTTTCTGTTTTACTATAGACTTCATCTTAGTTCTTGATTAGATTTAGCAAAAGATTTCTGCCGAATTGTTGTAATTGTTGTGATGTTTTGACTTAATTTTCTTTTACAAACAAATAATATCGTATGGAAAATCAGATGATTATCTCATTTGATTGTTTGTACTAGGTACATTTCTTGTTTAATGATTGCATTTTGTTATTTCATTTATTTTATATTGTCTCTATTTTAAAGAGTTAAAGAGCACATGTTTGTCATAGACTAGTCTGTCAGTGTTGAATACGTGAATTTTTGAAGGGGGGAAAAAGTACAAATTGAAGTAATACAAATTATATGAACAGTTTTATGTCTGAACTTGTTTAATAGTAACTGGTTTCAATTATTTTACATGTGTCTGTTTCAGGTATATTTCAATAAAAACGAAAAATGTATAGACCTGTTATTCAACCAATTCCAACATTTTAAACTTAAAATGAAACACATGGTTTACATTATTTCACCGTTCATGACCACAGCCGCTTCAACCTGTCAAAAAATATTTTTCTTTCTTATCTGATCAATTATTATTTTTGTAAATAATATGGATATCCCCATCAATTTTATATACTGATATGCCCATCAATTTTAGTTCACCTCTAATAAATTAATGATCTTTAGACCGGAAAATTTTGGCACAAAGTTTAATATGTTTTGATGATGTATTAATAAGTTAAAGTGTTAAAATAGAATAATTGTGAACTCATCTAATATTTTAATTGTATTAAAGTGTAAAGTCTATTGTGGAGCCTTACTATCAAAAAAGAAAATGATTTAAAAATAATGGACATCCCAATATATTAATAGTGTTTAAAAATCATGGACGGACGGAGTATCATCTATAAATAAGCATGACAGATTGACAGGATCGATCAAATATAAAATGAGATACAGCGATACGGGTAGGGCTGTCTCAACGGTTCTGGATTTTCGGGTTACCCGGAACCGAACCGGACCGAGCCGGGTTTGGGTACCCGAAACCGGGAATTTCGGGTAATGGGTCGAGTCCGGTTCCTGATTTCTAAATATTTTCGGGTGTCAGGTTACCCGGACCCGAAAGGCAAGTACCCGATACCCGAACTTATTTAAATATAATAATTATTTTTTTATTTATTAATATATTGATTCATTTAATTATAATATTATTCATTCTTCATTTTCATTCATAAAAAGTTTGAAACCGTACTATCATTCTTCATTCATTCTTGTGATTGTGATTGTGAACTTGTGATTTTTTTTTTTTCCCGAGAATTTGGATGATGGATACAAGTTATTATTATGTTGATTATTATGTGTTAATTGTTAGAATATTTTTATATTGAAGTTTGGATATAGAGTAAAATAGATTATATTTTTTCAAAGAAAAAAGCACACAATTCGGGTACTCTTGGGTATCTGAAACCGATCCGAAATAAATACGGGTCGGTTCCGGGTACCCGAACTTTTTTTACAGGTCGGGTACAGGTCCTGATTTTACAAAAATTTCGGGTCAGGTACCCGGGAAGTTCGGGTCGGGTACCCGGACCCACCCGAATAGACAGCCCTAGATACGGGTTAATACTTGCACTACAAGAAAAAATCGCGACGGTTGAGTAGGCCGGCAACAGCCGGCGAATCCGTACTTGAAATTGGCAACATTTATATTTTCTGTTTAATTTTTATTTTTTTTTAAATGAAATGAGGCATAATTTTGTGAATCTTAGAATATGAGTTTGGAATAAGAATGGAGGGGTTTTGGTGGGAAGTAAATCTCAGAATATTTAAAATTACCCCTTTAAAAATTATTATGTAAAAATTATCCTTTTAAATGAAGTAATGTAAAAACTACCCTTTCAATTATTTTAATGTGTTATGGGTCCCACATTTTATGTTTAAAAACTACCACCACAATTCAATTATGGGTGAATGATGAATGTGAGAGGTGACGGCTCACAATTTTTTTTTTCTTCTTGTTATAATTACCATTATAAACAGTATTACTATTAAATTTATTGCTTTATGCATGCATGCGTGAATGGGCACGATTTGACTGTTTTTTTTGGTACAAATAATTCATCTCTGATATCACAGACGAAACAATATTGGTATCATATGCCAACCACACCGAAAACTGAATATATACAACAACTCATACAACGCAAAATTACAAATAGAATTCAGAAAAAAAAAAAAAAAAAAAAAAAAAGACCAATTCACCAAAAAAATTATTCTGAGAAGAAGTAAACAAAGCTGAGCTGAGAAAAAGACCCATACCGGCCCATAAATATGATACTTCCTAGACCTCGCCTGAAACGTCCTCAAGTAGTACTGCAAGGTCTTGTAGGAGTATGCACCCCAAGAAAAAGAATTGAACTCATCAGTGTCGTCGATCAACTCCCACAACCACTGGTGGGGTGGAGCCTGCCCGTCATGACCGAGGATAAAACAATTGGCCATCAATAAGTTTGCCAACTTCAATCGAAGTTACCCGTCTAGATCATTCTCAGACATGAGTGTTCCCAACTGGGAGTGCAACAGTGCCGCCTTCTGACCATGGCCGCCACAGACGTCTTGAAAAAAACGGGATGTCCTTGGCTCCCTCTGAATCCTGGGATCAAAATCAGTAGGGCCAAATCTCAACCCCGTGATCAGAGCGTGGTCCTGAACGGTGTACTCTATGTACTGGCCCCTAATGTGGAACCAAATTCCCACCTCCGTCACGACAGCTCGAGATAACACGGAGTGGAGCAGGGGTTTACTGTTCTGCCCCGGCTCCCAATCGAGCAAATGTCCGAAAGGTCCCAACTGAAACTCATCGACCAATTCACCACCTCGATATGTCTCGCTCAGTGCCAACTTTATATCTTCCAAGATTTTAACCCTATAATAGTTGCCGACATCAAATCTCTGGTTGATCAAACTGCTTCTACGGTACCATGGCGCCGGAGAATCCTGTAAAAAAAAAATTAAATTAACCAACCGATTATTTACATAATTAATTAATTTAAATAAAATAATAATCAATTATTTTCAAAAAAAATTAATTAACGACTTAATAAAATTATAAAAAACATGTGATTAATTATACATACTAAGAAAAAATAGAGAAATTTTCGGGCATAGCCGGCCGGTCATTCGGATAGCCGGAAAAGTGCTTTTTCCGGCGACCGGAATATACGACCGGACGGCAGTTTTCCGGCGTCCGATTGACCGGCCGACTATGCCCAAAATTTTCTTTTTTTTTTCTCAACCTAAATATAAATTTTAACATTACAAACACTACACATTTCTAATAAATTCGAATTAAATCACAAAAAGGAATTAATTTAAATAAAATAATAATCAATTATTTTCAGAAAAAATTAATTAACGACTTAATAAAATTAAAAAAAACATGTGCTTAATTATACATACTAAGAAAAGATAGGGAAATTTTCGGGCATAGCCGGCCGGTCATTCGGATAGACGGAAAAGTGAATTTTCCGGCGACCGGAATATACGACCGGACGGCGGTTTTCCGGCGTCCGATTGACCGGCCGACTATGCCCAAAATTTTCTCTTTTTTTCTCAACCTAAATATAAATTTTAACATTACAAACACTACATATTTCTAATAAATCCGAATTAAATCACAAAAGAGAATTAATTTAAATAAAATAATAATCAATTATTTTAAAAAAAAATTAATTAACGAATTAATAAAATTACAAAAACCATGTGATTAATTATACATACTAAGAAAAAATAGGGAAATTTTCGGGCATAGCCGGCCGGTCATTCGGATTGCCGGAAAAGTAATTTTTCCGGCGACCGGAATATACCACCGGACGGCTGTTTTTCGGCGTCCGATTGACCGGCCGACTATGCCCAAAATTTTTATTTTTTTTCTCAACCTAAATATAAATTTTAACATTACAAACACTACATATTTCTAATAATTTCGAATTAAATCACATAAGGGAATTAATTTAAACAAAAGAATAATCAATTAATTTCAAACAAAAATCAATAAACGAATTAATTTCTAATTAAATCATAACAAATAATACAATTTAAATTCATAACAAAAAATTAATACTATATTTTTTAAAACATACCAATATCCGTCGTGGTATTACTTCGATAGAGATCCCCGATTCATTTTCCGGCAAGACAAAGTGGTCTTTGTGCTCATGATCGATTACGTATTGTGCCGACATCACTCCGGTGCAATGAAGTTTATCCGTATAGAGTGTTGAGTTGGGAGGGTGGTTGCCGGATTTGGGAGAAAATAATTGAGGAGGGAGTGTTGAGTATGTAGGGTTTAGTATGGAGTAGTGAGGGAGTGTTGAGTATGGGTGTAGAGTTTAATCGCGTGCCTGGGGGTGGGTTTAATATAGAGAGGGAGAGAATAAAAATGTTCTTGACAAAAGGAAAAAACCAAAACAAAAAACAAAAAAATAAAACAAAATCCATCCAACACACACCGACACACACACAGCTCACACACCTTTCCCGTGTTCCAAGGCTTTGTTCGGTAGTTGTTGTGGGGCCCAACCCATTATTTTAGTTCGTAATGACATTTTTACCATTTGTGTTTAAAAGATAGTACTTTTTACAATATCTTATTTTAAAAGGGTAGAAAAACCGAAGCTCCCAAGTAAATGTAATTAAATTTCCACCCCTATAATTAGGTTTTCCTCATGGCTAGCCAGCTAGGCTTCATTGATTGCCAATTTTCATGCACCCAATTTTCCTTGAAGAAAGACTTTTAACAATTTCATTTCATACTATTAATCTTCCTATGTGAAACAACGCAATTTGTGGATTTAAAGAATTTGTAGTTTATAGATTGAGAATATGAATGGGTAGTAAGACCATCTTTTTAATCGAGTTTGAGAAGGATATGAATTTTAAAAAGTTTAACAGGTTTGAATTTGAAAAACACTAAATGAGTCCGACCCATTACCATCCCTATTCGTGAATTTCAATTTCATTAATGCATTTTTAAATTCACCACTGTATCTTATAGTTTTGCTCTCTCTATCTAGATAATGGAAACAACAAAAATCTTTTAATTACTATATTAACTATTCTAATCATTTGAATATTTGCAAACTTTAAATATTTTTAAGAATTTTAAGAAAAGTCAATGATATTGGCTTGATTTGTCATGTGGGAATTTTCATCCTTTCTCACACTTAAAGAAGAAAATGCTTGATAAATGAAGTTCAACTATATAGTAGTATATCAAAGCACTAATTGTGTCAAGTGGTAGGAAAAGAAAAAGGGAAAAAAAAAAGTAGATTTCTTTTGAGACTGTCTTATGATTTGTAAAAGCTGTGAGGTGAAAAGATTCATATACAATATTCATGGATATAAATATTTGCTTATACTTGTATCCACAAATATACCTAATATTTTTGAATGTAGATTTCAATCCTTGTAAGTACTACCTTCATCCCCTCATTAGTCTCATTTACTTTATTAACTTTTTGACACATTTTTTCACCCAAATCTAGTACGGGTTTTACAATATAATTTTGAAATATTTTTTCTTTTACGGGATACTACGAGTGTCATAGTATCCCGTAAAAGAAAAAATACTTCAAAATTATATTATAAAACTCGTACTAGGTTTCGGTAGAAAAACATGCCGAAAAGTTAATAAAGTAAACTGGACTAATGAGCGGGGTGGGGTAGTAAAAAGTAATGTAGGTTTAAAATATTAATCTTTATATTCAAATGTATTCTTTTATGACGTCATTATTTTTGTGCAAGATTGAATCAAACACACACACACATATTTATATTGCATGATTGTGCACCTAAATAGTATTTTTCATAGTTTTCTTCAATAAGTAAAAGAATATAAAGTTTGAAGAATTGAAGAGAGGAAATGATATGTCAACAACTTTGCTTTTAAAAAAGGGACCCCATATGTCGTAAAGCTAAGCAACATTTCACACAAACAAACACATAAACCGATCATCACGCTCACCTACCGATTCCTCTCTCTCTCTCTCTCTCTCGTTTATTATTATTGGCACCATATATCAACTCTTCCCTAGCTATAGGTATAGTTTGGCTCATGTAAAAAAAAAATATTAATAATACTATGATCTCTAACTGGTATTAAAGTATGACGATACACAATAAACATGTCAATATTTGAGCATCGAATTACATATAAACAAACATGATCGTAAAATAAGCATCATTACACGTATGTGTAAACATGACTAGGTGCACATACATAAGCATTTTTCTCATGCTCTTACATATATAATATATATGACGATCTATGAATTGAGGGAAGAGTTCCTATGTAAATAAATCTTAATGTGAGAAAATGAGAACAATGCTTAAAAGCATACAAAGTTATGCTTAAATGTGTATAAAATTATATTTGTTATGTAATTGTGTTTTTTAATGTACAAATTGATGCCTAAATATAATCATGCTTATTGTACCTTATAGTCATGGTTAAATCAATAACAACCATAGATCTAACTAAGATTAATGGTCCAGATTTATTTTTATTTTATTTTTTTATCAGAAAATTCAATTTATTGAGATTATTTTATATTCCAGATTTCGTACAGATTTGTTTTAGCCCAAACGGCGTAACTAAAAAAGGCCACTCTTATCGCCTTGCATCGAACACCAATTTTAAAACCGGATTTTGATCTCCTCTTATATACGTCGAAAGTCCCACGCCTTCCCTTCGAACAAAATCGAATTACGCCACTTTCATAATACCCAAACTACACAAATCCACAAGCCATTTAATCTCCTTCCATATTTACCATTTCTCACGCCATAACTTATTTCTATATATATCAACAAAACTCTATGAATTAATACTCTAAATATGTCATGATATAAGCCAAGTAAGCTTCTAGAAGCTTATATATCACTTGGAATAATAAGGGATACTTTATCTATTTATTCCTCCATAACTACCAACTTTTGATTAATTTCATAGTCTAGATATTTATTTATGTGTTTCTATATGATGTGTCCGGTCTAACCTATTTTTAGTAAAACTTATGGACTATAAGATTGTTATCTAATAATATATGACACACCAATCGAGCCAAGTATGATTCCACAAACTTAAGGAATAGATTAGTACTAGATTAGTTTTCGTAGGAAATTTTTTGATTTGCAAGGGTCTTTTTCTTTACTTTATTTATTTATTTTTTATTTTTTATCATGTATGTAGGTAAATATTTTCTCTATCTAGCCATTTTCTATTCACGCAATTTGTATGTTACATGCCAGTACATATAGTCAAAATGAATACTGTAATTGTATGTTACATGCCACTCTATACATATGTAATTAGAGGTTGGTGTCATTTTGAAATTTCAAATCAACAATTATGAAAATTCAAATGAATTTTGATCAAGAAATAACATTAACATGTATACATCCCTCTCTACCTTTTCGATTGGGCCCATCTATCATTGTTTCTCTCTCTCTCTATCTCTCCATAATATACATTACGAAAATGAAATGAATAAATAAGAAAATGATGAGAAAATATTAACATGAATTGGAGAGAAAAGATGAGAAAATAGCTGCCTAATGAAAAAACTTCATGTTGATCGAGAATATTTATCCATTATAAAGAACATGTAAAAATTGGGAGAACTAGTGAAAAATATTATTTTCTCTCATTTTTCATCAAAGAGAATACACTCTATATATAAATAAATTTTAATGCGAGCTCTGAACTATTAATTTTTCTATGATCCACGATAATGATTAAATTCAACATAAGTATGACTATATTTAATCTAAAGTCGCACAATAAACACACATGATTTTAAATAAACATCATTAGATATATGCACTTAAGGATAATAATTATGTATATATATAAGCATATATTATCACTTTCTCACATCAAAATTTATATATGCATGAGAGCGAAGGGGAGAGAGAGAGAGAGAGTGCGCATGGAGTAATAAATATGGGTATGGAAGCTAAGATATGTAGAGCAATAGCAGCATGCATGTATCAGCACTTTACTCTTTAACAAAGGCATGAGATTCTCCAATTATTGGCTTAAAAGTCTTTGTTGATGTCCACTTCACCATGGATTCCTCCTATTTCATGTCTCTACTCATATTAACACCCCACTATAATATTTTACCTAATATTTTCAACATCAATTTTAATTGTGCTCCCTCAAAAAATGATCTACCATTCTAAAACAAAGGTGGATAGTTTAAGCATTATAGGCTCCAAATTAACGAATGAGATCATATGTCTCAATTTCTCTGTCTTAATCGTGTGTCAAACATGAATTTTTATTAGTTTTATAATATTTTTTATAATAATAAAATTTTGTTATACTATAATAAATCATAATAAACATTTATAACTAAAATTATTATTTTTTAAATAATATACCCTTTTGGATTTATCAACCATATTTTAACTAATAAAATTGCAGTTAAGTACCAAAATATAATTATAAGAGAAATGATATGCTACTCCATCATTCGTGAGCACCTTTGTGGGCACCTTCATCGTTTTATCACCTTAGCATTACTTTGTTCGATTTTTTTCAATTGTTTTATATTCTAGTACCTTATAAATTAATATATAAATTATAAAATTAATAAATAAATAAAAATCGAACCTCGATTTGTTTTATTACTCATTTTTTAAGTTAAAAAATAAAAATGAATAAATCGAGCTTTGATTTTTTTGATTTTATAATTTCTATATTAATTTATAAGGTAATAGAATATAAAACAATCGAAAAATCGAACAAAATAATGCCAAAGTGATTAATCGACGAAGGTGCCCACGAATGGGGGTGTAGCATATCATTTCTCATAATTATAACTCTAAAAAATAATTATAAAATTACTAAATCATAATAAATTAATAGAAAAAATACATAAAATATAAATTGTGTTTGGAGCACCGCTGAGACACATAATTTGAGATGGAGGATCCCATGTCCCAAATTAATGTTTGTTTTTTTTTTTTAATTTCCTTAACTAGTTTTCACAAAATATTTTCCCATAAAATAATTGACTATTTCTTGATATCAAAATAATATGTTGCACCAATTGGACGGCTAATGTATTTCTTACGTACCAGCAATGTTTTAGTTTATTTTCGAATATACCTCAAATCAATTATGATTCGTACATTCTCGCTCATATTTCAACTTTTTCTATTTAATCTCGTCTTAGCTGTTGGTAAAAAAAGATTTATATTATGTGATAATATAAATGCTCCCCTACCCATCATGAGCACACTTAATGTGCCCACAGCTGACGTGACACAGCCACATCAATGAATTTTTCTTTTAGGGTTCAATTATTTTTGGTAGGGTTTAGTTTTTTTTGATAAGGTTTATTTTTACAAGATATATTAATAATTTTTTTTCCTTAAATATAATATTTTCACGTCACCCGTGGGCACATTATGCATGCCCACGGTGGGTAGGTGAACATTACTCTCTGTAGGGTTGAGCATATGGCCGGTTTGGCTAAAAATCGACCAAAATCGATTTATCCGATGACCGAAAAAATTTAAAAATTGTAGCCAAACCAGCCAAAGTGACTCTACTCAACCGGCCAAAAACCAGCCAAAAACTGACGGTTGGTTTCGGTTCGGTTTCGGCCAAACCGAATTATTGATGCAAAATATTTTCCCCCTATTGTCTTATCTAATTATTTCATATTTTCCATTGATTTATTCAAAATATAGTCATGCTACTAACTACTATCCAATCATATCATATTTTTGCTCAAGAATTTATAAAATGACCATAGAGACAACTAAAGTATTACAATACAATTCACCACTGAACATCATAAAACGTAAAAAGTTTCAATAATCTAGCTACCATAAGAATATTGTGAAATATATGGAAACTAAATATAGTTATAAAGTAAACCCTATATCTATTTTAGTTATAAACTCATAATTCTTAAATATAAACTTAAAAATTAAAATTGTATTAGCTATAGTTCGATTTTTTGGTCGGAACCGAACCTATATAAATGACCGACCAAATTAAATTTCGATTTCATACTCACCAACCAAAACCGACCGTTCCTATTTTTTGGCCAACCAGAATTGTCCGAAACCACCTGGTTCGGTTCGGTGGTTTGGTTCTGGTTCGGTTATGCTCAACCCTAACTCTATGTGATAATTCTTTCTCTCCACGAATCTATATTATTATTATTATCATTATTATTATTCTTATTATTATTATTATTATTATTATTATTATTATTATTATTATTATTATTATTATTATTATTCAAGAAGAAGAATGAGATTGGGAGGGGCGAATCGAGTGATTGACGGAAACAAAAAACAAATGTTTCAGAAATTAAGTGGTCATAGTATTTTCCCTTAAAAAAACAGATGGAAATGGTGGTTCATGGATGAGTTGGATGAAGCAACTCAATCATATTTGGAGAGGTCTTTTCTTCAACTTCAAGACTCTTTCCTAAATCCCACTTAATTTTAATTTAGGAGGAATTGGTCACACCCTTATTAATGACTGACAAGCAACAAAAATCCAAATAAAGATGAAAGAAAGGATTCGCAAAATCATGGCATATTAAATTAATAAAAAGAAAATTCAAATCCCATCATTTGAAGCAAACTTGTCCAAATCATAATTACACAATGCTTTATAAATAAACAGTGTAATTATTACTTGGATAGACAACTAACTAAACATAGGACTAACAAAAATCCCCTTTTGCTTCATTCTTACTACTAACTCCAACCCAATTAAATAGTCTCATTTACTTTATGCACGCTTTTCCACCAAAACTTAGTACAGATTTTAAAATATAATTTTGAAATATTTTTTTTACGGGATACTATGACACTCATAGTATCCCGTAAAAAAAAATACTTCAAAATTATATTTTAAAACTCGTATTAGGTTTCAGTGTAAAAGCGTACATAAAATAAATGAGACTACTTAGTTGGGTTGGAGGTAGTATTATTCTAATTCTAAATACACATCCCATTTTGCTTTCATCTTCTTCTGTTCCTACTAGTCTATCAAAATTAACTTATTTTAATTTCTTGAGTTAGTATAATTTTATAGTACTAATTAACTACAGTTCACTAATTCAACTAGAATTTATAAATTTTTTTATTAATTTAAAGTTTAAATTAAATGTTTAAAATAGTTATATACTACTCCCTCCGTCTCAAGTATTCGGACACACTTTCCTTATTGGGTCGTCTCAAGTATTCTGACATCTTTCCTTTTTGGGAAATAATTAGTTAATTAATACTCCCTTATTACACTTAACAATTTATTAATTAAATCTCATCATCCACTCACCTCTCAACACGTATCTTAATATAATTTAAATCTAAAAGTTTAAACTATCATAACTTTCTCGTTTGTTATTCGATTTTTATGATTTTTATACCAAATTAAAGGTCTTGATACGATCTTTCATTTAATATCAAACATGGATATATTTTTATGCATCTATGATGTTCTAGTTTAAAAATATATCTAAATACATAAACTATATCACATTCCTATATACATTACACTTTACACACTAAACACTCTCGTCTTAAGTTCCGTACCGAAAAGAAAAGTGTCGGAATAGCTGAGACGGAGGAAGTATTATAATTGAATTAATGAATTCTAGTTAATTAATGTAAAATTAAACTAAAGAAAAATATCATCTCCATGATTATAACTACTGTAGCAGGAAGGATTCATCCATTGAGTCATTGAGAGCGACCTCCCAATTGTAGAGAGAGAGAGAGAGAGAGAAGGAGAATAGCGGGAGATAAAAAGATACTGTAATTAGCGATTTCTGGGAGCAGTAAAAGAAGAAAAAAAAAAACAAATTAAAGGAGAAATGAAAAAGGGAAAGAAGAGTGAAAAAAGGGAAGTAGAAGATGAAAATGAAAATGTAGAGAGCCTTTTTTTACATGTCCCCTTCATCAATCAAGCGGCCCCATTTCTCGCCTCTTCTCATGGAACAACGCAACTCCTCCCACTCTACTCCGCCGCCGCCGGTAAAGCCCGATGATGACGGCGTTAAGAACAAGCAGCTGCTCGCCCCGAAGCGGACCTCCAACAAGGACCGCCACAAGAAGGTGGAGGGGCGAGGCCGGAGAATCAGGATCCCGGCGCTCTCCGCCGCCAGGATTTTCCAGCTGACGCGTGAGCTCGGCCACAAGACCGACGGCGAGACAATCCAGTGGCTGCTGCAGCAGGCGGAGCCATCGATCATCGCCGCCACCGGCACCGGCACCATCCCGGCCTCCGCTGTGGCTGCTGCCGGCGCCTCCGCCTCCGAACTCGGGAGCTCCGTCTCCGCCGGTTTGTACTCCCGATTACTCGAATCCGGAATCGGAATGAGGAACTCCTCCATTTCCATGATTAACGAAGAAATCCTCGCGAGGCCGGTAGGGTTCTGGCCTTGCTTCAACGGATTCGGATCCACAAATTTCCACAATTCAAATCTTCTGAGCTCGAATCAGAGCACGAATCGAGGCGTGAAGCTAGGGTTCGAGTTCCCGGCGCCGGGTCTGGAGCTTGGGCTTTCCCAGGAAGGGCAAATTGGGGGCATTAATCTTCAAGCCTTTACCCAGTTCTACCAGCAGATTGGGGGGCAAAATGGGGATTGCAGCAATCACGACGAAGGGAAGGAGAATTCGCAGGGATCGAGGCAGTAGGTTTCCATTCTCGTTAATTTGCTTGGGATTATCTTAATTTTTAGATTGATTGACGATTGATTATGAGATAGAAAGAAATTCGAGTTGAGATTTTGATTTGCTTGAGATCAATTGACAATGATGGAGTAGATCATCAAGCTCATTAATGGCGGCTTCAAGATTTGCTTCCTCTGTTTTCTGCTCACCTCAGTTCAGTGCCACGCAAACAGGTAAACTATTTTTTTTATATATAATTCATTTTTTCTGTTTTATTTATTTATTTATTTATTAATTGGATTATATTTACAAATTTATATGAATTTCCCCTGCAGTGTGGAGTATGATGTATAGGAGGGTGGAATGGAATGAAGATTGGTTGTGATGTTAGTTTGTGTAGTATCCAATTTTGAGGTGTGTTAAGTTGCCAATTACTTACTGTATTTTATTACTCTATTAATGTTGGCTTGTATTAGTTACAGTAATTAATTAGTACAAATATTATGAGAGTTGTAGTGGGCTTGCTTGTTTGTTACAAGTGGGAAAAGTTTCTTGAAATACAAGATATGAGCTGCATCTTCATTACATATCTAATATCTTGCAGATTTTTTTTTACTTTTCTTTTAAGTTTTAATCATGCTAGCAATCATGATGAAAATAGAAAATGCATGCCTTTGTTGAGTTGCTTTCCAATTTCTCTCTAGATTTTTTTTTTAATGCTCCATTTCTATTGTTCAATTATGTTACTGCATGGTTACGTCCACCGGTAACATACAAAATAATAAAACCGAAAGTTACCTAACCCTAGCCATATGCATGTAAGCCCAAAATAATTGTTTTTTTTATATACATATACCACACTCCGGTCCTAGAAAATTGACTCATTTGAATATAATATACCTCACATATGAATAAAAAATGAGTCAATTTCCTAAGACCGAAGTGGTATATGAGAAGAAGAGTAGTATAATCTCTGTGAAGCTCTGGGTTTCATGTAAAAATTAGGATGTCAAACGAGCCAACCCACCGAGTTTCAGGCTAGCCTTATCGGGTTGCGGGCTATTCGGTTCAGGTTTTCGGGCTACTATTTTTTGGTCCTAACCATAACCCTCTCGGTTTCTGGCTAGCCCACCGGGCCATAGAGTTTACAAAAAATAAAATTGACATGTATAAATATAAAAATAATTATTATTTCAACACATATTTGTATAAACAAAATAAATAATTTATTAAATATTGTGAATTTAACAAACATATTTTCAAAATATTAATCTTTATTTTAATTTTTACCAAGTGTTGAAGAAAAAATGTATATACTTTAAAAAGATGATTACATTTTCATTAAAAAAAAATACTCAATAATAATTGAAAACACAACCTAATTATCAAATTTATTAGAGTAATGAAATATCACATGAATTTTGATTCATGGGCAACCCTATCGGGCTCGGGCTTTTTTCGGTCTGGCCCTATCAGGCTTTTTTACTTTCGGACTATCATTTTTTGGCCCTAACCCACTATTTTCTTTGAGTTATTCGGATCGGCCCGTTAGGGACGAGCTTTTTTGACATTCCTAGTAAAATTCAAGATTTTATATATTGAATACACGACTCTTCTTATATGCGTTTACTTTGTAGTAAAATAAAGTATATAAGAGTTTTAAAGTCCATTTGTCACCTTATAAATCCTTTATTTTGATGTAAAAAAAATGGCTAGAGCATAATCTTTGATGATGGTATAATTTTATACTTACAAAAAGGTGGTATAATTTTATACTACTTTTATGAAAAAAATTCACTACCATCACATAAAATTTCTGAAAAAAAGAAAAAAGAAAAAAAAAGAGTAATTTAGACATTTTATATTTTATCCACCATTTCTTGCAAGATGAACAACCTATGTGTATAATATGAACAAATGTATAAATCTATTGTTATCTAAAGCAACATGCATATAAAAATTGTAAAGGGTCCTCTATTTATTATAAATTTTATAAATTTTACACTACTATCGTTATATGTATAAAAAGAAATAATTTGGAATGAAAGGTTGGTAAACTAATATAAATAATTTTATCAGCAAAATTGTTTTTCTACTGAGATGAACGAAATATGAGATAGAATTAATTTTTTTTAAAAAGGGTCACTCACTTATAATTCACTATGATATATTCGAGACAACTGAAGACTTTTATTGACCTGTAAAATATGCATAAGATACATTTTAATTGAAAATTATACTTAATTGAATTGTCAAATAAAATGTATGATACATAAATGTCTATTTCGGACTGGAAATATTTAATAAATGTAGACGTGTGAGAAAATAGTAAAATTTATTGGTCTGAATTGTAAATCTTTCAGAAATATCGGCTTGACTATATTTTTGAGTGTCTTTATTATTTGAAAGAATCAAGTCAAGAAGTTAATGATACTGTACATAAAATAACTACATGAGCAAAGTCTACCTTAATTGAATGTCGCAATACCATTGTTTTAAATAATTATTCATATTTTTTTAATATAGTTTTTAGGTAAAAATTATAAAACTGATTTTGATCAATTTCGACGGGCATTACATTAGTAAAAATTACTAAAACTGATTCTGACCAATTTCAACGGGCATTGCACTATAGTAGTATAATTTTTCAGAGTCATCATGACTTGTTAATTATATTTGTAAATAATCGACATAACTTAGACGTTAATATAGGGGAGGGTTCGCATGTAAATAAATCCTGGCGTGAGAAAATGAGAATAATGCTTAAAGGTAACAAATTCATGCTTAAGTCTGCATAGAATTATACTTAATATACAATCGTGCTTTCTAATATACAAATTGATGCTTAAATAGAATTATGCTTATTGTACGTTATAACCATGCTTAAATCAATGTCAACCATAGATCTAACTAAAATCAATGGTCCAGATCTATTCCTATTTCTCATATGAGAACTTATTTACATATGACCCATCCTCCGTTAATATATACCGAGTTTTTTTTTTTTATCCTGATACTATCAATATTGAATTCCCAAATAAATATAAGCTTTTCGAGACTTGTTTGATATTGGGCGGATAATATTAATGGGTCCATATAAAATTTATGATTATGAATTGGGCTGAAGATTGTCTAAGTTAACAAAAGAGTCCCACGAATATGCAAAATAAATTTGAAACTGATTTTCTCATGCCGTAACGAAAAGCGCTCCATTTTTTATTTGTTTGGGATTTCATTTAGCAACGTATAAAATCCAACATACATCACTTCTTGAATCTAGCAATTTCAGCACTAGCTAGTTTTTCAATGCTATATAAGACTATTATCATTTTATTTTATCATTAAAACGATGTTATTTTCAGACTTTCGGTGTTATACACTTTCAGTGTTATACAGTAATATAATATTCGCCATTAAAAAAAAAAAAAAAGTAATTGTAACTGGGAAAAATGTAAGGGTGAAATGTAGTTAAAATTTGCAAGTCAGCATAAAAATTGTGATACTTAAAGCAATTAACAAATTGAGTTGTATGGATACATATATTGATATATACTACTAGAAGATTAGAACATTTAATTTATGTCCTAGCATACGTAAAACGTGGATGAAACATGAAAACAATTAAATTAATGTGGTCTTGTAATTTACGTAACAAAGTTAAGAAATGGAGTATTTCATAATTGCCTTGACCTAGTATTTTTTTATTTTTATTTTTTATTTTTAAGTCAAACCTTGGCAAAAATAAATACAGTAAATAAATAAAAGCTGAAGTCTTACCCAAAAAGAAAAAAAATAAAGAATATTTGAAAGAGAGTAAATATATATAGTTTGCACTTAATTTTCAATATGAAGTCATTTTTAAAAGATGAAAAATACATCACCGAAATATATATTTTTCCCAAAAAAAAAAAGTTAAATTAAGTTTTTTTTATTTTAAAATACAAATTAAGTTTTTTTAAAAACAAAAAAAGATAAAAAAAAATCCCATGCATTGCGCGCGGAATGGCGTCAAAATATTAAGACCTTCCAATTTTAACCTCAAAAGAGAATAAATTGCCAAAAAAAAAGGCAGCAGCAAATTAAATTAAAGCTAAAAAATTAAATATTTTAGTACACACAAAGATATGGGTAGCATGTGGAATACATTCACTTTGCTCCAAGTGGCTCTGGTGAAATAGTGGATAATGGTCTTATCTATTTCCCACTTTATTGTATAATGTTCTCTTTTCTTTTCCCAATTTCATTTTTTATACAGTCCCAATTAATATTGATGTTCTCGGGTAAAGCACACCACGCTTAATAAAATATATCGAACACGTCATTTACTAAATATAACTCATGCACATGTTTTCATATGTTAATATTAAAAAGTGCAACAAATTTGTCGAGGATAATTTTGCTCGTCATTCTTCTATTGGTACGTAATGTTAATTTGAACAGTCAAGCTTTTTAAAAAAGGGTAATGTTAATTTGTCTATTGAAAAACAAGCATACTAGCACATGTATTTAAATACAAAAGTAATAAACCATGATTAAATGGGTAAATTATAAGGGCACCTCCAACGCACCGGGATCGGTGGGTGCTCAAGTGTGAGCGCACCTGCAACCGATCTCGGTGTGCTTTGTGGTCGGGAGATCGGAGGGGAAGGGTACGCTCGAGCGCACGGGGAGCGATTAAAAAAAATCGAAAATCAGCAGCTGACCGTTTGAAGCCAAAACGGCTAAGGTTTTTTTTTTTTTTTTTTTTTTCTCCATAATTGCACTTCAACCCACACACAATTCTCCATCTTTCACATACAAATCTTCTCAATTTATTTTCAATTTCTCCATCTTTCTTCCTAAAAATCTTACAAAAAAAAAAATGTCTTCGTCGTCAACATCTTCAAACGACTCTGGCGAGGTGCCACGTGCGTTCGAACAACTAAAAAAATCACATGAGCTCATTCAAGCTATAGCAGAAGCGCAATAGAAGTTGAAGGAAGATCGAGAGAGGAGGCGTCGACGACATCCGGAATAGAGGATCTTCATAGATCGAGATCGTGAAGGCGGTGCAGCCCGCTTGATGGCTGATTACTTTGTTGAACACCCAACCTATGGCGAGGCAATCTTTCAACGCCGTTTTCGTATGCGTGAAACTTGTTCTTACGCATCGTGCAAGTACTTAAGTCTCGAGAGCCGTTTTTCCAGCAACGTCGAGATGCTCTTGGAAGGGATGGCTTAATTGCCATTCAATGTGCACTGCTGCATTGCGTAAACTTGGAAACGGCGGCGCGGAGGACCACTACGATGAGTACTAGGGAATGGCAGAGTCGACGGGCATAGAGACATTGAAACTCTTTTGTAAGTCAACCGTTTCTATTTTTGGAGGCAACTATTTGAGGTGGCCCACTGCAGATGATTGTGAACAATTTATGCGTATGCCCAAGGACCGCCACGGTTTTTCGGGGATGCTAGGAAGCATCGACTGTATGCACTGGAGTTGGAAGCAATGCCAAGTGGCATGGAAGGGTCAATACATGCTTGGAGATAAGGGTCACCCCACGATCATCCTAGAGGCAGTTGCCTCGCACGATCTGTGGATTTGGCACGCTTTTTTCGGAGTTACGGGCTCCAACAACGACATCAACGTCCTCAACCAATCAGATGTTTTCAACGACGTTGTGAGTGGGGTAGCTCCGCCCGTTCAATTCAGAACGGACGATCATACAACATTGGCTACTACCTCGCTAACGGTATATACCCGAAGTGGCCAGTTTTTATCTCAAGCCCAACTGCTGCAGCTAACCTGAAAGTTAAACTTTTCAAGGCAAAGCAAGAGTCTGCTCGCAAAGACGTTGAAAGAGCTTTCGGAGTACTGAGAATGCGGTGGGGAATCATCAAAGGCCTGTCGAGACTCTACTACCGCAATATTATGCAAGATGTTATGTATGCTTGCATCATCTTGCACAACATGATAATTGATGACGAATGGCCGATGGCGACGCAATGGACTCCTACTAAAGATGAGGCTTCTAGCAGTACCGGGTCCCAAGTGGATCGAGGAGATACGGCTTCCTTTTGTGAGTACGCTAAACAGACATCCTATATACGCGACTCGACCCTTCACGGAAACCTCATCACCGATTTGATCGAAAAATTATGGAGTGGTATAGCTCGAGATTGAGAATTTTAATTTGTGTTTTTAATTTTAATTTTATGTAATGTTGCATATTTCAATTCAATAAATGAAATGTTTTTTTTATTTTTTTAAATATCAAAATATAAATCGAAATTCAAAAGATTATTTAAACAAAAGTCGAATAAATATATCAAAAAAAAAATCGGAGAAAACCCAACAGAGATCCCGTGCATTTGGGCCGATTTTGGAAGTGAGATCTCTCCGCCAGAAAAAATGGGAGAGATCCCACAATTTGGGAGCGGCATTGGGAGTGCCCTAATATTAGTGTGATTATTATTAAATGCATGTATAAACGTGTGAAGCAAATAAAAGAAATAATGTTTTCTTCCGTCTTTAGCTTAGGGCTCTCTCATGAGCTCTCTCCCATTTCATTGTGGGTCCCATTAAGAAAGAGTTCCTCCTCAAAATCATCCTCGTGCGCACAGGGTTTTCCATGAGTTTCTTTCTCATTATTTTTAAATTTATTTAATTTTGATTTTTACTTATTTTGTTAAATTTATAAACGAAATTACGACAATTAAAAAAAACGAAAAACCAACAATAATGAAGAAATTAAAAATTAAACATATCCAACTAACGACGCCATGTCGACTAAGAGGGTCAAATATTTCTCCAACTATTGTGGAGTTATTGTACTCGTGTCTGTCATGAGCAACTTGTGGTATGTATTCAACATCTTCATTCAACTAAATTTGCGAACTTTTTGACAGTCATGGCATTTAAATTGACAAAATCGGTTGACGTTTTCACCCGGGTTCCCGTCCAATTCCAACTCGAGCTCTGCACTTTAATTTTTCAATCAAAAATTTTAATTTATTAACAAACTATTCGATTAAAAAAAGCATTTATAACGTCAAAATGATATCACAAATAAGGCTCGGTATTGCGTTCTCTCAAGCCCGCCCCCACGTCTCTTTCCGGGGCTCCTCAACACTGCATGGGTTCCCAACCGCGGACGACCCTCCGAACCCCGGCGCGCTAGGATAGACTTAGGAGAATGTATGTATGGAGTATATATATAAGGATTAATGATGACGGTGATGATGATGTGGATAGTAATAATCATTCCATCATTTTAGATTTTGACCCAAGCAAATTAGAATATTCTCATTTGAAAAGAAAAAAAACAATTAGAATATTCCCCTTTCTTTCTAGTAAGGAAAATTGTGGGGCCCTCCGACATCCGCACATTTATAAACAACCTTAGTTCACATGAAATGAAATCTTAAACTATTAATCCCACTGTTTATGATGTGAAAGTGGTCCATTTTTCTCTCTTCGGGGGATAATTAATGTTACAATATAGGTTCAAATGAATAACAGCCCTTATTGAAAATTATGTTCTATTTATGTATATGCAAAATGTATTTTATGTATATTATATCTATACTTGGTAATATTTTTTTTATATACACATAATCATTGTTTTATAGTAACTAAAGATGAATTTGAAATATTTGTTTTCATTATGATACATAATAAATATATTTTTAAAATGTCATCATCGTGAATATAAAAAGATACATTTCACATAAGATACAATATTGCATGTTTTAAAAAAAAATTGTACATATATAAAGAAATATGATTGTTTCAGTTTTTTTGAATAAAGATGGAATTTAGAATAACTAAAGATGTCATGCGCATATATTCGATTTGTCTATATTTTATTTTATCTACAAAATAAGCTTAAATCTACTCACAATTATGTGGGTTTTGTATGTAATTAATTTTGTGCTCTTGACAAACGCCCCATATAAGTGAGAAGTCTGCTGCTGCATGAACGTAATTTATATGTTTTATATTTTTCATGTGATTAGCTTATTATGGTCTTTATCAAGAAGGTTATATAATATTTTACTCGAAGCATACCCACGATGGCCTTACATAACAGATAAGAACTAGAAGTAACAAAAATAAAGAAAGTAAAAAAGATATAAGACGAGGAAGAAGAAAATGGCAATTACTTTATCTCAGCAGCTAGCCCTTTGCATAATAATAATAATAATAAATAAATAAATAAATAAACAGCTAGCCCTATGTGTGTTGCCATTTAGGCTGACTGTGGGTTAGTTGGCTCTATTTGGAATGTCAATATTGAGCTTTAGTACCAGCCATTCAACAACTATCCATTTTTCTTTAATTTCTAGATTTGGAACTAATTTTCTTAGCTCCAGAGAGGCTTCTTTAGATGCACATACGGATGAATACATATTTGAGTATGTGAATGAGTGTATTGAAAAGCTTGGTGAAGAAAAAGTGATTCAAGTGGTGACTGATAATGCTTCAAATAATATGGCGATGACAGACATGTTGCTTGCAAAGAGGCATCGGATTATACAATGGTTACTATTGTATTAATTAACGGAGATGCATTCAACGATAACCGAGCATTAAGTGAGGGATTATAGTGTAATTCCTCCAACAGTTACATTTGACTCCAACACTATAAATACCGAAGGACCTTAATCAAGAAAAGAGAGAGAAGACGTGCCATTTGAAAAAGAATCCATCGAAGTCTTGCCCTGACAAAGAAAATTCATGTCACGGCCCGACTCTAGAAGGAAAGCTCAGTCGGGCGTGATTGGGGGTTTGAAATAAAGTGATGGAAAAAGGAAAGAAGAGAAATTAAAAGAAAGGAGTACGAGCATATAAAATTCATTATCGAATAGATGCCATCAATCTAGAAAGCTTAAATGAATGATAACTAGAAATTTTGTAAGAGGCATCTGAAGTTTGTTACTCAACGAAAAGTAACAATTACTTAAACTCGAGAAGCAAACATTCACAGTGAATGAAGTAGCCTAAGATTCAAACATTACACGAATATCAAAAGGTGAAAGCCTCACATGTTATATAAACATTCGTAACAAAAGAAGAACAGAAAAGCTAGTGGAACACTAATGTTAAGCGTACAACGGAAGAGTTAAACAAACATAGATACATATATGAAGATATGTATATCTTTCTGCGCCAAAGTTCAAAAGGACGAGCATCATTCTCTCTCAACACAGCCGCCATCGCCACCTCACTCAATTTGCAAGTTTTTGGAAATAGGAGCAGGACTGAGTACTTGATGTACCCCGTGAGTTATGCCAAAACCATATAGAAATCAGTTATTATCCATGCATTCATCACAGTATGGCACAAGGTTTTAGGAAATTAACTCATGCATACTAAATCTCATTTCTTTCGCACGTGCTCTGATGTACAACCTCTTTCGCATCCCTAACATATTATCCATATATGTTCCTCTCACGCCGTAAAAGTTGGCCACCTCTCACAGTCGCAACTATTCTCGTAAACCGGCCCTCACCTCCCGAGCACACAGTTTACAACTTCGTGTACACTCCTTGGCTAGCATCTCTTACTTAGCACAGAGCCGATCGTCGTTGGCGAACCTATACAGATAGGAATCATACAAATATTTTATGCATGAATAATCTTAGAAACTTACATTTCATGTCAAAACATGCTTCATTATAGCAAAATTATACTTTGCTTAGAAAATAACGCCCACCTGACTGCACAAGTGGTTGAGTGTTTCTTAGTTTTCCTTCATGTTCCTTGGTTCCTACCTTGGCCTTGACTGGTTGTGGTATTGATTTTGATGGATGCGTGTTGGTAGTGAAGAACTAGTTAACATGAATTCTTCTTTCTTCTAAATCCGTGTTCTCCTCTGAAAAGGTTTGGATTGTTGTGTTGGTGTTGGCTTGAAACGAGAACAGCTCAACTCTTCTATCTATGGCTTTCTTCTTTTCCTTCCTTTATCTTCTTCTTCTACACTTTCTTTCTTCTCTCTCGCTCCCTTTGTTTTATCGCTCCCTTCTCTCTTCTTGCTTATGTTTACTGTAGCATTGGTAAAGTTTTAGGATAGTTATTTGTGGAAGTGGAAGATAGAGAATCGTATATATCACCTCAAACCGCTTACAACGTTATTAACATGTAACTATGGGATTTGAGTGATTGGTCGAGTTATGGGCCTTCCTTAAAAGAATAACAAGTTTAAGGACTAAAATTCATTCTCTTAAATGTCCGTAAAAGCCCAAAAATTAATTGGTATAACAAGGGTTAAGAATAACTCAAGGTCCATTATTTATAACTATAATTCATCACAAGATCACATAGTCTTATATCAATTTCGAACTATTAAAGCTCGATATCTTAAAGTACGACTATATCATTAAACTCGTCTTTCGATTTCATGACTAATCGTATGCGGAATTTATCGATAGATCTATGTATATAAATATTTCAAAATCTGTAAAACAAATTGAAATTCTAAATAACTTAAACGCATATAAGTACAATCCGTTTCTTCTTGGTCATAGCAATTAATATAATTGTTCTTGAGGGTCTCTGATAAGTTCTATAACTCTAAATTGAATTCTCAAAGTTCCATCAAAATAAGAAATCTCAAGTATTATTCAAAAATTTTAAATTCCTATTTTTGAAAAGTTTGGATATTACAATTCATCTCTCAGATCTCCAGTTTTTCAAGAGCAAGAACATTGACCTCCTTCGAGTGTTTCTTATTTTCAGAGATCTAGCCTTAGATTTTCTTGTAACTAAGTCTCACGCATATCTTAGCTTGGTTGAGCATCCCTATCCTTTGTATTTTTCTCCAATATAAAAGGATGTCACATTAGTTGGAAAATAGTTTCTTCCGATCTTAAGGAAGAAGAGGTGTCGGGCTTTGTAGCTGCCCGTAAAGCTACATTGGTTTAGGTTTGGTGGGAACCCGTTGTAATTCAACCATAGGCGTTGTGAGTGCCAATGTCAAACTCACTATGTAGGTTTGTGAGTGCCCGTTGTAAACCCACGACGAGTCGAGATCTTGGGTGCCAATTGAAACTCCAAGAAATTCACAATTCATCTCCGACGGGAGAACTGTGGATGTAAGCCGGATTGGCCGAACCACTATAAAATTGTGTGTCTATGTGTTTTTAGGTTAAACACTCATTTAAATTGTTCCATAACTGCATAATTTTCATAGCATTCAGACGCTGACCACATCCAGCATCTCCCTCTACTTTCAACACACACAACTGCATTCGCACGTTATCTGCATGTAAATGAAAACATACTTTCTGCAAATAGGGCTCACGCTTCCGCACACACGCTGGTACTGAACTACAACACGCTGATCATATCTAGGAGTCAATGGATTGCGTTCAGCGCTACACACCTCAATGCATCATATTTTCAACTGTCAATAAGTCAGCGTGCAGTATAAGAGGCTAAGCTAGCTGAGAGCACAATTCTCTAAATAACTAGCGACTTAACATTCTATCCTTCAATTATATCGGAAAACAGGTGACTTTACATTCAATGTATACAATTATGCGAAAAAATCTACCTCTTATTGATATATTTTTTTATTGTGTCGAGCAACTCACAACTTGATAAAAATGGAACTACTTGAGAAATGTGTTTATTATCTACCTATATTACAATGAACAATTGACATTTTGAAATTCCAAACAAGTATAACTACCCAAAAAACGAAAATTATCCAAGAAATGTCAGCTTCACTCCACAATCATCTAAATATTTATTATAATATTAATAATAATATTAAATCAAAGTAAATATTAAATCAAACGCCTCGAGGATTTCATATCCAAAAAAACTCATATCAGCATATTTATTAAAATATAATGATGCATTGTAAATTGTATATCGACCGATTACTTGCCCACATAATACACTCCAAGTTGCAATTCAAATTAGTTGTAATGTCACATAATCACATAACTGTACATTTAAATCTCAATAAAATATTGATTAATTAAATTTGGTATTATGGCACTAAAGGGCTGTGTTTGTCAACTTGAATAACAATCTATAATGACAACCTTTTGCAGTAGTAAAATTGTTTAGGTAACTGTACAAACTAAAACTATAATAATTCAAGTGTAACTATTTTATGTCCCCATATCTGTCCTTTGTCAAAATTGATTTAAGACAAAAATAAAATGCACAATCATTTACCAATAAAATGGGTGAAAATTAGCAGGAAACAAAATGTTTGTGCAATCTATCTCCAATTTCTACAATTAGGGTCACAAGACTTATTTAGAATTAGAGATGTGACATAATAAATAGTAAAAAATCAATTTATTTGAATTAAAAATATTTAAACATTAACAAGAATGGGCAGACAAAAGGGCTTTCTTGTATTTAGCAGAATGTTGCTAGATTCGGAATTATTATCAGTGACTGTTTGGAATCATTAATGTGAATATGAGACATAAACAACTAATTAATTAATACATACAAGCTATAAAGAAGATGTCGGGTAAAAAGGCCAAACACTTTAATTCTGAAGAAATTTATTTAAAAAAAATTAATAGAAAAAAGACGTCATAAATTTTATAAACAACGTACTCCATTATTTTCCACATCCATCTTGTATCTTATTATTATTCGAATTCTAGATATCAAATTCACGTGTTATAATTTTAAATAGTAAATATATTGTATAATAAGAAATAGCAATAATTAAGCTTGGATTTTGTGATATGATCGAGGGTACTAACATTGAAAATATATTGTCACATATTATAGTGGATTTACCCTATTATCTGAAAAATAACGAATTAAATGGTTGAAATTTATGCTGGAGAATGATCAGCATAGATTTCAATGAGATTAACCATTTTATTATAAGAAATTAAATCAGTAGAATATTATAATTATAAGTGATTTGATTCATATTTTATTACGAAAAATAAAATTCTCTTCTAAAACAGATGAAATCCTACAATTGAGAGAAAATTACGAACTTCAAATTTAGTCCATTGAATTGCTACATTTTCTCGAATTATAGTTAGAGAGTTACCATGATTTTAGTATACATATACTTGAAATCTGGAATTGAAATTCATCCAGATCTAGTTATTTTTGTTTGAGTGAGATTTTATTAATTTGACGCACTTGCCATATATAGGGTGAAAACAAGTCAAGCCTAAACATAAGGAGAATGATTCTTTTTAATTCTCCTTTTAATATCGTTATGATATGATAAAATAAAATAAATAAAAATAAAAAACTTATATATTTGATATAGACACGCTTGATGGCATATCTAATGTGTCAACCGGTAATGTGACAGTGTCATGTTGACACTTTTTAGGGTTTAATTTCTTTTAATAGATTTAATTTTTTGATAGAAATTAGTTTTAAGGGTATATTTATGATATATTCCGTGTTTCTTAATATCTAATATTGTTCGGTCGTAGGTATTGAAACATTTCTCTACGTTGAAAAGTAGAAAATTACCAAATAACGAACACATTAATACAACTTATATTACGGTTCTACTCAATAAATATTTTGCATAAGCATATATTCGGTAGCGGACACAGAAAAAAAAAAAAAAAAAAAATGGAAAGCTATTGTCGAATTTTTACTGTCGATTTTTTCTAAAGGAAAAATAAAAAATTAGTTAGAGCTTCCACCTACGCTACCCCCTGGATCCGCCTCTACATGCCTTATCACGTGGTGCGCACATTTTTTTTTTACTAACTCGTAAATATGTTTCTATATATGTAAAAACACGTTTTATATCATTCTACACTAAATTCTTTTCATGACGAGTCATGCACAACTCGGTCAGATAATTTGGTATGTACAAATTCATACGTTACAATAAATACGTCCGGTATTAAATTATCCACACCTCATCAAACGCGCACCATGCACGTTTTGCATCGGCATATACTCCATCTGTTTTCTCTGATTTGACATGTTTTATTATTATATATCACTCATACAATAAATAAACAAGTCAAGTCAGAGAAAACGGAGGGAGTACTTGAGACGGAGGATCCCGAGTGCTCGTCGAGTACATGCTGATGCATGCATACTGCATGATATCACATTTCACGTTATTTTGCTCTTCCATCACTATGGAAACATATTTACGATCGATTATCTGTAAATCACATTGTTTTGCCCTACCGATCATTATAGAAATGTATTAAATTGATTATCTGTATCATACAAGTAAAAAAAAAAAAAAAACACCACATCAAATTCAGTCTCCTACTCATAATATATATATTTTTTGTGTTGCATCATAATTTCAAATTTAAAAAGCATACTAAGCATACTAATTATCAATTCTTACTAGTACAATATGGCTAATTAAGTACTAACATTTTGTTAGCTAAAATACTATGAGTAGGTTATAGTATTAGGTACAGTAAACCTCTATAAATTAATATCCTTGGGACTCTAAAATTTTATTAATTTAGAGAGATATTAATATATCGATAAATTAATATTTTATTAATTAAAAGAGAGACTTTTTAATTTCAACAAATTTAGTACATATGTATTGAAAATAAGTGAATTGTATATGTTTCCTTGATTATAGTTATGCCATCAACAATTATTTGTACTAATTAAATAGATTCATATATGGATATCAATCATTAGTATACGATTAACTACTACTACCCTCCATCCCATTACATTAGTCACATTCACTATTGCGGCACGTTTTTCACCCGAAACCTAGTACGGGTTTAAAATATATTTTGGACGTATTAATTTTTTTACGGGATACTATGACACTCATAGTATCCCGTGAAAAATGAATCGTCAAATTATATTTTAAAACTCCATCCTAGGTTTCGGTGGAAATACGTGCAAAAAGGTAAATGGACTAATGTAATGAGATGGAGGGTAGGGTATTATTATTCATGGACGCATGTTTTAATTCATTGAAATACTTAAATATACACGTTTATATTAATTCCGTTGCACCTTAAATAACTATTATACATGCCAATGAAATATATCCATCCATGAGAAATGAAACATATACTATATAAATCTCAAATGGAAATAAAATAATCCATAACACCTAGCCCTATCTTCTCATCTAAAAGACATAGCCCCAAATTATCCATGAATGATCCTGCGTAAAGTATTATGTGAGTGTAAGAGAGACCATCTCACATGCACTCAAAAAGATTTACAAGAGTGGTTGATGAAATCCAATTAGATTTAAATTTTAAGAAAAAATCAAGCAACAGTAGATTCATATTTTAGCATATTACCATAATATTTATAATATATTTATAAATTATTAATTTAGAGTTTTAATGTGACCTAATATTTATAAAGGGATTTTCCGAAAAGTTATTAATTTATTATCTTATCGAATTTGATGATTTTTAACAAGACCCAAGTCGGGATCGGAAGATTTTATTATTTTAGAGAATTTATTAATTTATAGAGTATTAATTTATAGATGTTTTACTCTATTTTAAAACATTCCACATATGAAATTACCCAAGGAATAGGGAAGAAAAAAGTGAACTTAATTTTTAAAAAAAAAGAAAGAAAGAAAGACAATGTAAACCTTAGCTAACACTCACTTTATAGGTCATATAATAAAATAACTGGAATTTTTTTATTGAGGAATAAAAAGAAAAAGAAAAATTAAACCTAGAGATAGAATGAGAAAAGCTCGAGTGGAGTCCACAAGGCCAAAGGCGATCCTCGTTTCATTCAGCCATCTCTCTCTCTTCTCTCTCTCCTGAGCTAACAAATGTCGTGTAAGCGCGCACACACACATATATGGAGAATTTATTATATGAATATGAGTGTGTGTATATATATGAGTGTGTGGTGAGGTGAAGTGTGTGTAGAATTGTGAAAGCGTTGTGTGAAGAAAGAAAAGAGTCCCTCCAAAACCTCTTGGTTACAGCTCACGAGCCCACTGCCCCATTTCTCAACCAACGCCTTCTCAATCTCAACCCTTTTCTCTCCTCACAATTCACCAAGTTTTTATCCAGCAAACGGGAAATAAAGAGGGTCCCTTTAATTCTCAGTTGTTTGTTTCTCTGAATTCTGCCTCTGTTTCTGGCCCCAGGAAAAAAAAAAAAAAAAGTTTGATCTTTTGTTCCTTTTATTAATTTTATCTTAAAAAGAAAGAATGTATTGCTGGTCTTCATCAGTCAGAGTTGATGACGAGTTTCAGAAGCTTATTTCCAGAATGAACCCACCCAGGTCCAATCCTATTCATTTTTCTTGTTTGTGGTGTGGAATTCTTACATTCTTGTTTCTTCTTGAATTGGCAATTCTGCGTGTGTGTGTGTGTGTGTGTGTGCATGGTGGAAATGGAAATGCATTCTTTTTTAGGAGATGGGTTGTTGTTTGTTTTGGATGAATTCGATTGAAAGTGTGCTGATTTTCTTGATTTGGGACTTGGTGTAGGGTAACTATTGACAATGCATTTGATGAGAAGGCAACGCTGATTAAGGTACGAGGATTCTGTTGTTGTTGTTTGGATTTTGGTGGTGATGATTCTGATTGTGTCTTGGAAGATTCTGTTTGTCGGATCACTGCTTGATTTGAGAAGAATTTTAGTTCTGTTAAGAGTTAATTTATGGCCAAAAAAAAAATTAAAAAAAGATGTGCAGGTTGATAGTGCGAATAAGAGGGGGAGTTTGTTGGAGGTGGTACAAGTTCTTACTGATCTGAATCTGCAAATCAAGAGGGCTTACATTTCTTCCGATGGTGGATGGTTTATGGATGGTGAATTATTCGATGACTCGATTTTATTTTTTTTGTGTTTTTGTTGATTGGGAATCCGATCAATTTGTTCATATTGAAAGCCATTGTTTTTGTTTTTGATTGTGAAATGCAGTTTTTCATGTGACGGATGAATTTGGGAATAAGGTCTATGATGATAACATTTCTGAGAAAGTTCAACAGGTAATTACTACTCATGAAAATATTTCTTGTTTTTTTTTTTTTTTTTTTTTCAAGAAATATTATCAATTTGTATAATTGTTTTAGAGGCTTTATTCTGTGTGAAATTATGAATGCTGAATATCTGTTGAGTAGAGTTTGATGTGTAGTAGTGAGAATGTTATGCATTCTAGGTGGAGAAATCATGTTTATTGAATGCTTAAATGTCGCTTATCTTGTCAAGTTCGAGCTCCTTTAACATTGTTGTAGATTTCTCGAATGCACATTTCTTGTTGTATGTTATATGTTTGTTGCTTGAACATTTTCTTTCAATTAAATTCTATCTTCGGATAGTGTCATAAAGTAAGATTAAGTAGATATCAACAAGCAATGAATTTCATTAATTTTTTATTTCAATTGTAATAATGAAAAAGCCCTTTACTATAATATTGCAGTCACTCGGAACACGAGGCTGCAGCTTCCGAGCACTGGAGAGATCCGTTGGAGTACAATCTGCTGCAGAGCATACGATGATCGAGTTATCTGGTCCCGACAGACCCGGACTGCTCTCAGAAATCTTTGCTGTTCTTACTGATCATAAGTGCAATGTAGTGGCTGCAGAAGTCTGGACTCACAATTCAAGAATGGCTTCAGTTGTTTACATCACCGATGAAGAAAATGGCTTAGTAATAGACGATCCTGATCGACTTAATAACATCAAGCAGCTTCTTCTTTATGTTCTGAAGGGGAACAGAGAATGGCGAAGCGCTAATACTGCTGTTGCAGTCGGTTCCACTCAAACTCAGAGAAGGTTGCATCAAATGATGTATGCAGATCGTGATTATGACAACCAAAATGTGGATAGCGTGAGAGACGAAAGGATAAAGCCTCTTGTAACCGTTGAAAATTGTGTTGAAAGAGGGTATACAGTGGTGTATATGAGCTCTCAAGATCGACCTAAGCTTCTCTTCGATACAGTTTGTACCATAACGGATATGCAGTACGTGATCTTTCATGGAACGATAAATGCTGAAGGACCAGAGGCTCAACAGGTAACAAATAACCTTTCCTTGCAGCATATGCATTTAAATCGGATATCATCCCTCTTAGTCTTAACTGTCACATTCTGTTGCTCTTATATGCATGTGTGTGCACGTGTGGTGTGGTTTAGCGCTCCTGCAAAGTCTCGAATATCAATTCTGACTCCATTTAGACCCGATTAATTTATTTTTGTTATTCGAAATCAATGGTGGAAACTATTGGAGAACGGCCTTATGTAATCTGAAATCATCCATCTTATTTATTTTATGCTTTTATTTTCTTTGTTAGGAATATTTCATAAGGCATATGGA
>CM038121.1:16978993-17100932 GCA_001642375.2 Mentha longifolia
GAAAAACTTTGTGCGTCACTTTTGATTGCAATGGAGCTTCCTGAATAAAGAATGAAAACTTAGTAGCTACATAGTAAACTTCGATTGGCACAAGATAATAAGTGAGATAGGCTAAAAAGATTGGAGTATGTTGTCAATTGCTTGTAAGTGAGGTAAGGTAAGAAAACTTAGCACTATGTTCATACCTATTCACATTACAAGACTCAAGCAGAAACTAAGAAATTTCTTCTTTTCAAGTTTTTTGAAAGAGATTTCTGACTTCAAATAGATGAAATGCCATCAACGCCTTTTTTCGCGTTTATTCTTTTGGAAAGGAGTAAATACTCAACCAAAATCTTATAACTCTCACCAAGAAGTTTCATCACTAATAAGAAGGAATGCAATGCTCGCAATATATGTAGCACATATCTTTTCAAAATTGATTGAGACGTAATATAATACATCCCCAGTCCCCACTGAGGCAATGAGTACTGTGTTCTTCATCATGGTTCAAATCAAATCTCTGATCTAGTTTTTGGAGATAAACCTGAACTATTCTTAAAATATACACAAAATAACAAATCCAAACTTCTCGCCCATGGATTGATAATAGGACATAAGTAGTAACATGATGTGCATTTAGAAAAGGCCTATCCGTAGAAATATAGCTGATCTATTAAATTGTAAATGGTAAATGCAATTAAGCCAGTTTATTCCAGATTCCTCTTAAACGGCAAGTAGCCAGACGATTGGTGGCTAAATTCAACATTAGTAAAAAAATGACACGAATAATAGAGCACATCCTGGAAGTTCACAAAGGATAAGACGACTTCTGGAGAAATCTTACATTCCTCCCAATCTTAAACAGGAAACAGAAAAAAAACACAGAAGTCGCAGTCACTAATACAAAATTCATAGTTACGAAACGCTAGAACACACGAATCAATAAACTTAGAAACAATATCTAGTCATTTCCGCATTGCTCCAAAGCAACATATAAAATCAACGGAGACACCAGTAAAATCACCGAGAAATGGATAAAACTAAAAGAACATTATCCAAAACGAACAAACCTCAGTCACGGCTCGGACTCTGAAAGGCACAGAGCCGGTTCTGCTTCTAGTCAGAGGCGGCGACGCCAGACCGACCGGAGCGGCGAAAGAGCTAGATGACGACAATGAAGAAAATGCATATTTCGGAGGCTTTACTGACGCGAAAGAGCAGACTGAGCTCCTCGTTTTGACAGGTGAGACGCTTCGCGAAGCTGAAACCGAGCTAATGTTGGACTGAAAGCAAACGGTAAACAGAAATTCATACGCCAGAAAAACAGTAAACGTGCGAATATCTGAAATGTACAAGTAAGAAATGGAAAATTAGGGTTTGGAGATTAGAACGCACCAGAGATGCGTACGACGCCGCCATAGTTGGTTCTTCTCTATGCGGAAGTAAGTGTGTGTGTGTGAGAGAGAGAGAGAGAGAGAGAGGATTAGAGCAATGCCTAGGTGCAGTTGAAATAAAAGGTTAAGGGATTGACGGAGATGACGATATTTCAAATGACTGGAAGAGTGTTGTGTCTTTTGATAATGACAAATCAGTCCTCTCTAAATATCCTCTCCTCTCAAATTCGAGAATATTTAGGTGTACGCCGCATACAGACCTACCCAAGGGCCGGGCCGGGCGGTTTAGGGCCTCGAACCGTCGGGCCGAGGTCCTCAAGAGAACAGCCCTAGTCCGGCCCTAGAGGGGTAGCCGCGGTTAAGGGTTGGACCCAAAACCCGTCGGTCCCGGGCCAGACTAAGGGCCGGCCCGCGAGCCCGCGCTATCCCAAAACAGGGGAAACAAGGGAGAAAACAGGGGAGCTCAAAGTGCTCTCGGCCTTTTGGCTGAATTTTAATTTTTTTTTTTCAACTTTTTTAATCTTTTAAATTTTATTCTTGTATAATTATTATTTTTATGAATAAAAAATGATAATTTTTTATGTTTTGATGTTATTTTTTTTTTATTTTAAAAAATTTAAAGAACTCATTAAATTGATGAAAATGAATAACAATCTTGCAATTTTGCATTATTAATGAGGAAAATTACAAGAATAAATTATGCTCAATTTTTTGGACTTTCACAATTGAATAAGAACTTTTACATTTGAAATGAAAATTACTAATAATAATAATAAAGGACTTGAACTCAATTTAATTTTTAAAATTGAGTTGCCTACGTATCCTCGTAGTTATAGAGGAATCAAAGTCGACGTAGTTCTTTTTACAACACCACGCTTCCTACTCCGCACCCGATGCCGATCGATCCGTCTCGGTGAAGGCTTCATCTTCGCTCTCATTCCGATCAATCCATTCCGGTTCTTGAGCTCTAAGGTCGGCTGTACACCAATCATCAAACAACATGGTAGCTTCAATGTTCGCCGGCTTCATGGTTGATCTTCTTTGATCTAGCATAAGACCTCCGATGCTAAAGACTTGTTCAATGGATACGGTGGATGCCGGGACGGTAAATAACTCATTCGCCATGATGGAGAGTATTGGGTACTCCTCTTTCTTCGACCACCACTTCAACACATCTATCGATGGACCACTATCTTCAACACCAAAGACAAAACGAGTTTGCAAAAACATATCCAATTCACTATTACCTTGGCCCCTTGAAAGTTCATAGGTTCTATTTTGGTACATTCCTTGCATTTGTTGAACTAAAGGATCTAATGAGTTCATAGCAAAGGGAAAATCAAATGAAGACATCATAGAAGAAGAAGGAATATTGGTGTTGTTATCCTCATTAGTATCATACTTCATTCTATATTCTTCAAAAAGATCTCTCAAAGTCATATGTAAATCATCCTTGATTTGTTGCACATTAGGAAGATCAACAAATATTTGTTCGCCATCAATTACAACACCACTAAAGTTCATTTGCTATAAAACATCATAATAAATCTCAAGCATTTGACAAACACCATCATATCTCCAGTTAGGATCCAAATATTTAGCAAGCAAGAAAACTTTCGGAATCTCCTTAAAATACTTTAGTCACTTTTGAACCATAAAATAAATCACACCTTGCAAGTTTGGCCTACTAAAATAAGCCTTAAAAGACATGACAATATACATGCAATGCTCCAACACTTTAACGGAAGTACAATAATAAACACCCGATAATTGTTGAGTAGCCATATGAAAACCTTTAATAATCCATATAAATCCATACATGTATCCCAATAACTCTCATTAAGAACTAATTGAAATGATGAAAACTCTTTTCTAAAAAAATCACATAAATGACCCTTATACTCTATGGTACTGTTAAGCATCTCATAAGTAGAATTTCAACGATGAAATACATCTTGTTTGAAACACGTATAAACAAGACCCTTTGTACGATAATATTTTTGCCATTTTTTTCCCAAAGTTTTTGATTTATGCAAACATTTAACCGCATTTCTAATAGGAACAACAGACTCTTGAAAAATTTCAAGCGCATCTTGGACACATAAATTCAAAATATGACAAATGCATCTAGAATGAAAGTATTTTCCATCAAAAGATGGTGAACATGTTTCAATGAGTGAAGGAATACTAGCGGTGTTCGCCGTTGCATTATCAAAACCAACCGAAAAAATCTTATTCATCAAACAATATTCATTTAAAACGGTGATAATAATCAAAGCAATATTTTGAGCCGTGTGAGGCTCTTCAAACTCCCTAAATGCAATCAAACGTTTTTGCAAAATCCATTTTGCATCAATCCAATGACAAGTAATTCCCATATAACTATTTTTATTATATGTATCGGTCCAAACATCGGCACAAATAGAAACTTTATGACCCAAACGAAGCAAATATTTCATCAAATCTATTTTTTTTTCATGTATTGTCGCCTAATCCTCTTAAGCATTTGAGTTCTAGCAACTTTGCTAGCATGGGGACCTAATCCATCTCTAGAGGATGCTTCATACGTTATTCTATCGGCATAATTAAAAGGTTGTTTCTCCATAGCACAATATCTAGCACATGCATCTTTGTATCGAGCTTTATCAAATTTAAATAAAGAGGGCGTACCCGTCTCCGAAGATGAAGTAGTACCTCGAATTTGAGTTTGAGAAGTAGACATTCCGAACTCACTCGGATGCGTGCTCGCCATGTGCCTATTCATCGTGCCATAGCCTCCCCTTTCGATCTATTTGTATTGCGTTGTGCAATAGTTGCAATATGCGATGTATCTCTTTCGACCATCGGAGAGAGGAGGTTCGCCTTCACGTTCCAGAGCCAACACTTTTCTAAAGTGTTTCTTGAAGACATCGGACTTTGGTTCCTTGATGGTATTTGTTGGGAGAGGTTGGTTTAGCACGTCATCTTCGTGCTCATCATCGTCGTCGAGCCATTGAATTCGAATCCTTGCTTTCCATCGTATTAACCATCTCATCAACCTCTCGTCTTCTTGGGCTTGAAGTCCGGTGACTCGCCTTTTCCTTGAGAATGTGTATGTGTTGTTAGTTATGAACGTGAGAGTGAGTTGCTGAGTGAAGAATAAAGGGGTTTGGTGGATGAACCAGATGAACAAGATGAGAGGATCTCTTGGTTCATCTCACTGTTTGGTAACCAACTAAAATAAACTGGAGGGCCCGAGATGAATGCAAGGCCCGTTGATATTTCACTGTTCCGCCTTGTTTAGTCATCTCACGTTTTTGGTCGGATGAGGTGAACTCATTAAAACAGTAACACAATACTTTCTCTCTCTTACCATTTTACCCTTATGTATTTATACGATTTCAAATAATAATAATAATAATAATGTAATAAAATAATAATAATAATAATAAATAAATAAATAATAACAATAATAGTAATAATAATAATAATAAATCAATAATAATAATAATAATAATGTAATAAAATAATAATAATAATGTAATATAATAATAATAATAATAAATAAATAAATAATATCAATAACAGTAATAATAATAATAATAATAATAATAATAATGTAATAAATAATAATAATAATAGTAATAGTAATAGTAACAATTATAATAATAATAAATAATAATAATAATAATTTAATAATAATAATAATAGTAATAATTATAATAATAACAAGAATAATAATAATAATAAATATAATAATAATAATCATAATAATAAATAAATAATAATAACAATAATAGTAATAATTATAATAATAACAAGAATAAGAAAAATAATAACTCAAACAATATAATAATAATAATAATAATCATAATAATAATAATAATAATAATAATAATAATAATAATACAGAGTAATAAATAATAATAATAAAGGTACTATTTAAATCTCAACGATAACAGTGAAATCGGGTAGGCGGTATTTAATAAGGGTCAAATAGTCAACTTAAATTTTAATCTAGAGTTTTTGCAATTTTGTACAAAACACAATATGATATCATCCGGGTCTGATTTTTTGCTACCCAAATGGAGAGATGAATGATTCATCTTGACACTATCATATGAGTCATCCTTGAGATGAATCATCATTCCCTCATTTGAGATGATTACCAAACGCAGCCCTAAAGAGTTGAGACTTGCTCTTACAAATGAGAGTAGAGATTGAGAGAGAATTTGGGGTGAGTTTGAGTTTGAATGAGAGTAATATATATAGTTGAATGGGGTTAGAGGTGGTGTTGGAGGGTTGGGGAGGACTTGGGAGTGGGGAAGGGAGGGAGCCAACGGCTCCTAGCCGTTGAGAAGGAGGCTAGTAGCCAATGGAGCTGCCTTGCACACCTGCTGCTGCCTTCTCTGCTGCTGTTATTTCCGTTGGGCCCGGCGGTCCCAACGGCTATACGGTGGCCCGGCGGTTCGACCTCTTAGCCCAGTGGTTAACCGCTGGTTTCCGGTCCGCAACTATTACGACCCGAGCCCAACCCTTGGTCCGCAGTCCCGATTCCGGTTCCGGCCCATTGACCGCGGTCTCAGGCCCGAACCGTTGACTTAGGGGCCGGTTTAGGGCCAAACCCAACGGGCCGGAAAGCCCAGGCAGGTCTACGTATACATATTTCTTGGCCGCTAAACTATTAAATTATTTTTCAATTTACTTTTCGGGTTTTTATTATATTCCATTTGTTTGTGACTAGCTGCAAAAGTATATGCTAATGTTACATTCAATTTGTTCACAACTAACATGATACTATTTTTATAAGATATATTAATAGTAATTTATTAATTTATTGTTTATATTTTTATTTAGTTGAGCACCAAATTATAATTACTACTACTATTATGTACAAAAGCACCATTGCCATTTCAAAAAAAATAAAAATAGTACTCATTATGCTTCAATATATATATACTAATTCAGTTTATAATATATGTGTCAAATTTCATTTAACACGATAATTAAGAAAAATCTGTTAAAATAACCTATTAAAATAATAAAATTGTTAAAAGTAGATAAAGAATAAAATTATTGATAAAGTTATTGAAAGAAAAGATAAAATAATAGGCCCCGAGAGATAATTTGATAAATAAGGTAAATTGGTAAAATAAGGATTTTTGAGAAATAATGTTCGGAAATTTTAACAAAATTCCCAAAAAATATCGCATTGCGTGACGTGATGACGTCACGTGACGCACTATCTCAGTCTTAATTTAGCTCAAAAAGAATTCTAGTACTAATAAGTAAATAAATGGAAAATATGGTATCTGTATCTCCACAAAGATGGCTGCAGCCCTTCACTGCTGAATTCTCTTCATCACTTTTTGGGCTTCGCTGCGTCAGAGCTCCGCGGCGCCGACCTCAAATGGCGTCTGCCGCTTTCTCCGATCTGCCGAAAGTGATCGATTCACATTTGCACGTCTGGGCCTCGCCTCAACAGGTAATTTAATTACGAATTTTCCATGGATTTTCAGAGCTTTTTCCCTTTTTGATGGTTAATTTATGCTTAGGCTGCAGACAAGTACCCATATTTTCCGGGTCAGGAGCCTACACTGCCAGGGTCATGTTGAGTTCTTGCTTGAGGTATGTGCTTCAAATTAAAATTTTGTGCTTGATGGACAGCTTGTAATTAGTCGGATTTTGGCATTCATAATTTATTAATTAGTCGGATTTGCATTCATATTTATTAATTAGTCGGATTTTGGCCTTACAAGTTGAGCTAGGATTAGTTGAATTAAATCCAAAGGAATCAGTATAGTAGGGCTCATGAAGAAATTAAAATAAGTGACCTCTTTAAGAATTATAGATTCAGTATATTTGTAACAAGTGAAGACGCTATTTTCTGTATGATTGTGTAGTGCATGGGAGAAGCTGGCGTGGGTGGTGCCCTTATAGTGCAGCCTATTAATCATAAGTTTGATCACTCTTATGTCACAAGGTTAGTTTCTCCTCAAATGCTCTCTGAACTCGGATCGAAGTCTTTTGTGAGTAGTTTTCGTTACCATTGTAGTTTTAGAAGTATAGGTTATAGATTTTATCAAGAAAAATTAACATGGTCAGTTTTTTTTTTGGGCAGTGTGTTGAAGAAATACCCATCAAAATTCCGCGGTTGTTGTCTTGCAAATCCAGCTGAAGACGGAAGCGGCATCAAACAGCTTGGAGATCTAATTTCCAAGGTTCAAAGAATTTTTTTATTATCATACATTATTATTTAGTTCTATATAAACATGTTGAGACTGAATTATGTAGGATGGCTATCGGGCTGTGCGCTTCAATCCATACTTGTGGCCGCCTGGTCAATTGGTATATATATGGTTCTTTTCCACAATCTTTTGCTATGCCTGGTTCTATTTCGAGTATAGAAGTTCTTTACTCTGGTGGTTGAAGGAAATATTTTGAAAACTGTTACTCAATAAACATTTTATCAGGAGGAGTTATTTATTTTCAGCGTCTTTGCAGATGACAAATGAAGTTGGGAAGGCCATGTTTGCCAAAGCTGGAGAACTCAGTGCTCCTGTTGGTTTCATGTGTATGAAGGTCTCCAATTAGTAATAGAATTGCTGCTAATTTATGATTATGATATTATATTGCAATCAAACTCCATGACTCATTCCCTTTGGTTGTTACTTCCCAGTATATAATATGTGAAGTTTTTATTGTTCAAATCACACATTTGTTAATAAATATGGAATCTTGTATCCAGGGTCTCGATCTGCATCTTTCTGAGATTGAAGAACTTTGCACAGAGTTCCCTTCGACAGTTGTTCTGCTTGACCATCTGGGTTTCTGTAAACCTCCAAAGTAAGCTGCAAATCGTTAGTAATTTGAGGATCTTGAAGAACTTAGAATGTACTATAATGTACTATATCAACTTTTCTGTGATCGTCTTCTTTCAGAAATTATGAAGAAGAACAAGTCTTTTCGAAGCTGCTAAACTTATCTAGATTTCCACAGGTGAGTATTTGCTGGATGGATATGTCATTCCAATTATGTAACCGGCATATATAATCCAGTTTCTTCACTTATTATGCTTCTCATTCCATGTGACCTACAACTCTTCTTCCTCCTCTTCATCTAGTTTTAGAGATTCCACAAATTTAAGTGATGCCTTCTTTAATCTTTGGAGTCCTAGGGAGGAGAAATTCGAAATATCTAAATATTCCAATCCTAAGAATGAAATATATGGCCTAAAAAGCTTTGAAATTATTGATGATGAATGTGGTTTGTCTTCTCTTATGCATGATCAACTAATAATAATCAGTGCTGCAAACTTGAGACAGGTATATGTGAAATTCAGCGCTCTCTTCAGGGTGTCAAGATCCCCATACCCATATGAAGATTTGTCCTGATGTTTTACCAAAGCTGGTATCGAGCTATGGTGCTAACCGCATCATGTGGGGAAGGTAACATACATACTCATATATATATCCTCTAGTAAATCTGAAAGATAAGATGAGTAACATGTTCCAAATTCAAGCAGTGATTTCCCTTACGTTGTATCTGAATGCGGTTACAAAGAAGCAAAAGAAGCTGTGTGCCAACTGGTCCAAAAAGCGCAGTTATCATCTTCCGAGCTGGAATGGATCATGGGACGAACTGTTAATCAAATCTTGAACAGTCAGTGGTCGTCTTCGACTTAGATATATCCATCTATATGTTCACAATGTGTTCACTAGATTCAAACCACCTTATAGTTCGTGTGTCGTTCTGTTTTCGGGTAACTAGTTACGAGTAGTTTATGATTCGATCATAGTAAAGTGCAGTTGCAAAAGTTATACATATATATTAGATGATGAAGTTAATAATTGCTGATAATATATGCCATATCAAATCTACACTTTTTCCGACCAATATTTTTATTTTCATTGTTCAGGAATCATGTCATATTCAGAAGACAATGTTTTACATTTGTATTTCAATTTTCCTCGTCGATAGATTACGTTTTCAAGAACTTGAAAGAAAAAAATAAAAGAAAAAAAAAAAGAAAAAGAATTATTTAGTACTAGTATAATTCAAGATCAAAAAAATCAACTTAATTAGGGTAAATAAAAACGTCAGTTTATGCAATATACATCGAATGATTATTGCCACTTCTAGTAAAAATGTCTAGTCATCTATTCCAATTGGCCTCTAAAGAGCCAATTATCTCACACTCAACCTACAGAGATGCCTCAAAAATAAAATAAAGAATAAAACCTCTATAGGAAAACTATACAAAAAAACCCTAATCATGTACAGGGAACAAGATCATTACAACACATTTTTCATCTCTCTATTTAATCTTCTATCCGCTGAATTTCTCCCATCATGATCCGATTGCTAGTCACCTTGAAACCAAGAAGTGCAGGATCAATCTGCCTACCTTTTTTACCCTTCTTTTTATTGCGGGCCCCGGACGCTCCATCAGATTGCTCCGATCCCTGTGCCGAAGCATGAGTTTCTTGAGGCGTCGGCTTCTTAGCGTTGCTTTTAAGCATATCACTGAATGATGTCTCCAATACATCAGCGTCATTACAAGATGATGTTCTTCGGAACTGTACATCTCTCCTACTCGATGCCTCTACATTTCCTACATTATTAGCTCCCGTCTCCCGTCTCACTCCTGCAAACAACCATGAATTCTAGATTATTCAATCCATCAAAGTACGTCGTGGATTAACCTATATCATTTTTTTTATCTATCTATGCACATCTTCACTACGAGTACAAGATGTATAAGCAACAAAAAAAAAAAAAGAACAAAGCAATCACAGTTTGAGATCACAGACCAAAGCCCAAGCTACTTAATAAAAGCTTTAATACGATAAAAGTGCTTGTATTCCAATCTTACTTACCATCGGAATTTACATTAGTTGAAAGACTTTTCCTGACAGGGTCAACAGTCAGCTCTGACAATCCTTCCTGAGAAGATGCAGCTCGTGATACGGGAGGACGTCTCAGCAAGACATTCTCTGGTCCTTTTGTGCTGGATGAACGCAACCTAGTCACAACTACACAAGTAAGAATTGAAGATCCAAAAACAAGCTGCCTACACCAATGTCAGGCAAGTGAAAGCACAAAAGACGTACTGATGTACAGATATATTTTCTGAGCATATAAGAATATTTACAAGTCAGCCAACACTTTTGAAGATTTGTATCCAGATAGTGTATCATGGGCAGATGAAGAATGATATCTTCCACAAAAAGGACAGCCACACAGTGTTGATTTCACTAGCCTATCTCTCTCATACTACAAGTGAGCCACACAGTGTTAGAAAATAAAAACGGATGAGAACTACGACCATAAATCCAATCCGTAGCATTATCAAACACAAAAAAAAGCCTTAAAATCTTTATGATTTGAAGCTGACCAAGCAAGCAACTCTAAACTTAATTCTATCTCACCCCTCTTATAAAAATTCTAATTTAACCTATCCCTCCTGCTTCACTTGTCAATTCAATGCAAATCAAATCTCCACACATCATAAAATCTGTATGGCTCACTCGTAGTAGCTATTAAGAGTAACAAATGATACATTTTTAGGCTAGCATACTTCCACATAGTAGCAATGCAAATAAACATTATAAAAGTAGCAACAACGCCAACAAAAGCAGCAGCATCTTTTCTTACCTATCCTTAGCAGCATCCTCTGAAACAGAATCATCTGATCCCATCTTGATATTCTGAAAACCTGACCATATTTATTCATATCAAGTAAATTCATTTTTCGAACGTAGGGTAACAAAGGAGGAAATATAAAATATTCATAGAAAAATGTGAGGAAGAAAACCGAGGAAGCTTTTAACAATACCAGCAGAACTGATTGATTTGTTTCTGCTTAGGACATTGACTGGCATTTCCCCTCTGTCGTCAGATGCCAAGCCAGCCTGCTCAACTAAGCCTTCTTGGGCATCGGAAATTATTCCCTGAATATTGCCTCCAACGATGAGCACTTTTGTTCTTTCAGCATAATAGAAATCAATCATGTTTAACTGCCACATTTTTTTTACTATAAATTCATTGCTTACCTGAGAGTTCTCATCAATATCGGAAGGAACCATTGCTCCACCTTTAGATCTATATGATAATCCGCCAAGTTCCAGAACGCTGCCCACCCCTTCAGAGAGTCGACCCTGGGGTGGCACACCTAAATCAGAGCCATAAGACCCAACAGTGAAAGAGCTGCTGAAAGCAGATTCTTGGTCTGAAAGTGCACCAAATGATTGGTTTGCCATGCTTGTCCCAGGATGATGACCTGAAGGCGGCCTCCTCTCATTTGGTATTCCATTAATCATATCAAAGTGTTCACTTGATGCGTGACTGGTTTTCTGATGTAGTAGCTCCATAAGTAATCGCTTTGAGCTGTCATCATTAGTTCCAGCTGACATCCACAAACTAGGGTCTTCAGTATTTCTTTTGGAATCTAATTCCCTCCTCTGCCTCTCATTATGAAGGTGTAGTTGTTGAACTCTCGACTCTATCCAGTCAGTTGGTAACTGACCATTATTCTCAGACCAATGACCCTCAGTTGCATCCAACCGTGAATCATGAAATTGATTAGGATGTAACGGGTGGTTTACATGCTGAGAAAACATGCCAGACGAGAATCCTCCGACTTGACCGCTGGACTGCATCCGTGCAATCTGCTCCTGCATTTCTAGACCTTGAGCACGAGCCAGTGAATTCACAATATCACGATTTACCCCAGCAGCACCCACAGGCAATGACATGGAACGCTCAAAAGGTAGCATGCCAGGCTCATAAAGACCATGTTGGTGTCGTTCCTGTACAGAAAGATTCCGATCAAGAAGGTTGAGATGCTCCTCAGAAGGTGGCATTTGTTGGGAATAAAAGTCCAATGGGCCAAATCCAGCAGTAATAGCCCTATTAGGGGCAGCGGGATTTCTGTGGAACTGACTAGCTTCATCAAGTGACCAACCAGGGTTGATTGGCCTTTCTTCCATTTCCAGTCGCTGCCTTAACCCCAAAGGCAACTGTCTCCCATGCAGCTGATCTTGCTGAATCATCTGTTGCTCCAAGGGGTGAATCTGCCCATGCCTTCCACGTGACAAAAGCTCCATTAGATCATTTTGATGCCCTTGATGAGGCATTTGACCAAACTTTGCTTGAATTAGCTGCTCAAGGGATGGATCAGCATGCCTAGAAGGAAATTGGGAGCGCTGCTGCCGATCATTTAGAATTTGCTGCTTCAGCAAAGCCTGTTCAAGTGCAGCATTGGGCCTAAGAGAATCAATACGTGACTGTCCACGACCCGACTCACGAATTTGACTCTGAAGCAGCTGCTCGAGGAGAGCCTGTCTGGCCTGTGACTGCTGTTGCTCTTTCAACAACATTTGCTGTTGATGAAACTGCTCCTGTTGCTGCAGCTGCTGCTGTTGTTGAAGTTGGAGCTGCCTCTGCTGTTGCAGCTGAAGGGCCAAAATGTGCTCAACATCTTGCCCCATTTGATTAGCAAGCTGTTTGTGGTGCATCAACTTTGAAGCTGGTCCCCCCTCTAGCATTGCATCATTCATGTGTGTATTATGTGAAGGCATCCCACCATGTGGCGGAAGATGCTGCTGCTGAAGTTGCTGCTGCAATAGCTTTTCTGCTAAATCAAATTGGTTATATTCTTGGTCCATTCTGGAAGAATGCCTACCATCCATGACGTCTTGATACAAGTTGGAATTAGAATGCGAGCTGCTGCCATAAGCATCATTCCATGCCTCTGGAGCATGAGTCGGATTACCCATTGCACCAAAAGGGGAAAGCCTACCGGGTACTGCATTAACAAGTTTCTCCTGCACACCCCCACTAAATGGAGGTGCCTGGTCATTCCTTGAGTATGTACTTTCAAGCTCCGACCATAACAAACTAAAAGGATTCGCCTTATTGTCGTTCTGATTTGACACACCAGAGTCTGTCATTTCGTTAGGAAGGTAAGACTGATTCCCACTGTTAGTTGTGGACTCGCCATACCCTCGAGACATCTTCCCTATAGCACTGCCGCCACCACTGCCAGGTCTCCCAGGAAACACAATTTCTGTTTTAAAAATTTGGATAAAAGTATTAGAACAATAACCAAGACAAATGGGAAAAAGAACGATAATAAGAAACGGTAGCAATGAAGCAACCTTCATCTTGGACACCAAAATCATTGAAATCTTTTCCCTGAGAGTACAAGCGTTGTGACAGATGACGATGACTCTCAGATACATTTGACTGACCTTGATGTGCAGTGATATTATCAAACTCGTGTAACTGCCAGCTGGGTCCATCGACTGCAATAGATTCAGGAACACCAGATTGTAAGCATGTTTCAGCTGTACCTTCCATTACAGCTGACTTCTCTAGATTGGAATTCAAATCAGTTCCACTACCATACTCATGTCCAAATTTTAAATGAGGCATAACATCTCCTAATTCCTGGAAGGGTGAGTCATCAGGAGCATCCTCAAAACGAACAGGTAAATCGGCCCCAAAAAACCCCTGCTCAAACCATGAAATGATATCCACTCCAAGAAAGGGTCCCTGAATTTCCCCCTGCGGATCACGATAATACAAACTCATTTCCTCGGGGGGGATTCCTCTATCCAGCTGATACTCATTGACCCTGCTCCCAATCTTATGCAGCCCACCATCCCAGAACTGCTCAGATGTTTGAACAGGCAATACAGAGTTTGATTCACGGATTGCATCATATGGAGAGGCAGATTGGATACTGTCAAACAAAGGATGCTGGTTGGCAGCAGGCCCTGCAACCTTGAGCTGCAATTCACCAAACTGAGCACTGTTTAGAGCTTCAGGGCGGCCAATATCCAGGTCTCTTCCATTCATAGCCTCTGAAGATTCATATTGTTGTTCATGCTCAGCAAGTTTCTCTGAAGTAAGGTTCAATAAACAAATTAGAAATGGAGAATTTTTCCAGATAACATTCACTGTGCAGTCTAGTTCATACCATTCAACAAACCTGCTTTCAATGAAGTATTGTAGAATATGCTGTCAACACTAGCTTCATGAACATCATTTGAAGATTTCTCCAAGTTATCTGGTATCTCTTCAGAGAGAGAGGGGGAATTCTGCCTTCCATTGGTGAATTCACTGTCTGCCACATCTATGAGAAGCAGAAAGAGATATTAGAAAATAACCAAAAGAAATAGATAAGTGGAGTCTGAAAACAATATGGCAAAAAAGGACAGGCATTCATTTTTCTCAAAATACCTGAAAAATTATCAGATGATCTGCCCTTCTTAAATGAGTTGTATGAGGCTCCACTGCTTGTTATTTTACCCTTCCAAATATCATTCAGTACAGCCTGCAAAAGAAAGATTAGTTCATCAAATTTCTGCAGATATCCATTCTAAGAGTATCAACCATTTCTGTAGAGTAGTGAATTTATGAACATATCAGGAATCGTAAGCCTCACCTCCTGCTCAGCATCAGGAGCAACAAAAGCTAAGGGTTCTACAATCTCTAATTGAGTTATTGGGGGCACTTCCTCAAAATTGTCCAGCACAAGGTCAAGGGATGAATCCACCTTTTGCTTACGATATATGTCAAGTAGTTTGCCCCTTGGGTAAACATATTTTCCAATCTTGTCGCACTGAGCAGCACCAATTGTAGAAGCAGATGAAGGTCTTCCGATGGAACCAGAGGACCTACCACGCCCTACAGTAAATCCCACATTTGAACCATCAACTCTTCCCCTTTCAGGTCCAAATCCAGGTGCACTACGCTGACCAGATCCAGCAGGATTTCCCTCCATCCTGTGCCGAGGCCTCCACTTATCACGAGAATCTGAATCACGCTCAGGAACAGAACGACTATTTGAGACAAATGATTGACCTTCAGTCTGGGACTCTTCCTTTTCCACATCTGTCCTTTTCTCCACCCGAGAATCCTTTTCTTTGTCATCAGGACCCCACCTTAAAGACCATTTGCTATCACGCCTTGTTTCATGGCCAGCAGTACTGCGATTACTAACATCATTCCACCTGTCAGATGCAGGCAAGGATCTGTTATCAGTAGGTTCTCTGCCTGGGGCATTGTCAGCTCGTCTATCCATCTTCCTGCGATCCCTTCGACCAAGCAATCCAGTTTCCCTTTCTTCTTCACGCCAGCGGCGACCACTGTCAGGCTCAGGAGCAATCCTTCTCCAATCTTTTTTGTCCTCAGGAGCATCTGAGCGCCAAACCTCCTTTTGGTTCAAATCAGCAGAGGTTCCAAGAGACAGAGAACTTGGGCCACGGGGTTCCTGATGAACAGAAAGTTAATGTGGTGATGGATTATGGACACAAAAAAAAAACTAGGAATGTAGCTACTCGCAAGTGATCTGAGGAAAAAAAAACTTAAGATGACTAAATCCAGAACCACAAGGTGTATTCTCAATTGGTAGATTAGGCTACATGGAAACAAAGGCACGTTTAGAAGGAAAAAACAGGATAACAGAAAATTTTAATCAAGAGAGACGGATGAGATTGACGTAATCATGACATCCAACAATATGCTTAAAAAAATAAAGACAAGACTGCCCTAGCAGCCATTTAGTTCCTCGAGATCAAAACTAATAGTGTCGCGTGACAATTCTAGTATATTGATAAGAACGACAACTAGTGAATTTTAGCCGAATTCTCAGTCTTCATAATCTTCATGTTTATGTTTAAAAATGCAAACAGTTATACGCATACAATCTGACAGGAGTCCTACACGAGATATCAACAAAGAAAAAATGAAAGATGTAAAATGTAACATGTAATATGTATGCAGATATAGTTATTCAAGGAAACTGGCATGATTCCATATGTATCATAATACCGACAAGGAACACGTGCTATGCAACACATCTCAATCAAATACAAGTATGAAACAATCAAGCCACAATCTTTCCCTCAAAATCTATGAGTGCAGTATGCCCACATCAAAATTGACAATACTTATTAGCTATTATGTGAAATCTTCAGATCTCCTGTATGATAAACAAAAATAATAGTGACATATTCTATTAATCGAAACATGACTCAAGGTTATGAGAACATATAAACCAGCCAACTAAAACCTCTGACTCAGCTCACCATGGTGTTAAATTCAGAAATCAAGTGACAATGCTAAGAAGTTAGGGTGGGGACAGTAAATTTACCATCTTAGGTTCATTTGGCTTAGCATATAGCCACTGAGGAGACAAAGGAATGGTCTCAGACACTGCTTGATCTGCAGAAAACACATACAGAGTAAGGGCTAGAAGGTCCAAGGATACAGAAGATATAGACTTTGCCTCACAAAGGCAAGGAAAACAATCTTACCTTTTGAATCATCCAGTAATCCAGCCAATCCCTTGTCCTCATCATTTCCAAGAGAAGCTTCATTACCCACAATTAACACCAGGATATATCAGTTGAAGAAAGGGTAAAAGAAAGCATAAATCAGAAGAAGTGAATATCAGGTAGCCAAACCTTAGACATCCATTTCATACATTAAGGGGGTGATAAGAGGAACTAGAAATCACAGTTCAAGCAGCACTTACAATAAATACTATTCACGTCAATCAGAATCACGAATCAAAATATTTAAAAATAAATAAAAGCAACAATAACATAAAGCAGATAGACTAGAATTTACTCAATCTCATAAGAAACAACCAACCTTTAGAACTCACTCAATACTTGATACTAAATGGGAAGTGAAGAATCTGATTTGTAACCCTAGGACATATATTGAAAGCTACATTGTAAAAACAGATCGAAAAACCAAAGTGCGGTATCCAGCGTAGCAAAGACAAATCCAAACAAATAAAGTAAATCAAAACAAGCAAAAATCGATACGAGATAGAAAAACCACGGATTACCTTTCGGAATCCACGATTGATCGGACGACTTGGAGCCGATGAGATCCTCAGGAAGATCTAGCTTACTTTCCGCCATCACAACAAAACGATATCTAAGAGAATTTGAGGTAACAATCACAGACCTCAACGAAGAATCACACACGAAACACAGAAATAGTGAGAGTAAGATTGGAAAAGAAGTGAATCGGTGACTTGCGATACGGAAATTTCAGAGTAGGGCAGATTCCAGATTCAAATTGAGAGATGCATACAGATTTGTTTATGAATGAGGTAGAGCGAGAATTAGGGTTTGTGAGAGCAATTGGAGAATGCAGAGAGAGAAAATATGAAGGAAGGAGGAAAAACAGAGAGGGTGAGGGTTTGGGTGGTCAGAACAGCCAAATCAAATAATCGAGAATTAATAATATTTTATTTTATGATTTTCAAAGAAATCCTTAAAATTTATAAAATGACCCTTTGTGATTATTTTCCTTCCAAGAAAGCCCCTTTAAGGCTTAAGCTCCTTCCTGCTTCTAGTCTCCCCGCACTACACACCTACACGAAATAATCAGAGCTTCTCTGAAAACGATATAATCCATTTTTTTATAGAGTGTTAAATGCAGTAAATGTGTAATATTAAAAGATTATAAAATGTATAGTTATAGTGAGTCTGTATTTAAGAATGGAAGTTGCATGATTTCGGAATACAATTTTATCAGACGTAATGCATATTTTACATTTTAAAGGATATAAGATCACAAAAGATATTACATTATATGATAAAATTTTATACCATTTTCTCATTTCTTGATTTTATTTTTGGGTTAATCATACTTTATGGCCCAAACTTTTAACTAATTTTGATTTATGATCCCAAATTCATCTTTTTTCAAAAATATCTTGAACTAGTTTTTTATTTATGACCACAACTTTAAGTTTTTTGAAAAATGTCATAAACTCTCAACATATTTTTTCAAAATTGCCCATCTTCTGAATAGGCAGCCCAAAAGCTGACTCGACTCGTAGGATAAATGAAGTTGATTTTTTTTATCCACATCAATTTAAAACACCATAAAAAAAAATTAAAAAAAAATTTACAAACTTAATTCTCTTATTAAATCTAAAAAAAAGATTATGCTCCTTCATCTTTCTCTCTACAGCCTGTATCTTACGAGTATTGAGGAAGATATTACGAGGGTAAATAGAAAGAGGGAGAGGTAGAATTTTTTTTTTATTTAATAAGAGAATTAAGTTTATGAAATTATTTTTTTTACGAGTGTTTTAAAGTGATGTGGACAAAAAATCCACTTCATTTATCCGACGAGTCGCGTCAGCTTCTGGGCTGCTGAAAAAAGAAAAAGGAAAAACAAAAACGGGCCATTTTTAAAAAAATATGTTGAAAGTTTAGGACATTTTTGAAAAAAGTTAAAGTTGTGGTTATAAATAAAAAAATATATGAGAAAGTTCAAAACATTTCTGAAAAAAGTTGAAGTTGAGTTTATAAATCAAAAATTGTTAAAACTTTGAGCCATAAAGTATAATTAACCATTTACTTTTTCATCAAATAGTACATGTCCCCGTAAATATAACTTTCAAATTAAATTACCGAATTAAGAACTCTACTAAATGATTCAAAAACATTGAAAAAAAAAATATTATGAGTATGTATAATTCAAAAATATTTGTTATATATTAGTAGCGTGAACCTTAAACAATTTAATAATACTCCCTCAGTTCCATCCAATTCGCTAATTGGATGGAACGGATGGAGCTAGTCAAGGAGAGGGTTGGCTTAAGCCCCTCCAATCATTTTATTTTTTTTTTCCTTTTCCTTTTTTCTTACTCAGTATAAATTTATAACATTTTTTGCTATTTTGTGTACATTGTGCTACAAAAGCTCCCGATACCAAATCTAATAGTATGAATAATGTGTTTTCAAAATTTTGGAAACAATTTTTGAATAATTGAACCCACGTCAAGTCTATTTTATAGCTCTCCTGCACAACTTATTTTCTTTATCATATGTTGATAGGATATGGCCCAACAGGCCCAGATCAGCTCGGCCCATTCCTAATTCCCCCGGTCCAATCAAGGATAAAGCCCAGCGGAAGTCAAGAAAGTCAACCAACTGCTCCCAACCACTCCACAGTGCAGACTTGCAGACAGGAGCACCCACGACCCCCAACCACTCCTGGAACACCCGTGACCTCCATCCTCTATAAAAAGGAATCATTTGTAAAGAAAGAGGCAGGTAATAATAGCGGTTAGAACACGAAAAATAAAACATTCTCTCCTTCGTGGACGTAGATCTAATCAAAGATCGAACCACGTAAAAAACCTCTCGTGTTCTTCACTTTCTCTCTCTCTCGTATAATCACCCTAAAATACACGATCGATCACTGGCGCCGTCTGTGGGAAACGAAAGAATTTTGTGAAACCGATCAGCGTATTTCAAGTGAAAACACGATGGTAAGACCAACCCGCTCCGCCACCACCGCCGCTGCCGCCGCTGCTGCCAAGGAAAAACAGAAACGAGCTGACCTCTTTTCCAACCCACCTTACATGCCGGCCAACGAGGAAGAAGGTGATGTTAGTCAAGCTCAGAAAACTGCTTCCCAGATCCAGCGTGACCAACAGCCCATCCGCCGAACTCCTGAAGGCCACCCGGAGGAGGTCCCATCTGGGGGTTCAGCTAGCGACGATGGACCAGATCAAAGTGGCAGCCGACGCGGGAATGCCGAACTCCAACCCGAGCTGGGAGACGTACTGAAAGCGTACCTGAGCATCCATGAGCAGGATTTTCGCAGGTTCGCCGATCAACACCGACAAAGTCAAAGCAAGGAAGACGAAGTCGAACCGTCACAAAGGCCATCCCCAAGTCTTCGGATCGTTGGAGGCAGGGAGGCCGAAGTTCCACGTAGGCGACAAAACAATCGCCGTGGGAACGGTCGCGCTTCACCTCGGCGCGGTTCAACGTCACCTCGTCAAAACGCCGTTCCTCATTGGCGTGACGAACGGAACGTCTATCAAAGAAGATTCGACGTTGAGCCCGAAGTTCCCCGAAGGCGACAGAGCAATCGCCGCGGGAACGATCACGTTTCACCTCAGCGCGATCCGATGCCACCGCGTCAAAACGACGTTCCACCTCGGCACGACGAGGAGAACGCCTACCAAGGAAGGTTCGCCGTCTACGGTCGAATCTCGACTCCGTTCACTAATAGGATACTCTATACTCCCCTCCCGTCGACGTATAGAGTACCTCTTATCCCGCCTTACAACGGAACCCAAGATCCCAGCAACTTTTTATCCCGGTTCCAATACAACATGATGAACCAGGGGTTGGCCGAAGACGTTTACATGTGTAAAGTCTTCCCCGAGCTACTAGTAGACAACGCTAGAAGCTGGTTCGATAGCCTCCCTAATTGCAGCGTAGGATCGTATGCCGACCTACTGGACGCCTTTGAACGTCGTTTCTTCCAAAAAGCCGAGGCAAAAATCAGCCCAGCCCAGCTCCTCACCTTAAAGCAAGGGCGGGGAGAAACGATCAGTGATTTTCTGGCCCGTTTTTATAACGAGAGCCTAAAAGTTGATCGTCTCTCCGACGACGTGCTTATCTCGGCATTCTAAAATGGCATCCAGTCCGGGACTCTCTTCAGAGAGCTCGTAAAGGCACGTCCTACGACCTCCAAGCAGCTATGGAAGATCGCCGACACATTCGCCGAAGCGGACGAGGCCGATCGGAAGAAACGGGCTACAGATCGGCCCGAAAACAACGATAAGAAAAAGAAAGAGGAGCGCACCGACCTTGGGCAAGGCCGCCGAAGTGCCCTCGAAAGGTTACAACGAGGACCCCTCGAGTCCCGATTAGGACCTCGGTCCAACCAAGACCGAAATCAGTATACACCACTGACAAAGTCAAGGGCCGAAATATACGAGCTCCATGCGAACTTGTTCGAGAAGCCGCCGCCCTTATCTCGAGGTGGGTCGAAACATCGATCCAAGAAGAAATACTGCAAACTCCATAATGACTACGGTCATGAAACTGAAGATTGCAGAGATCTCGCCTCGGATATAGAGCACATGATACGCGACGGTACCCTCAAACTGTACCGAAGTCGCAATCAGAAAGAGGCCCGACCTCAAGGGAAGGGCAAGAGAAAGAAAAATAAGGGATGCTATAACTGCGCCCCCCAAAATGACAAAAGGCCAAGGCACGACGACGAGGATGAGGACGAAGATCAGCCCCAATATGACGCAGTCATCACGGCCATCACCGGACTGCCCGAAGGCACGACGAGGTCATCATTGAAAGCCGAAGCCCGGAATCCACAGCGAGAAGAACCCACTCAAAAAAGGTTCAGGAGAGACGAGGTCGTCACCTTTTCCGGTGATGACCCGGTTCCCCATGCGGTACCTCATCAAGATGCCACCATAATCGAGGCGGTGGTGGCCAACAAACTGGTCCACCGCGTATTTGTTGATAGTGGAGCATCGGTGAGTGTGCTCTTTAAAGACTGCTTCGATAAGCTAGATATCGAAGAAGCACGTCTAAAGCCAGCACCCATGCCGTTAAAGAACTTCACACAACAAGAGACGACGACGGAAGGCATAATTTCACTGCCCGTGACAGTTGGAAAAAGCCCGTTGTCTACTACGAAGATAATCCACTTCTTCGTCGTAAAAGCCAGCTCCCCCTATAACATCATCTTAGGAAGGGATTGGCTAATATCGACAAAGGCAATCTGCTCGGCCTACCACCTGACGATTAAGATTCCATCTAGAAACGGAGTGATCACGCTTCGGGGAAACCAGCAACAGGCAAAGGAGTGCATGCAGGTCGCACTCCGAGGTGATAGGAATCAACACCCCCAGGCATAGCAACTACAGAAACCCGAAGAGGAGGAGCCGACGTCGTCTCCATCCATCGAGCCGGTAGAAGACATCGCATTATACGAAGATGACCCTGCCAAGGTCGTCAAAGTAGGGTTCGTCGGCGAAAACGAGCTCCGAAGTCAACTTATCCGGCTACTTCGGGAGTATAGAGATGTCTTCGCCTGGTCGCCGCTTGACATGACCGGGGTGGCACCAAACATCATCACTCATCACCTCAACATCGACCCTGCAATAAAACCAGTTCGGCAGAAACAACGAGCCTTCGCCGCCGAAAGGAGTCAAGTAATTCACGACGAGGTTCGGCAACTGCAAAAGGCCGATATTTTATTCGAAGTAAAGTATCCGACCTGGTTGGCCAACCCCGTGATGGTGAAAAAGCAGGGAGGTGGGTGGCGGATGTGCATTGACTACACGGACCTTAATAAGCACTGCCCAAAGGACTGTTACCCCCCTCCCCAACATTGACAAGAAGGTCGAAGCTCTTGTTGGCCACAAGGTGTTCAGCTTCTTGGACCTATACAAGGGATACCACCAAGTCCTCATGAATGCCGAAGACGCGCCGAAGACCGCCTTCGTCACGGACTTCGGCATCTATGCATACAAAAAAATGCCCTTCGGACTAAAGAACGCCGGAGCCACATACCAGAGGATGGTCGATAAAATTTTTGAAGCCCACGTCGGTAGCATTGTCGAAGTATATGTAGACGATATAGTCGTAAAGAGCAAGGAGATCGCCACTTGTGTAAACGACCTTAAAGTTGTCTTTAGCCTACTTCGTAAAGTGAACCTAAAATTAAACCCGGAAAAGTGTACTTTTATGGTCCGATCTGGAAAATTTCTAGGGTGTTGGGTTTCACGCGAGGGGTTAAAAGCCAACCCTTCGAAAGTCCGGGCTATCCAAGAAATGCAAGTGCCGAAGTCGATCCACGACGTGCACAAACTGACGGGCTGCCTAGCCGCCCTGAGTCGCTTTCTATCTAAGGCCGCCGAAAAACAACTCCCATTCTTCAAGATACTAAAGAAGGCTCCGAACTTCGAGTGGAACGATGAGCACAGAGGAGCTTTCGATGGTTTGAAGAAGTATCTCACAAATCTCCCAACCTTATCTGCGCCAAAGAAGGACGAAACCCTCTCTTTATACCTCGCCGCTTCGAACGAGGCAATCAGTGCAGTCCTGGTACGAGAAGAAAGACGTCATCAGCTACCCGTCTATTTCATAAGCCGAGCCCTAAAAGGGCGGAGACGAGGTATCAGCCTTTGGAAAAGGTCGCGCTTGCGCTGGTAAATGCAGCAAGGAGACTTCGGCCATACTTCCATGCACACCACATACAAGTACTGACCGACCTACCGCTTCGGCAAGTACTTACGAAGCCGGAAGCGTCTGGGCGAATCGCTAAATGGGCTGTAGAACTCGGCGAGCACACAATTTCCTTTATACCTCGCCAAGCAATCAAAGGACAAGCCCTGGCCGATTTTCTGGTGGAAGCCAAGTTCACGGAAGCACAGCAATCTGTTGAACCTACTGAAGATAAACCAAAGGCCGAGGCACCTAATCCACAACCGCGAGACTGTTGGAAGGTCTACGTGGACGGGGCATCGGGTAACAAAGGAAGCGGAGCCGGGGTTTTACTCATCAGCCCGGAAGGAAAGGAGATCACCCACGCACTCCGGTTCAATTTTCCGACCACAAACAACGAAGTTGAGTATGAAGCTCTAATAGCTGGACTTCGCCTAGCCGAGGCTCTCCGGGTAAGGGCCATTCAAATTCACAGCGATTCCCAAGTCATAGTGAATCATATACTGGGTAAATACGAGGCCAAAGGAGAACGAATGAAGAAGTACCTTCATAAGGCCAAGATCCTACAACAAGGCTTCTCGTACTTCGAGTTAGTGCGAATCCCAAGAGAGGATAACGGGCGAGCTGACGCACTAAGCAAGCTCGCGTCATCATCAACAATCTCTCCAGTGGAAGAAGTACAGCTCCGAAGTATCGATGAAGCCGAAGTTAACATAGTAACCGAAGATGGACCAAACTGGATGACTCCACTTCGCAGCTATCTAGAGATAGGCGAACTCCCCACCGATAAGGTTGAAGCTAGAAAGCTCCTGGCCAAGTCCGCCAAGTATGTCTTTGAACATGGAGTGTTGTATAGAAGATCCTACCTCCAACCTCTCCTAAGATGTGCGGGGCCCAACCAAGCGAACTACACACTGCGCGAAGTCCATGAAGGCTCCTGTGGCAGTCACATTGGAGCCCGCGCCCTCTCCAAAAAGATCATGAGGTGTGGGTACTACTGGCCCACCATGTTCCAAGACGCTACCAACCTCGTCAAAAGGTGTCCGAAGTGCCAAATCCATGCGACGGTTCCGAGGTTGCCTCAGACCGAGCTGACCAGCATACAAAGCCCTTGGCCGTTCATGCAATGGGGAATTGACATCGTCGGCCCATTTGAAAAAGCCCCCGGCCAATTACAATTCCTCATTGTAGCCATCGACTACTTTACGAAGTGGGTCGAAGCCAAACCATTGGCCCGGATCACAAGTAAAAACGCCCTGAACTTCGTTTGGAAGAACATAGTTTGTCGTTTCGGCATACCTCACGTCCTCGTATCAGATAATGGAACCCAGTTCACAGACAGGACGTTCAGAGAATGGTGTGACGAACTCCACATCCAGCAAAAGTTCACCTCGGTAGCCCATCCTCAAGCGAATGGCCAAACCGAGGTTACGAACCGAACGATAGTCAAAGGGTTAAAAACCCGGCTCGACAAGGCCAAAAGAGACTGGGCTGCGAACTTATCCCAAGTCCTATGGTCGTACCGAACCACCCCGAGGACATCACACGGCGAAACACCATATAGCTTGGTGTACGGAACCGAGGCGGTGATCCCAGTAGAGATCGGTCTGCCGAGCCCCCGAACGCTTAACTTCGCAGCCCAAGACAACGAAGATGGACTTCGAACTAACTTGGATTTGCTAGAAGAGAGACGGGAACAAGCCTACATACAAGAAGCTCGATACAAACAGCAAGTAGCTCGGTATTATAACAGCCGGGTGAAGCATCAGCAGCTCCAAATAGGCGACTTCGTACTCCGGAATAACGAGGTCAGTAAGGCGGAAAAACTCGGCAAATTAGAAGCCACCTGGGAAGGACCATACCGAGTTCAAGAAGTCCTCGGAAAAGGGTCGTACAAGCTCGCCCACCTATCTGGTGAGCCCATACCCCGTACATGGCACATTACTCACTTGAAAAGGTACTTTGTATAAACAGAGAGCAGTGTCCGAGTCCATTTAGGTCCTAGGAGCCGGGTCGTCTTGGTAAATTCTGTCTTTTTTTAACTCCATTCAATTAAAGTTTTTTTTTAGTACACTTAAATAATTTGCATACATGGTACACCTCTCTCGTTTTATACCAAGTATCTTAATTTTAAAATCCTGACGAGGATACAAATAAACTCCACGTCGGAGTAACACCTAAACGCGCGTAAGGGGACCACCCCTATCGATAAACTCGACAAATAAGGTACTTGAAAGCCTAAACTTCGTCTTCGGACGAAGTGGCTACTTGAAAGCCTAAACTTCGTCTTCGGACGAAGTGGCTACTTGAAAGCCTAAACTTCATCTTCGGACGAAGTGGCTACTTGAAAGCCTAAACTTCGTCTTCGGACGAAGTGGCTACTTGAAAGCCTAAACTTCGTCTTCGGACGAAGTGGCTACTTGAAAGCCTAAACTTCGTCTTCGGACGAAGTGGCTGGTTAACAGCCTAAGTGACTGAGAAAGTTGGTAAACGCAAATGCAAAAATTTCTGTTTTATTTGAATAGAAATAAATATACATTGTTACATTAAGAAGGCGAGGAACCCGGAGGCTTTGGCTTACTAAAGCTAAGCCAATCTCTAGCAAAATCCCTGCCAGAGTTGAAGTTCAAAACATCGTCTATACTAAACCTGCCCCGACCGCGTCCAGAAGCCGAACTTCGGCCTCTACCTCGGACATGCTGGCTCGCCCGACCCCGACCCCAACCCCGTCCAGACGCCGATCGCCGCTCTTGACTATAAATTTCTTGAGAATGGCGTGTCACAATCTTCGGGTCCGGGTCAGCAGACCTCGAAGATTCACCTCCCAAAAAGTCTCTAGAAGTACGGTCGAGCAACTTCGGATCCGGATCGGAAGAAACTGAAGTCGCAGAACCAGCTTGTAAAGACAGACGCCGCTTCAGCTTCGAAAATCGATCAAGGACTGTCTCGTAAATGCTCGCCACACGAACGAGCTCTTCAAACTCACCTCTAACCTGCCGGGATGTCCTTGGCGATGTCGTCAATCACCGCGGAGACAACCGGGGTGCTCATGGCGGTCACCAGCTGGACAGCCATCTGGGAGAAGTGGGTAGACCAGACGAATCGTTCCACCAACGCGCGGAACACCCCCCCTGTCCGGCCACCACTCCGGCAGCTTGGGTCCTCAGCCGACTCACCTCGGCCTCGAGCTCGGCGACCTTCCTCTTCTCCTCTTCGGCCGCAGACGAAGCCGCTGCCTCCCTCTCCGCCGCCGCCTGCGCCGCAACCTCGGCGGCAGAGATCCGGGCCATTAGCCGGTCCTCTACCGCCGCAACTTCGGCAACCTTGGTCTGGAACTTGGCAACCCCACTTCTAATGAAGTTCGCCAAGCCCTGCAGCCCATCTAAAGCCGCCTCGGCTCCCTAAAACACAAAACCAGGGACAAGATTTTAGTAGAAAGTACAAATCACCATGTACAAATACTTCTAGTTTAATGCTTACCTCGGGAAATGACATCTCCCGTGCATACACTTGGCCCGAGATTGGGCCACTCTCGACGACCGTCACTTCGTCGTCCAACGGAAGCAAGGTCCGTCGAGGTTGTTGGCCCACCAGCTGCAGGGGAGAGGAGCTTTGGACGGGAGCGTCCAACTGTGAGTCCACGGATACCGACCATGGAAGGTCGGTTGTCCTCTCCGACGACGCCGAAGTCTTCTCCTTCGCCGAAGAGGAGGGCTTCTGCCTCTTCCTTTTGTTTTTGTTCTGAAGAGCAGCCTGTATAGCTTGAGCATCCACTACAAAAAAAAAAAACCAAAAGATTCATCAATAAAAATGAAAGAAACCACAGGACAAATCAGTGAAGCAGAGCCTCACCCAAGTCCACATCGGACACGGAGTTATACGGGCTTAACCCGTGATTTGCGAGCTCGGCCTCGGCATAATCCCTTTTGACGAGGCCGAGATTCACCAAGCTCATTTCAAGCTCACTGGTTGGTTTCCCAGTATCTCGAAGTACGAACTTGGCCGTGGCCCAGGGAAACAATGGCACGCCCTCGAACCGGCAAAAGAAGAATTTCTTCTGCCAGTTCGTCACCTTAGTGGGAGTCCCTAACTTGAACCTACTAATCGGGGAGAGGTAAGCCCACCCCGTCGGACCAAGCTTAGGTCTAAAAAACCTAAGGAATAAATCCACAGTAGGCGTACCGCCACGTCGGCTGACCTCAAAACAAAAACCGACGACCTGCTTGATGGAAGGAGGTTGTAACTGCCCTAACGGCAGTTGGAGCTCTTCTAGGAGTTCGGCAAAAAAACGATTTAATGGAAACCGGAGACCAAAATGAAGATAATCTTCATAAACGGTAAAAAAACCTACGGGAGGCGAACTACCCCTGTCAATATCACGAGGCAGGAGCAGCTCGACTGACTCAGGAAACAAAAAATGACGAGCCAAGTCCTGCATATGCGACACAGACATGGTCGAGGCACATGCCAGTGAGGAAGTGGACCCGACCAGCGGCAAAAATTCGATTTCTCGAAACGCCGGTGGAACTAGCATGCGTGTGTATACATTTAGCCAGACCCTCGCCGGAAAACCCCTGGACGGCGAGGGCGAAATCTGTACGCCGGCTCTACCAGTATCTACTTGAGAAAAAGAGGAGGAATCCATTACGGGAAAAGTACTTACTTGTCAAAGTCTTTTTCCGACTATAAATCACCGGGAAATTGAACTGGACGACGGCGGCGGTCGCAGAATTTGAGGTCTAGGGTTTTCCCTCTCGCTCGCGATTGGAAGATGATTGAGGGAAAAATATTTGTTAGCGTACATTGGAAGCTTTTATAAGCGAAGGCACGCCTTTTCAAATCCCGCCTCTTCGCCTACTCCAACAGAAAATTGACGCGTGTCCTACTTACTCTGACACCAACAGTCGTGCCTTTTCATGTCACGACTATTTAAGCTCGACCTCGTCAAAACGAGGCGGTATACATTTCGACTTCGTCAAGATCTCATTTCCGACGAAGCAATGCAATTGAAGCTCGACCTCGTCAAAACGAGGCGGTATACATTTCGACTTCGTGAAGCTCGACCTCGTCAAAACGAGGCGGTATACATTTCGACTTCGTCAAGATCTCATTTCCGACGAAGCAATGCAATTGAAGCTCGACCTCGTCAAAACGAGGCGGTATACATTTCGACTTCGTCAAGAGCTCATTTCCTACGAAGCAATGAAGTTCAAGCTCGACCTCGTCAAAACGAGGCGGTATACATTTCGACTTCGTCAACACCACATTTCCGACGAAGCAAATACAATTCAACCTCGACCTCGGCCAGTTTACACCTCCCCACAATGACCTCGCTGCTCCGGTCTTTTGGGGGGGGATGTGATAGGATATGGCCCAACAGGCCCAGATCAGCTCGGCCCATTCCTAATTCCCCCGGTCCAATCAAGGATAAAGCCCAGCGGAAGTCAAGAAAGTCAACCAACTGCTCCCAACCACTCCACAGTGCAGACTTGCAGACAGGAGCACCCACGACCCCCAACCACTCCTGGAACACCCGTGACCTCCATCCTCTATAAAAAGGAATCATTTGTAAAGAAAGAGGCAGGTTGTAATAGCGGTTAGAACACGAAAAATAAAACATTCTCTCCTTCGTGGACGTAGATCTAATCAAAGATCGAACCACGTAAAAAACCTCTCGTGTTCTTCACTTTCTCTCTCTCTCGTATAATCACCCTAAAATACACGATCGATCATATGTCATATCACCTATGTCATTAAGAAATTTGAACGATTGGAGCATTTCAAGCACATTCAAATTCAATAATAAAGATTCAAAATGGATTTGTGTATGTTTTGACTTTAAGTTTGATATTGAGATACATGTATATATTTTCTTAAATATTCTCTTTTGCTATAATAAAACATCTATACAATTGTATTGTTGGGACCGAAAAAAAATTACTAGGAGGTTATTCCTATATAGAGTTTTATAAAAAATATTTTTTTTAGAAAGAGAGATGTGAGTATCTAATAAAATACATGTGTTTATGGCATGTATCTAAATCCACTAACAAATTCATATACAAAATTAATACTCGTATTAATTGACTAAACAAATAGGCATGTACATAAGTAAAAGACTCTTCTGAACCTATGAAAAGTTTATTGCTAATTTGTAACTTCAGTTAATTTTATTCTTAGTCCAAACCATCTTTTTAATTGATCTCAAATTAATTCTGAGCCCAAATTAAAAGCCCACAATCCTCCATACAAAAAAGAACCAATATTTCGAAACACTACAACCGAAAAATCTTTAAACTCCAGCAACAGAATCGAATTGACCCAGCTGTTCTTTTCGGGGTCGTCTCGCCCATCTCTAGCCCACTCTTATCAAATTTTCATATATTTCAATTTTAAAATGCATTAAGTAAAATGTTTCATATCACACTTTTAAATACCAAAAAAAATAGTAGTATTTCTTAATAATTGTGTACTTAAAAGTTATGAGTCAACGCAGTAGAGAATTTGCTAAAATGGCTCGAAATTTGCTATTACCATTTAGATTTGTATGGATTTGTATGGTATGAGTGATTTCAACATGTAAATTTACATCAACTTAGATATAATTCCCTTAAAACTCCACAAAAGAAATCAAGAATCTAATGATTCAATCAGAACTTCAAGATGGGCTTAAGCAAGTTATTAAAGAACCAAAGTTCCCAAATTCCAACATTAACTATTCTGTGCAAAGCCAAACTATATTTGTGGAGAAAAGGCTAAACTCCATATACATCAAAAGTGTAAACGATGGCACCTAATTCTCAGTTGCTTTGGCCTTCTTCTTCTTCTTCCTCAGCCTATCGCACACCACCGCCTTCTCCAACAGCTCGACTCGGTGAGTCAACCCGTTGAGCGTCCTCGTCTGCATCTCAGTCTTCTCGAACAACTGGCTCATTATGCTCATCATCTTCTCGTTCTCCTTCATCATCTTCTCCAACAACTCTCTGTTTGTCATATTATCATTCCCCTTCACACTTTCAAGGTTTTCATTGGCTTCACTCACCTTCACCTCGCAATCAACTCCGACATCGACGATCCCAGCTTCATCGTCGCCGTCACCCCCCTCGACTTCCATACCCCTCCCACAGCTCACCACCTCAAAACCTTCTCGATCATCAATGGAGTCCTTCAAATCCACAGGAGGAACGGAATTTTCCACATCCGAAGTAACATTAGATTCACTCTCCACATCAACAATCTCAGAGGTTACAATAGCGTCGATCCTCTCCTGCAAAGCGATCGCCTTACGAATCACGGCCTTCCGGCACCCTCTAACGCCGAAATCAACGCCGCAGATCGAATCGAGCTTGAGCAACAGAGCCATCAGGCTCTCGTTCAACCTCAGCCGCTCCTTCGGATCCTTCCTCACCAAATCGACAACTTCGCTCCTCTTCAGCCTCTCCTCAATCTCATCAACCTGCAATTTGATGTCCTTGATCTTCCTCAAGCTTTTCCTCACCAGAAAGCCCCTAAAAACCTTCTGAATCTTCACCGGCACCGCCGATCCCACGCGGTCAAATTGCTCGGATCCGAAAAATTGAACCGGAATCCGGATAATTTTCGGGGCCGATGCCCTCTCCGTCTGGCGCTGAGAGCGCTGAACCGGCCGGTGAGATTCCGGCGACGGGTCGACATGGTAAACGGGTACGCCACGAGCAGAAGGGTGAAACGGGCGGTGATTCGGGTCGGGTTTTTCGAACCAACGGCGGTTTGTGAAGAACGGACTATCCATTTTTTGCGAGAATCAATTCAAGAAGGGAAATGCGAGTGATTTTTGATTACGAAGAATTTGATTTTGATTTTGTGTTATGATTATGAAGATAGGGTGAAGAAGGATGATATATATGAGGGGAGGGGAGGGGAGGGAAGAAAGGGGGAATTTGAAATTTCTGGAAGGTTCGGTGATATTCTCCGGGGTATTATGGTCAATTCACATACTTAACGGGCTGATTCTGGATACTTGTGGAGAGTTCTGCTGCTGCGTGAGCCTTGAGGTTAGAGTATGATAGTTTACACGTCAGCAGTGGCTTTTAAATTTTCTTAAACTGCGGAATGGTCAAATAGTTTATGTCGATCTGCTTTTTTTTTTGTAGGGACCAATACAACTTTATTCATTCGAGCGCTTAATGACGTTAGAAATTTGTCTTAATATTTTAAAATACCTTTTTTTTAAACTAGCATGACATTTCTACTCTCTTTTTAAAAGATATGTGATTTATCTCTTTTATTATTTTAATATATAAAACATAGTCAACGAAGTGCAGCTCAGTTGGTAAGACGATTCCCCTCCAACCAAGAGGTTGGAGGTTCGAGACACCTCGGGTGCGTGTGTGTGTGAGAGTGCGTGTGTTGTTTGTCTGATCAAATATATATATATATATATATAACATAATTTTTTATTATACTGTGTTCGAGAGGTTTGATTATGGAATGATTCATTTGCTTTTAACGTGGAAGGGCCCCAGTTCCACGGCTTGACTCAATTAAAAGAAGCTGGCCCCCGGACTCGACTCATGCATGAAAAATTGACATGCATGACAATTTAAAGTAGGGCAGTGTACTGTGTTTGAATTATCTAAAGAGTGAAGTGTTTGAATTATTTGAAGAATGAAGGTATCCTATGCTCTATGATGCGAACAATCTTCTCCATATATAGTACATGAAATTCAATCAACCGAAAAAACACTCTTTCGCTCAAAATTTTCAATCTGCAAAATCATAGCTATTTATTTTCATTATGTTTCTTATATCACAAAGTAGCCATTGTGAGAAATTTTGAGCTATAAAGGAGTGCTAAAGTTTGTAAAAGAATGGAGAAAAGGTTCGTCGGCCGGCCGTTGGATTATTCCGGTAGCGCTAGAGGACCGGCGGAGATTGTATGTTACTTTAATTATATGCTTAAATTCCATAATCTATGTATTTAATTGATTATATTTATGTTTAGTAATTTATAAATTATTATTTTAAATTTAAGTTGTTTAATTATGCTCATCATTTATGAAATTTTGTTGTTTAATTGAATAAATACATGTAATCCGAAGTAAAAAAAATATGGAACATCAATGAGGATATCCACCGCCCATTAGGGCTGCCGGATTTGGCCCACCGCCGGCGATCTTGTGCTGCCGGCGGTGAGACTAATCCGGCAGCCCTAGTGGGCGGTAAATATTTTTATTTTGTTTAGAAAAATATTTTATGTTTAATTATATGCTTAAGTGATTAAATTTATGTTTAGAACTTGATAAATTATTATTTTAAATTAAAGCTGGAGAATTATGCTCATGATTTATGAAATTTTATTGTTTAATTTGAATAAATACATGTAATCGGAAGAAAAAAAAATAGGGAACATCAATGAGGGTATCCACCGCCCACTACTCCTCCTAGATTAGGCCCACCGCCGGCGACCTTGTGCTGCGGGCGGTAAGATTAATTCGGCAGCTTTAGTGGGCGGTGAATAACCTCATGTTGTTTAGAAAAATATTTTATGTTTAATTATATGCTTAAGTGATTAAATTTATGTTTAGAACTTGATAAATTATTAATTTAAATTAAAGTTGGAGAATTATGCTCATGATTTATGAAATTTTGTTGTTTAATTTGAATAAATACATGTAATCGGAAGAAAAAAAAATAGGGAACATCAATGAGGGTATCCACCTTCCGCTACTCCTGCCGGATTCGGCCCACCGCCGGCGACCTTGTGCTGTGGGCGGTGAGACTAATCCGGCAGCTTTAGTGGGCGGTGAATAACCTCATGTTGTTTAGAAAAATATTTTATGTTTAATTATATGCTTAAGTGATTAAATTTATGTTTAGAACTTGATAAATCTAAGTTTAATTATGTGATTATTGATTAAATGCATATTTTAAAGGTTCAAATTTTTCCACTGCAGATGGCTTTCGTGTACTTGAAGGTGATTTACGAAGGCTATTGGATTGATTGTACATATAATGGCGGCACATATTTAGATATCCCCTTATCCGAAGATGCAATCTCGATATACAACTTGAGATATCATATATCTTTTTACTGCAACTCCTCGGGTAGTGATTGTTTCACCTAAAAGTGATCGCAATAGAACGAGGTCTATTGTAGACTAGTAAGCTAAACCCAATGTCGAATCTCAAGGACAACTTAACAGGTTAATTAATCATATAATACACACTCTCTAAACACTCTACGAAAGCAAGTAAAAGAATTAAGGGTTTTTGGTTTAATTATTAAATCCTAGACTTAATTAAAAGAAAGCAAATAAATCTAACCTAGACTTGAAATTAAAGAAAGCAATTAGGAGCAAATAAAAGAACTCTCATCTGTCACACAAGAGAAAGAATTAAACTAAGAGAAAAGCAATAAATCTATCTAGGCATGAATTGAAAGGAAAGCAATAAAGAAAGCAATAAAATCTAAGCTAGAGCAAATAAATCTTAACATGCTTGGATTAAAAACAAATCTAAATAACTTGAAAGCAATTAAATCTAACCTTAGCAAATTAATCTAAACTAATGAAAGCAATTAACCAAAGCAAGTAAAGAAAGCAAATAAAATTAATCTAAGAGCACAAATTAAACTTACGAACTTTTACGAAAGAAAGAACGAAGAACTTGAATTAAACTTGAATCCGAAAGCTATAATCTTCAAAATAATATTTAAAAGCTAATCTAAACTAATCTAGAGTTTAAAGGCTGAAAAATAAGAGAGAAAAAGTTGTTCTTTCGTTCCCCATTGATTACATAAATATAGAGTCTTAAAAACCTACTCAAATAAGGAATAAAATATGGAAATCCCGTCAGCCTGGCGGTCGCCCAGCATCCTTGGCGGCCGCCAGGTATGGCCTGCGGAAGTTTTCGGGAACAGTAGCTGGCGGTCGCCAGGTAGGACTTGGCGGCCGCCAAGTGTGGCCTGCGGTCCACTGCGCGCGACTTTTTTGTTTCGGCCATATCTCCCTCGTCCGAACTCGGAATCGACCTCCATTTTTTCCTACGCGCTCCTATCGAACCCCTCTTCGATGTTATGCTTTTATATCACCCAAATGTGATCTTCACATTTCACTCATTTCTTCAATCTTTTGCTCCTTTTCTTCATTCTCTTCCAAAAGTCCTCACCAACTCAACTTTGACTAAAACACACTAAACGAACACATAACAACGAACAAAACATATGAAAACAAACTCATATCAAACCATATAAACCACACAAAAATACACTAAACAGTGATTATGATGTTTTCTATCTGACGACATCGGAGAAGGTGGTTTTCGCGGATCGTGCCTAGAAGGAATGGGTTGGCTATCAACAAGTACACCAGTCGCAAGTGGATTTCTCTGTCCTGATCAGGGAAGGGGCTAGGATTTTATTTTAAAATAGAGAGCAAGGTGTTGGCGCTATTAGCTACCCCTCCATAAATAACTTGACAGAGTTGTGACTCCCTCGGATTACGTGAAATACGGGGATCAAATATTGTGGGCCCGAATTTCAATCCAGTAATCAACGCATGATCCTGATATGTGTACTCTATATTTTCATCACAGATGTGGAACCAAATTCCGAATCTTGAATGAATCGACCGAGACAGTAAACTGTTAAGTATGCCCCCATATATCTGCTTTGGATCCCAACCCATGAAATGACTGTCTGAATTGGTCGACTAAAGCATTATCCCCGATCTTGAATAATGCGTCATTGATGTCATCCAATAAGTCAATAGAATAGCATGTATTGAGCTTTGCTGGCTGGTTTATATACTCTGGGTGACGATACCCTCGTGCAGGCTTGACCTATTTTTTAATAAAAAATGAAAAATAGATTAATCATAAATTGCATAAAATAGACGGATTAAATACACTAATACAAGTAATTAAACTTAAAATATGCAAACTAATACGAAAGCTAGATAAAATCCACGGAAGCAAATCAAATTAATTTTATTAAATTCATTTATGCAATTTAGTTCGTTCGAGAACAACTAATTCAAATTTATTTTGCTTGATAAACTTTCGCTGCCCGCCTAATGTGCTTCTGGCTGGAAGCAGCCTATCCAATCCCATTAAATAAAGGATATTGAACCCTTAGGGAAAGCAACTACCTATGATTTTCATAATAAACTAACTAATATAAGCTAATAAAATATAATTAATCGAATGCGCGAAAAATAATTAAACTAATTCAACTCTCTTGAAAAAATTAATAACATCACAAATCTAATCTAATCTAATCTTATGAATTTTTTACGAGTACTAATCTAATCTAAATTAATCTAATCCGACCTTAATTTCTTACGAGTACTAATCTAATTTTATGATTTTTTTTCCAAGCACATGACAAAAACTTAAAACTTAAAACTTAAAAGTGTAATTCACACCCTAAGCCCTAATATTAACATGCTAACGTTAACAAAAATAACCTTAATCATTGTATAAAAACAAACTTAACTAATTAAGCATGCAAAAAATTAAGAAATTTAAGCAAACAAAATTAAACAAAATAATAGAATTCACAACTCTTATTAAAAAAAAAATAGAATTTCTATATCAATCCACCGTCGGGAGCTATCGACGGAGAAGTCCCACCGCCCGCGGTAACTAATTGCCGGCGGAGAGAAAGTTCCGGCGACGGCAGCGGGCGGTGGATAGGCTTACAATTTTTTTTTCTTTTTTCTCAACCACATGATAAAATTAATAGTGTAAATCTATTATTTTTTGTTTACTAACAAATATCTCGTCGTTGAATTCTTCTTCCGAATCATATGTCATTTTGTTTCTCCGGCAGGGGGACTTCTCCGGCGGCGAAGGCGGGGACGGCGTGAGTCATGGAGATGAGGGGATGCAGACAGCAACGGCGAGGCGGTGAGAGCGGCAGGGAGAGGCGGTGAAGAAAGGCGGTGAGAGTGAGTGAGAGGCGGTGGGAGTGAGAGACAAGCGGTGAGAGTAGAGGGAAAGGCCATGAAAGGCGGTGAGAGTGAGAAGGATGGGCGGTGAGAGTGAGAGGTGAGAGTAGAGTGAGGAGTGAGAGCTGAGAGGGGGCGGTGAGTATATGGGAGGAGGATTTTGTCCTTTAGCTGTTGGATTTGAGAATCAATTCTCTGCAAAAAAATTGTGGGATTCCAGCTGAGAGGGCGGAGTGGGCAGGGCAGGCGGTGAGAGTGAGAGTAAGAGGGGTGCTGCAGAGGTGAGAGTTTGTCTTTTTCTAAAGAATCTAGGTCAAAGAGTGAACCCGTGAATCTTTGTCAGCCGACACTACAAGATTGATGATAAAAGTTGGCCCCACACCTATTATTTTAAAAAAGGGCATTTTGTTCATTGAAATTTAAAAATGGGTAAATTTTACATCTTCTATTTTGGAAATGGTATTTTAAATTTTGACCCATTTCTAGAAATTTTATACTAGGTTGAATTTATGTTTTTTTTTTGAATAATAATGGTCGTTAAATTCTGATTTTAATTTTTTTTTATCTTAATAGTGAGCTTCAAATTTTTAAAACTGAAATACATAAATTTTCGATTTACTCTAATTTTACATATAAATCCAATTTGGGTGGAAAAATCGAAAATAACATCGCAAATTTAAATTGGTATGACAACAGCATAATGTTGTTTTGATTGAAATAAAATTATAATTAAAAAAATGAAATAATATAAATTTCAAAATGATATCATTTTTATTGTTGACTCATCCATAAAGCTGTCAAATTTGGTCCGAAAAAACTCAGTCTGATAGATAGTCTCGGCCCGTTCGTAGTTTGGGCAGGCTTGGACTATGAAATTCGAAGCCTATTGAAATTTTGGGATGCCTCAGCCCGGCCCAAGATACTCAAAACCCTGATGGGCTTGGGCAGCCTGGTCGTGTATTTGTCATCGTGAATTCAAGAACAATGGAGAAAACAAATGATACACGAATACATAAATTGAATACATGAATATCTGATTCGTGAATTCATCCCATCAAATTTCATGACTATACAAATCGGAATACATGGATTGAATACATGAATATCCGATTCGTGTATTCGTGAATTCATTCCATCAAATCTGATTTGTGTATTCATTAAGGGTAAAAAAGACAACTAACACAAAAAGTTGCTAGAATTGTGTTTTTTATACAAGTGGCTAGATTTTGGGTTTACAATAGCAAAGTGACTAGTTTTAGGTATTAACCCAATTTTTATTTTTTTCTAGTGGTTTCATCTAATGCCTTCAAGAATTATAGAATATGAATTGTTACCATCAAAATAAGACTTGAGATTCCTAGAACAAGAAGTTAAGTGGTGTGCAAGACAATTTTGAATATTTGATGCAGTACAATTCATTGGAAACTAATATTATGGAATTTAAGGGTGTTCATAATTTGGTTAAAACCGTAAACCAAACCAGTCCAAATTATATTATACGGTTTGGTTTACGATTTGAAAAATATAGTTTGATTATTTATTTTTAAAAATTATGGTTTATGGTTTAGATTTTGTGGGATGAGTTCACGTGAAAAGCTCCATTAGTGTAAGAAATGAGAAGTATCCTAATCCCTTAATTTACACATCCACGGTCCAAAATATTTCTTAAGAATTGTATATAGTTTGACTTTTAATTGAATTCGTTGACTTGTATTTAATGTAAGGACAAATTAGTAAAAATAAAACTTACCATATCTAATGCTACAACTAATCTAGTGGATATCATGGTAAGACACAACCGTCCATATCAAAATTTCAAATCATCTGCAAATATTTGGGAAAAAAAAAAATTAATGGTGAATCATCATTTGATTTTGTTTTCGAAATTTATTTCCCCCCATTAATGATATATTTAGTTTTATGTTATCATGCATTAATTAGTACATACACGATTTGTAATGCATCAGTGAAATATGAGGTAATTAAATAAATTAAATAATTATAATAAATTATTAAACGCACTACCAAATGTAATATAATGCATCATTCATGTTATATCGTTTGATTTTTTAAAAAAATGTTTTTACTTTAATGATGCATTATAATGCATGAGTAGATTATTTGTAATGCATTACTGAAAGATAATGTAATGTATAGATTGTTATCTTCACAAATATATTAAATGCATTATGATATGTGATATATTGCATTAGGGTGAGATCTTGTACAGAAATTATAAAAAAATAAAATAATACAAGTTATGCAGAACTATAATGCTATGTACAACTATAATGCATCATACATTAGGATGCATTATGATATGTGATATATTGCATTAGTGGTGAGATCTTGTACAAAAATAATTTTTTTGTAAGAAATAAAAAAATAATGCAAGTTATGCACAACTATAATGCACGCTATGTACAACTATAATGCATCGTCAATACTATTGTAATGCATCGGTCATCATAATCCATTTTCAGTATAATCATTATGCATCAGTTGATCTGGCCGAAAAATCACACATTGATCAACGGTCATAATTATTTTTTAATTATTTGATTTCTCAACCACTACATCATTTTTATTATTTAATGCAATTATAGAAATTTGTGCACGTATATTGACCTATTAGTAAGGACTAAGGACTAATTAATATCTAAGACCAAAGGCCTCGATTTGAGTCTTCTATGGTGCCGTATTTAAATTTCATGTCGCAGAGTTTCAAAAAAAATATAGAAAGATGATATGAATTTTGAATGAAAAAAATTGGCGTGGAACATTACGCGAAAAATCTATCATAAACATAGTTAATTGGGTTTAGATGCTAAAATAGTAGTATGCGATAATGACTTATTTGGAAACAAAAAACCTATAGCTTATTATTATTATTATTATTATTATTATTATTATTATTATTATTATTATTATTATTATTATTATTATTATTATTATTATTATTACTGACGTAAGAAGAGAACTTTGTTTTGTTTCTTAAAATAAACATCAATTAATGCTGGAGTAACCGCCACCAACAAATGTAATTTACAAGATTAACCCTCCGTCACTTTTTAACGGTCAGCTTTTAATTAAACTATAGCAATAAAAATCAACCATTGATCAACCAAAATAGACGCCTTAGATTGTTTCTTATTTCTTACATAAACTCTCTTTTGTATGTAATCTTCCCTCTAGGTTTGGTTTTTAAAAATATATAAACCAAACCAAACCGTAAACCGTAAAACCGTAATATAATTATAATAAATATTATTATCAATTATTATTTTTGACATATTACATTGTCTTTTATTCTACCACCATTGAATGATGAAAAATATAATTAAAGAAAAATAAGCTAATACAGTTTAATCAAATTTTCGTGTACTCCCTCCGTCTAACTATGATTGACTCATTTTCTTATTGGGCCGTCTCACTATGATTGACCCATTTTCTTTTTGGAAAATAATTAACTCTTAAATGATACAATTAGTAAATCTCTTATTACACTTAACTTTCTATAATTGAATCTCATTATCCACTCACTTTTCAGTACGTATCCCAATATAATTTAAATTCTAAAACTTTAAATTATCATAAATTGATCGTTTGTTCTCGGATTTTTATAATTTTTATACCAAATTAAAGGTCTTGTTACGATCTTTCATTTAAGACCAGACATCAACACTACAAAAAATTAGTCTTTTAGCTACACATGCATGTGTGGGTAATTGTGTGATTATGTGTGAGGATTGCGATTTACCCACACATACCGTAAGTGTCACCATGTGTCCCTATTTATCCGTAGTAAAAGAGTATTAACTACACATATGAGTATGTGTGAAGAAAGATTTTTAGGTGCACACATATATGTATCCCGAAAGACATCTTTTATGTGTGGATACATATATTTATGATTTAATTTCTTTATGACATGGAAATGAGGTGGATGATGACGTGGAAATGCCACGATGGATGATGACATGGAAATGTCACATTGAATGTTGACGTGGAAATGACACATATATATGTGCCCCAAAAGACGTCTTTTGTTTGATAATTCAATAATAAATTATTAATTTCTTACATAAATATATTTATTTGTGAAGAATAATTTTAGTAAAATAATACGTGCATCAAATAAAAAGATAACAAGGCCATACTATAAAATTTTATTTAAAATTCAATGCAATAAAAATAAACAATTTCATATGCCAACAACATAAAAAAGAAATTCTAAAGAACTAGTACAAATTAATGTGCCCTTCTATATTCTTTCAAGCTCATGTTCCCAAGTTTATCAGCAATCTTCATTTGTTCCTGCTATGATAATAAAAACAAACATGATTTACTCCCAAAGTGAAAGAATAGTGAAAAAAAATTATAGTTGAAAACCATAACATACCCAGAACATCATATAGATCGGGATGAACAAATCCTCTTCGTTCCCAACTCTGGATGCTGATTTACTGTACCTTGAATAAGCATTAAAAAAATTCGAAAAAAAATCATGTTAGACAACATTTTACTATTCAAAAATATAGTGACACCAAGACCTGTTCATGTAATTTTACCGCAATAATGCCCAGAGTATTTTACCAAAAGAGCAGTTTTAACGAAAAGAAAGGGCAAAAGTATTCTGACGAGCAACCTAATCATCCAGTGAGACAATTGGAGTTTACCCGCCGCCGGCACTGAGTTTTTCCACTTCATCCCTCGCCAATTACCTCCAGCAACCGCCAATCTCTTAATCCCAGTCGCCGATATGTAGAACTTCATATTGCGATCTCGATTTCCACTTCTTCTTCTTCAGAAACACTTCAGTTCATTGTCAGAGCCAGAGAATCAACATCAAAGTTATTAAAATTTTCTGTGGGTATTGCTTAGAGATGAGAGGGAAGTAAACTAAGACTACTACAGAAAAAGGGGAGAAGAAACCGCTTTAATTTTGCCGAATTCTAGTCGTGGACTCGTGGCGCGTCTTATTTGGATTTTGAATAGCTATTTTTTGGTCTAGGGCGGGAAACAGATACGGTGAATTTTTTGTATTTGAAGTTTTCATCTTTTAAGTTATTTTTCTCTATTTAGGAGTATTTATTTTGTTAGAAAATAATTAATTGTTTTTCCGCTACTTACTAATAAAAATTTATATAAACTTGATATTAATGCGTGTCGCTTATAAAATTTATTTACTTTCAATCTTTTAATTTTTTTTTAAAAGTATACATTTGTTTTAATTAAATGTTGAATGTTGAATTTGATTAGAGTTCAATGAATCGAAGTCTAGAATCTAGATATGCATAAATCAACAAGAATCAACAAATTTTCCCAAAAAAATAAAAAAATTCCAAGAATAAACAAAAAAATTGGGTTGCAAAATTCTAGAAGAGCACGCGTTGTTTTCGTTTTCTGTATTTTTTTTTTTCTGTATAATTCTTTTTTTTTTTTCCATGTTAAAAATTCCTTCTTTTGTTTACCATTTTATATTCCGACTTCCGAGCATATCGGGAAGAAGAGTGAAGACACGATGGAACTGCACGTCAACCTAGAGATTTAACACTTTCGATTAATGAATAATTTCCATTTTTATGACGTGGAATACATTTATAGATGAAAGAGAGACATTCACTTATTAAACAAATGCATTTTTGATTAATCGAGCTTTTAGTTTAAGATTATAATAAAATTGTGTATATCTATCATGATTCATGAATATTTAAAATTAATTTAACAATTCTAAAAAATTAACAATACAACATAAAAAGATCTCGGCATTATGGTGATTTACTAGATAACATAAAATAAATACGAACATCTTTATGTGATTATTTTTTCTCATAGTTATAAAATAGTAGTAATATTTTATAGATACAAAAAGCACATAGATGATTGTTAATTACATGTGGTGAATAGGGATGACAATGGGTCGGTTTTTGTGGGTACCCGCCCCACCCAAACTTTAATAGGATGAGTTTGGGTAAAACTAAACGAGTTTGGGACGGGTTGGGTAATAAAATTGATACCCGCAATGAGTTTGAGTTGGGTATGGGTAGATAGGTTCGGGTACCCACTACCCAAACCCATATATATATATATGTATATGTGTGTGAATTAAATATTAATAACTATTCGTGATTCTAGTTTTCTTTTTTTATATATCAAAATTAATATTTTATTGGTATTTATCTTGAGATTTGTTTTATAATTTTGTTAGTTCATATTTATAATAAGATTTGTATGTTCAAATAATAGTTTTGACTTTCGATTGGTATATATATATAGTTATAATTTTTGTTATATAAAATTTTCAAGAACTATTTATATTAGTGTTGTAGAGTTTGGGTTTTATCGGGTAATTAGTGGGTATTACCCGATGAGTTTGGGGCGGGTACGGGTATCAAAATTAATTTTTAAACGGGTTTGGGACGGGTATGGGTACGGAAAATTTTAACGGGTTTGGGTTTGGGAAAGACTAAATGGGTGGACACCCGACCCGTTGCCATCCTTAGTGGTGAATACTTTTATAAGTACGAACAATTAAGTACAAAAGAAAATAATTAAATAAATTATATTAAGCCTATAATATAAATGTGACTGAATATGTTTCCCCATATTTATTAGTTCGCCACGTTAGCACAAATACAATTATAAAAGAAATATGATTAACTAAAAGAAATAAGTTAATCAAAATCAAAATATAAATGGCTAAAACATTTTCGTCACACGTATTAAATGTCCATTGTTAATTAAAATTTTGAAATTCATTTGCCTACACATTTTTTTAATTATGTGTGGCTAAAATAACTACACATAATATATGTAGTTGATTATGTGTAGCTAAAATTTCAGTCACACATTTTTTTAATTATGTGTTGCTAAAATAACCACACATAACTATGTGTAGATGATTATGTGTAGCTAAAACATTAGCTACACATTTTTTAATTATGTGTGGCTAAATTAACCACACATAATTATCTGTAGCTGATTATGTGTAGCTAAAACTTCAGTTTCTTGTAGTGCAATATGTTATTATGCATCTATGATGCTCTGGTTTTAAAATATACCTAAATACATAAACAACACTACATCTATACACACAATACACTTTACAAACTAATCACTTCCGTCTTAAATCCCGTGCCGAAAATAAAGGGGTCGATCATAGCGAGACGGAGGGAGTAAAAAATAATACTACTTCCAACTATTTAGAAATTCTTTTTTTACGCTATCAAATATATTTCTTAAATTTTATTTAAAATTTTAATTATTTACTTCTGTATGTATATGTTAGATTGTAGTTCATGGTTTTCATTGTGTTATGAACCTTTTTTTATTGTCAATTTTGATTTCATAAAAGAATATATTTTATTTTACTATTTGAAATTTAAGTACAAATATATTTTAAATAAAAAAGAAGCAAACAAAAAATATTTATAGACCGTAAACCGAACCGCACCAAACCGCATTAATATGGTTTGGTTTGAGTTGGTTTTAGTGTTAGTATGGTTCGGTTTGGTTTCAAAAAATTGTCAAACCGTATTTTACAATTTGGTTTGATTTTGATATCAAACCGCACCAAACCGGACCGTGTACACCCCTAATGGAATTGTGAAGATTTGTAAAAATCCTACCAACATAAGTTCTAGGAATAACACCATTATAAACTGTAAAAAATTTGGTAAAAAAAATACTGCAACATAATGGTATTTGTATGAAATTGTTATGTACGTACGTTTAACTTTTAACAATTATAACAATTTTATTATAAATTGTATTCTACCATAACAATTTCACAAAAACCATTATCTAATAGTAATTGATAAAAGATGTAATAATTTAATTATGCCGAAATAGGCGCCTAGACCAACGAGGCGGACTCGGGAATTGAACGGCTAGACGGAATTAGAGAATATATTATAATTAGATTGCACATATATCAATAATTATGGATATGATGTTGAAAGTCGTGAATTTTATGTTTAACGTTATGAAAATTTATTTTAAACTATGAAATTTATGTGAAGAATACAAAATTTATAAAATTGGAATATTAATGATCATATTATGTGTTTTATCATTAATTTGGTTATAGAATTATGAATAATGCAATATATGTTATATATCTATATCTCATGAGATGATGTAAAAATAGTAGTAAAAGATAAGCATTGTAGTTCTAATTCATCTAGATCTTGTCCTAACTGTATATGCGCTATGGCCCCTCCGTTGCCAGATTAACATCTAAAGATTTTTAGAACATTGCTATTATATATAGTCTTACAAAGTCAACTGTTAAGTGGCTCCAATTCACATCTACTCTTATTTTTCTTCTTCTTCTTTACAGAACCATTCTGTTTTCAGTTACTACTCATGTATAATGTTTTATTTCTTTTCTTCATTTTCTCATGTTTATGGGATTAGAGGATCGTTGTTGCTGAAGAGACATATCATTTTCTTTGGGATGGGATCCCGCTAAATTTTGGGTCAGTTCTATTGAGTTGTCAGACTATTTGTTCAAGTTAAATCGGACTAGTTTTTTCTTTAAACTAAAAATTTTCGATCATAACCCTAAACTTTCAATTTTCATATTAGCCCATGAAACCAAAAAAGTTGACAGAAAAAGATTAAATGTGTATGACCTTTTTTGATAATCGTATTTTTGTAACAAACAAATAAGTCTCGTTTTCTCATCTTAAACACCTTGTGGTAGCTAGGTAGAAAGGTGAAAATTGTTTCAACTCCAACTTGCACAGTTATCTAATAAGTGTAACATTTTGAGATGTGATAATTATATACATTTTCTTTCGATGATTATATTCTTTCATGTTAATATGTGTTTGTTAGTAGTATGTATTGGAGTACGAAATAAAGAAGTGAATAGTAGAACTTTCACTAAGAAAATTATAACATGAAAAACATGATCAACATCATTAAATTAGAAACAAAATGAAGAAGTTCAATTCGAACCACGCTACGAATATCATGTTGCGAGCTAGTATTTGGTTCGGTCCAATCAAATTTCGGACTAGAAATTTTCAACCGCAATCCTTTTTTTCTCAGGTTATTTTTATCAATTCATTGATTTCGTGTTAAATTAACATCCTTAATTGTCATGATGATACCACATGATTTTAGACATGAAGAAATATATGAAAAAATCAAGAGCTAGCTAAATCATGCATCTATCCATATTATACGTACTGTTTGTCAAATTATACAGCAACACATGAACGCTCTCCTCTTGTTGTTTATAACACAACACAAACGAAGTTGATGTTTTTTGGTAGCTATTAAAATTATATTTTTTTTTGTTACATGAGACTGCATATTCCTTTGGAAGTAAAGAAAGAGTGAGCTTCAATTCATTCATATGCATGCATGCAGAAGTAGTTACGTGATGAATTGCAATACAATGGTGGATGATGATACATTACTCTTATTTTTCACCTTGATACAGGTTATTTGCATAGGAGTAAAATATACATTACAACAACACAAAAAATATATAAAAATGAAAAATATGCATTTATAGTTCATCTCATCTCTGCAAGAAACAACAATAATTACTCCTGTAGTTGCTCAATCTTTCTAAGTGCCTCATCCAAATCTAACCTCCTATCCAGGTCCTCTCTGCAACAAGCTATTCCAATATGCAAAAGCTTCTCCATCTCGAGCCGAGAACGCTCCGTGTTGATCTCCATATCTTTGTCCAACACCTGCGCGCCTTCGTACTTACTTCTGCAACGACACCATTAACCCATCCGGCCAAGTCTTTATTATACAGTTGGCTCCCTTGGAATAGCGACTTGTCAACGGGCTTCCCCGTTAGAGTCTCCAGTATCAAAATCCCCAAGCACCATATATCAGTTTTCTTGCAAGTGTGGCCAGTTTGGGCATATTCAGGGCTTTTGTAAGCCACCAACACTTGGTCTATTTGGGATTCGTTCACGATGGGGCCGAGGGCGTAGTCCATCAGCAGAGCGTTGTAGTTGCTGTCGAGCAACACGTTCGAGGACTTCAAATGACCGTGAGGGACCATCATACCCGGAAGTTCAGCATACAGGTAAGCCAGCCCTCTAACCACTCCTTTGATTATCTTTAATCGACATGGCCAATTAAGTGGCTTATGCAACGGATCCGGAGTTTTTCCTATATATTTTTCCATCAAAGAGAACACAAACCTAATAAATAAGTCTTAACTCTAAGTAACGTAAGTATAAGGTAGTAGAAAACACATAATATATTGATTTACTTGAATACGAACCGTCATCGTGGAGGTGCTTTGCCAAGCTGTTGTTGGGCACGAAATCGAAAACTAGGAGCTTCTCTTCTTTGCGATACAAGTAAGCTACCAATGGTAGTAGGTTAGGGTGTTTGAGTCTGCTCAATCTCCTCATGTGCTCGTGGAAATCTTCTTTGCAATGTTACTCATTTGCTTGAATCTCTTCACAACTAGCGCCTCGCCGTCTACTAAAACTGCCTTGTACGATGCCCCGAAGTTTCCATGTCCCAACATCTCCGCCGATGCTCTCATAAGATCCTGGAGGTCGAACTTCTGCCTGTCGTCCCGCACGAACGACAACTTGCTCGGTTGTTGTTGTTGTTGAGAGTTGCCTCTCCCGCCTATCGCTTGTGGGTAGGGAGTCATCGGCATAGGCATAGGCGATGCTCCTGTCGGCAGAGAACCCCTCTCATGATAAGGCGACGTCATCTCCGATTTAGCCTCGTGCTTCTCCGTTTCACCGTCGCGGCTCCACCAACACAAGAGAAGAAGCAACAAGATGAGAAACAAAGCCAAGAACACACTTAATATGATTATGACTATTTTTGCTGGAGATGCGAATGGTGGTTTCTTTTTCCTAGGCATAGCAGGAGCCGGGGAAGGGGCATTAGGGGGAGGATGAAGAACCGGCTCAAGATCCAGTGGCGGTTTCGGAGGGTCACACGATGGTCCAGTAGGCCCCCCACACAATGCTTCGTTGCCTACAAAGAAAGAATAAATGACCAGCACATCACTATGTGATCTACGGTTGTTTATATTAACTGATGCATTATAATTGTACTATTAATGCATTATGATAACTGATGTATTATAATAACTGACAATGCATTATGATGCACGATGCGATGCAGTTGTACTTAGCGTGCATTATAATTATGCACAATCTATATTTTGTACATAATCTCACCTATATAATGAGTTATCTGTCAATGTAGTATATGTATAGTACGTGCCTGAGAATGAAGAAGGATCCATCTTGAGCAGAGATGGCGGAACGGGACCCTGGAGCTGATTGTTGGCGACATTGAAGACCTTGAGGTTTACGGGGTCGACGGCCGGTATGGGGCCAGAGAACTGATTGTTGCTGAGGTCGAGCTCGACAGGTTTAGAGGCTGTTAGAGAAGTAGGGATGGGGCCGCTGAATTTGTTGTTGGACAAATATACCCTCTTCAACGACGCCATGCCGTTGAACGCAGTCGTCCGGGATCTGGCCGGAGAATTGGTTGCCGGACAAATACAAAGACTTGAGGCCGCCGAGCTTCCTCCAATCAGGCATGGCCCCTTGGAAACTATTGTTCATGAAGCTGAGGGTGCGGAGGTTGCTCAAGCCGGCGAGCGCGTCGACGTCGATCTGTCCTTGGAGTCCCATGTTCTCCAACTGCAGCCCCCACACGTAGCCATTGAAGCAGAGCACGCCTCTCCAATTACCTGTGTTCCCCGAACACGGCGGCGTCGATGGATTCCAGTTCTGGAGCGCCGGATCCGAATTCGCCAGCGCCGTCTTGAATTTCATCAGAGCCTGCGCTGCATTCTCCTCCGGCTGCCCCGACACGTGCAACGACGACGAAAACACCACCACCACCGCCACTATTATCTTTACCACAATGGACCGCCATAGTCTATTGCTAATGTTGCCATAGTGTGAGATTCTCGGAGGAAGCACACAACTTGTTGCAGCTTGCGCGCCCCTCTTCGACATTCTTCTTAATCTCGATCAACGGCCACGTACTCTCTCATTTCAACGTATTCACTTGAAACATCAGCTTCCTACATAAACTAGCATTCGACATCATCGTCATCGCTTGGTTATGGATTTGGTGTTCTTCATCTTTAGAGAGAGAGAAAAAGAGAGAGAGAGAGAGGTGTGAAAATAGGTAAACAAAAGAGTGAGTGCGTCTAAAATGAAGATTGGTGGTAGAGCAAATACATGTGATGTGGAAACTGAGAAGTGAGACACACAACGTCGAGGTTAGGGGAGATAGTATAGGCCCACCATTATCTTTTTTTTAACTATAATTAGACCTTTTTACATTTTATTTGTTGCTGAAATTAATTTACAAGGAAAAATTTAAATGAAGATGATGACTAGGGGTAAACTAACGATAATTCTAAAATCTATTTATATACATTATTACCGATTCGGAAATTTTTCACATAATACACATTACATGCATAGATTCTCAAACATGAAGTCTATTTACACGCATACAGACACATGCACATTAATGCCACAATTATAACTCAATAATAATTGACTACAAGCAAGTTTTCAACATGGAAATACACACAAACATAGACTCAACACTTGAGAAATGCACACATAATAGTATAATGATATCATGTAAAAACGTGTTCTACATTTATAATCATTCTATACTGCGAGAGATATTTATATGAAAACATAATTCGATAATTTTTATTTATAACACAATTAGCATGAAATTTAAAGGCCACGCTTACGTTAGACTCGAATCCGGGACCTTTAGTCCTAGCCACGCCTTTGGTTTTTAGACAAAGTTCATCCTGGTCGGAATTAGAATGCCAGCTCGCTTCAAGATATCAGCAGAAGCCTTCTTAGCCATTTCTACGACTTGTTCCTGTCAATTACAGTTTTGATTGTAACCATCAAAATCATGCTTCTCTTTTTTTCGAAACAAACAAGGACTGCACCATGGAGGATTCAAACCTGAGATATGTTCTCAGCCATTAACCCCCTATCGCTAGGCCAACATACGCACACAAAGTGAGTTGTTTAGTTTTTTTTTTTTTTTTTTTGTTAAAATAGACCACATGTTCGAAATTAGTACCAAATAAATTGATTTGTTTTCAAATCTAGACTGAGCCCACTCTTTCAATACTGGATAGTTGTATGGCAAAAGTGAGTTCAGTCTAGATTGAAAACAAAATCAAATTATTGGGTAATAATTTGAAAATATCAAAAGTGTGGTTTATTTTGGAGAAAGGAGCATACTTTGGGAGTAAAAGTGGAATTAACCTCAAATTTACACAATCTTTGACTCTCTAAGCAAGTTAACTTGTGCCTAAAGTAGACATGGGATCAGTTCAAGAAATACCTCATTTAGTGTAAGAATCTTCTTATCCACCATGATCCACCGACCATTGCACATAACAGAGGTAATGTTTTCACTTCTCATGCAATAGACAAGGCTGGAAATACTGCAAAGCAGTATGAAAACATCAGATTACCAATTCGTGCGAATCAATCGGCTTAATTTCAAAAGGAGGCAAAGGTCATACCTATCATGAACAGGTATCATTGACCAAGAAGAAGGATTCACCACAATCATGTCAGCCTGCATACATTCAGCCTCACCTCTCATTATTTTCACAAGGGTTTAAAATCATAAATATGCCTTATCGAGCATACAAGATCTACCATACATGGGAAATGAGTATTTAAATGAGAGCAAAATATACAAAAATATGCAGACAGCTAAAATTATCATTAGCTAATACAATTACTAGACCTCGGAGGATATTTGCAAAAGTTGACATACCTTCTTTCCAACCTCAATTGATCCAATCTCTTTTTCCCAGAGCACTGATTTTGCACCATTTATTGTTGCCATTTCAAGAATAGTTTCTGCAGGAAGAGCAGCAGGATCTGTGGCTCCTTTATCAAAAACTTGTCGACCTTTGTTGATCAGAGAAGCTAGGTACATCTCATCCACTAACATACAAGAGTATAAAATTATTTTAAGAGTTTTCGAGTCATAAAAGTAATTTTGCACATTTCAAGATAAAATATTTTCTTAGGGTGGGCAAGAAAACACCATTGAAGTAAAATAATACCAAGAAAATGTTTGCAAACAATGAAAAGTTTACACCATTTTGTTGGTATAAAGGGTGTTTAGTCAACAAGAAATCTTATATGCATTTGATTTCAAGGAGCCAGAACACAAATTAGTGCACTATAGGTGCACAGGTTGCCAACTTAGAGGAATATTAAACAATAACTATCTGCAAAATAAAGTTTAGATTAAAATATTCATGGAGAAAATTTTGGTAACACTAGATAATAGAGAATGCCAGGTACCAATGCTCATCCTATTATTTGACGGTGCGCCATCAGTTCCTAAAGAGACACATACGCCTGCATCAATCATTTCTTTAATTGGTGCAAATCCAAGCATACGCATTGCAGCAGCAGGACAATGGGATACTTTCACCCCTGCTCTTGAAAGCAAAGCAACCTGAGAATGTTTGTAACAAGTAGCTACTCTAAAAATTTCAGCAACATAAAACAAATACAGTTTCTGATGTACCACAGCAACTTGATAGTGGTGATGCACTAAAGTACCACAGCACAAGAGCAAATAACCTTTTATTGCTCATAAAAAAGGACAAAAAATTTGAGCTTCTAACTGTTTTAATTTATATCGTTGCAATATATCTAACATGAAGATACGGTTAAGCAAAAATGTCAAACTGTGAATATCACATGATAAAAAATAATAATAAAAAAAAATAGAAAAAACAGATCAATAAGTAGGGGATGAAGAGAGTGGAATACCTATAGAGAATATGCTTAATGAAAGTTTGATGTGCATACTTCTAAAATGTTGCTTTCTGAATTTAAAGAATTCAAACAATCACTAGCATCTATATATTTTTTTTGAGGGAACTAGCATCTATATTTAAACAGGCATCATTCGCCATTTAACTTTAAGTGACATTACAATCTTTATTAGATCAATGATATTTTTCCCATGTAGGAATGCTTATCATTTGAGAAAATCTTAAATGGACAGTGATTTGCAAGATAATATCTCTTACATTTCTAGCTCGTACTCTTATCCTTCCTCAGTTTCTCTCTATACATTTATTCATTAAGCATCACCAAATAATCAGGGGATCTGACTGAAACATGTGGATTACTCCGGTGGTAATCACTAATTTAAGTTATCATATTATCTCACATTTTCAGGATTGTTTCAAGAAGTAGCCTTGGGACTTATCATGGATAACTTAAAAGTTCTACAACATCTATAGAAAAAGTTAAAGTTCTACAAAGGTATGTGATAGCACGGCGGCTCCGGTAATCAAAGTATATTCGAGGAGAAGGCAGCGGAAGTAGGAGGCGTGCATGCGGAAGTTAGCAGAAGAGAATTATTTATTTATTTCTATATAATTAGCAGTAATTGTTATTTATTATTAGTATTAGTATTCTTATTGGTAGTGGGCCTTGCTTGCATGCATGGGCTTTAGTAGTAGGGTTTTGACACTATATATGTGATTGTGGGGAGTTAGGGTTATAATTAATTTTGGAGATTATTATTCTTGGCAGCATTTTGGCTGTGGCGGAAACATATCGTTTCCGAGTTGAGTTCGTAGTTTGTGTTCTTTCTGTGGGTCGTGATCTTCACTCCATCAATTTGGTCCGACCTGCCGGATCCGATGGTGAACCCTGACGCCGTTGAAACCCGAATGGCGACTCAGAACCGCCGCTTGGAGGAACTGGAGAAGACCACGAAGGACCTCTCGGTCAATATGGGAGGCGTCCAATTAGCCGTGGACTCGCTGCAATCAACCGTGAGCGGCATCGAGACCTCAGTCGCTGAGATCGTTGCCCAACTCAAGTTAATCGCCGTCGGAAACTCTTCCGGCTCAGGAGGGCCGCCACGACCGCCACCACCGCCGAACAATACCGCAATCGTGCTGCCGCGAATGGAACTTCCGGGCTTCGACGGCTCGGACCCCATAGCTTGGCTTGCACAAGCCGAGCAATATTTTCTCATCCACAACACTCCACTCGCCCAACGAGTTTCCACCGCCCTCATCGCGATGTCCGGGAAGGCCATGTTCTGGGCCCAATGGCTGCTTCGCCGGGACGCTGCCATCGAGTGGGACGAATTTTCGAAGGAGGTGATCGGCTGCTTTGGCGATAGCTCCGCCATCAATGCATACGAGGCCATGCACTTAACGCGCCAAACAGGGTCCCTCGAAGACTACCTCTCACTGTTCGAGGAACGCGTCGCCCAACTGCCGTCGTTGCCACCCGAACACTACCTTGGTACATTCTTGGGCGGCCTCCAGTCTTCGATCCGTGACCGCCTGACGGACTCGGAGCTCACAAACGTGCAGGTCGCGATTCGAGCGGCCCGGCGCCTCGCTCGCGCGGGCAGGAGCACTGCTGCTCCGACGCGGTCGACGCCACACTCCACTCCGTTCTCGAGGCCGACGACTACGTTCCAGCGCCCATCACCGCCCAGCGAACAGCCCCATGGCCGGGCGGCCACCAACCCCGATCCACGGAATTCTCGCCGCTTGACTCGTGCACAACAAGAGGAGTATCGAGCCAAGGGACTGTGTTTCCGATGCGGCGGAAAATACGGACCCCTGCACAAGTGCCCACCTAAAACCTTGGCCATTTTGTTGGATGCGGACGAGGAGGAAAATGACGAGGAGGTTTCTGATCCCAGCTCTTTGCAGCAAGTGGAAGCTCCAGAGGAAGAGGGGGCTACGGGCGCGCTCAACCTTTTGCGCCTATCGGAGTTATCGTCTCATGGCATGGACAGCGCCCAGACGTTGAGAGTGCCGGTGCGAGTGGGAGATCATCAGCTTCGGGCCATGATCGATAGTGGGGCAAGCCACTGTTTCATATCGAGCTCGGTGGCGCAGCACCTAGACCTACCAATCACCTCAGCCCGATCGTTTTCAGTCATGTTGGGAGATGGTTCAAGAGTGACATTGCAAGGCATTTGCGAGGCAGTACCGATCCTCATGGCTGGTCAACTCTTCCACATCGACTGCTACGTGTTTCCCCTCCGCAGCATTGATATTATTCTGGGAGTTTCTTGGTTGATTCGATTGGGAAAGATCATTGCAGATTGGAATACGATGACAATGGAGTTTGTGTATGAAGGACGCCGCATCTGCCTCCATGGGGACCCGGCGCTGACTCGACGGGAGTGTCGAGGTGCAGAGATAGCGGTACTAGGGGCCGACGACGACGTTTGGCTTCTGTGGGCATTAGAAGGACCGCAGCAGGAGTTCTCCGTTCCGGCTAATCTCACGGAAACGCAACTGGAGGAGTGGCAAGCTTTGGTGGCTCGCTTCCCAGCTGTTACTCAGCCCCCATCCGGCCTACCACCCCCGAGACCAAGTGATCACAAAATTCCGCTACTCGACGGAGCTGCACCGGTATCAGTGAGACCATACCGCTACAATCACCTACAGAAGGATGAGATGGAGAAGCTAGTAACGGAGATGCTCGCGGCCGGCATCATTCAACCCAGCTGTAGCCCCTACTCGAGTCCGGTGCTGTTGGTGCGAAAGAAGGACGGGTCGTGGCGCTTTTGTGTGGATTACAGAACGTTGAATAAGGTGACGATACCGGATAAATACCCGATTCCGGTCATTCAGGAATTGTTGGATGAGTTACACGGTGCTCGATGGTTCAGCAAGCTCGATCTACGTGCAGGGTACCATCAGATTCGAATTGCTGAACATGACATTCACAAGACGGCCTTCCGAACACATTCTGGACATTACGAGTTCTTAGTCATGCCTTTCGGATTAACTAATGCTCCAGCGACGTTTCAAAGCCTCATGAATGATATTTTTCGCCCATATCTGAGGAAGTTCGTTCTGGTGTTTTTCGATGACATTTTAGTGTACAGCTCGTCATGGGAGGAGCACATGCATCACTTGCAACTGGTGTTCAGCGTGCTGAACCAGCATTCGTTGGTAGTAAATCCAAAGAAGTGCGCAATCGGACGATCCCAAGTGGAATATTTGGGCCATATTGTGTCGGAGGGCGGCGTGCAGATGGATCCGGCCAAAGTCAGCGCGGTTTTAAAGTGGCCAACACCGACTTCATTGTGAGGGCTCCGGGGATTTTTGGGCCTCACTGGTTACTACCGTCGTTTCATTCGCGACTACGGCAAAATCGCAGCTCCTTTAACGGCCCTACTTAAGAAGGATACTCAAAAATCGTGGCAATGGACGGCCGAGGCCGATGATGCTTTTCAGAAGCTGAAAATGGCCCTCACTTCAGCCCCGGTGCTCGGCATGCCGGACTTCGCGCAGCCATTTGAGGTGGAATGCGACGCTTCAGGCCGCGGCATCGGCGCAGTTCTCATGCAGGCACGGCGCCCAATAGCTTACTTCAGCAAACATTTCTCGGGCAGAGCGTTGACGAGTTCGGCGTATGAGAAAGAGCTGATGGCTTTAGTCCTCGCCGTGCAGCACTGGAGACCGTATTTGTTGGGGCAGCGTTTCGTGGTACGCTCCGATCAGCGGAGTCTCAAGCAGCTTCTCCCTTAAACACTCGCCACCCCAGCACAGCAGAACTGGGCAGCGAAGCTACTGGGATACGACTTTGAGATTATGTATAAAGAAGGGAGAACGAACACCGCTGCCGACGCGTTATCCCGCCGGGATGAGGTGGTGGAATTGGCGGCAGTTTCTGTGCCGCAGTGGCTGGATTGGAAGGCGCTGGCGGAGGCGATTCGTGCGGATCCACATCTTGGTCGCATCAGAGCGGCGCTCGAGGAAGGTAGAGATGCACCAAAGCATTACGAGGTAGTGCAAGGTAATTTATTTTATAAGGGGCGAGTGGTGCTACCTAAAAATTCACCGTGGATTTTGAAATTTTTTGCTGAGTTTCATTCGTACGCCTTCCGGTGGTCATTCGGGAGCATTTAGAACGTATCGTCGTATGGCTTCGAGTTTGTATTGGCCGGGGATGCCGAAGTCTGTTGCAGAACTCGTGGCAGTCTGTGATGTTTGCCAACGAAATAAATATGAGACGAAGAGTCCGGCTGGGCTGTTGAACCCCCTACCAATTCCGGATCGCATCTGGGAAGACATAAGCATGGATTTTATCACTGGTCTCCCACGTTCGGGGGGGGGTTTGACTGTGTGTTTGTGGTGGTCGATAGATTATCGAAATATTGTCACTTCATGGGGCTGCGACATCCGTATACGGCGAAGACTGTGGCGGAGGTGTTTGTGAAGGAAGTGGTCCGTTTGCATGGGATACCAGCTTCGATAGTATCTGATCGGGACTCTATATTTCTCAGCTCTTTTTGGAAGGAGCTATTTCGGGCATCGGGAACGAAACTACGCATGAGTTCCGCCTACCATCCGGAAACCGACGGGCAAACGGAGGTTATGAATAGGTGTTTGGAGACATATCTTCGCTGCTTTACTTCAGCTCGACCAAAGGGGTGGAGTAAATGGTTGGGTTGGGCTGAATACTGTTTCAACACAGGGTTTCAAACGAGTGCAGGAATGACTCCTTTTGAAGCAGTGTATGGGCGCCCTCCTCCGCTGATTACTCCCTTTCTTCCGGGAGAAATTCGGGTGCAGGCTTTGGCAGAGGAGCTACGTGAACGGGACATGGTTATGAAACATCTCAGATCTCACCTAGAGCAGGCGCAGGCGCGTATGGTGCGCGAGGCGAATAAACATCGTCGGGACCTTGAGTTTAAAGTGGGGGATTGTGTCTTTCTCAAGTTCCGACCGTACCGGCAGCGTAGTTTGTTTGCTATATCACGGCAGAAGTTGGCTCCACGATTTTTTGGACCTTACGAGGTCGAGGAGAGAATTGGTTCGGCTGCATACCGACTGAAGTTGCCACCGGGTTTGAAAGTTCATCCCGTATTTCATGTGAGTCTGTTAAAACCAGTAATCGGGTCGGCGGAGGCCTCTCTTGCATTGCCGGAGTCCTTGATGACAGACGATCCGGAATTTTATCTGGATAAGGTACTGCAACGCCGTCAGATAAGCAGAAATGGAGTTGAGGTGGCGCAGGTGTTGATCCAATGGCGCGGGCTGCCGGCGGAGGATAGTTCGTGGGAAGATGTTGCTGTTGTGCGGGGGCAATTCCCTGATTTCAACCTTGAGGACAAGGTTGTTTCGGGGACGGAGGCAATTGATAGCACGGCGGCTCCGGTAATCAAAGTATATTCGAGGAGAAGGCAGCGGAAGTAGGAGGCGTGCATGCGGAAGTTAGCAGAAGAGAATTATTTATTTATTTCTATATAATTAGCAGTAATTGTTATTTATTATTAGTATTAGTATTCTTATTGGTAGTGGGCCTTGCTTGCATGCATGGGCTTTAGTAGTAGGGTTTTGACACTATATATGTGATTGTGGGGAGTTAGGGTTATAATTAATTTTGGAGATTATTATTCTTGGCAGCATTTTGGCTGTGGCGGAAACATATCGTTTCCGAGTTGAGTTCGTAGTTTGTGTTCTTTCTGTGGGTCGTGATCTTCACTCCATCAGTATGATAGGTCTCTGATCATGGATGATGGATCCCATAGATCAGACATACTCCCTAGAGATACAGGGTATGACCCAAACACGAGCATGAAGTTTGAAGTGCAACGAGAAAACTTTGAATGGGTTAGGAGGCAGAAACATAAAGTATATTATAACATAACTGATCATCACCAAAGACATAGTAGAGAAAACCAATACTCGAACTCTATCAGTGGAGCTACAGAGATTGTTTCAGTGAAGTTTTGAGTACAAATAATACCTCACACCAATGAAACCACTAAAGACTAGGGACTTGAGATAAGAGAATATCCATATCACAGATGACTTTTAGTAATAACTCAGATAGATGATTATGTGGCAGGCTGCAGGAAAATGTTTTAAAACTATAAATCATACCTCATGTTCATTGACCCAAACTGTATGAGCTGCTAGTAAATTATTCTGTAGTAGGTTGATTTTCTCAAGATATGTGACAGTTCCATGATCAACTCCTTTTCTTTCCACCACAAGTTGGTTCTCAAAATTTATCTCTGCCACATGCTACGTTATGGAAATATCAGTTAAGATTAAACATTAGCAAGGTGTCAAGAACAAAATCTCATGTACTAATGTACATATAACTAAGGAATGTTCTTTCTCCAATCCATCACTGTGTTGGAGAACAAAAAGGGAATAAGAAACTTGTACAAAATAGAATACTTAGTGATCTTACCATATGAATTCCGGTGTTCAGTTCTTTAGCCGCATCCCTCGTTTTTGTAAGTAGGCGGTCTGTTGAATTCATAATCTGCCTTAAACCAAACCATATTTTGATGCGCCCATTGGCAGTATTATCGTGCTTCTTGTGTAGATCTCTCTGCGACTGTGCCCTCAAAAAAAGATGCAATTAGGCATCACAGTGGCATCGTAAAATTTAAGAGAAAAGTCATTTTGAAATGAACCCCTAAATTTTTGAAGAACTCCAGTCTTGTGTAAGATGGGTATCCTTCATATTACAGCCTAAAAAGGATTGTTTGAATGAGCAATGCCACATTTGTAGAATTTTCCTAAGCTTTAAGGCAAATTGAAGTAGTAAGCATCCTGGTATTTTTAATTTTGTGCGTGCAAAAAAAATAAAATCGAACGAATTACCATTCCAGAGTGCTTTTATCAATAACCCTGAAAGAGCAGCATATCAGAAGAAACAATATACATAAAATGACATCGGAGTATTGCATAATCATTAAAACTTATAAGCAAAGCAGCACATCAGAAGGAATAACATCCATAATATCACATCAAACAGAGTATGGCATAATATATAAAGAGAATAACTAAATTCTAGACACAAATAATTTGAAGTTTCTCCAATAACCACTATATATGAAGCCACTCAAAAAGATTGAGTAACAATGTAGAAAAGGCAGCAACCTGAATGCACTCCTCAGCTGTCCTTGTGGCCCATGATGCAGGCAATCCCTCCCCATCATCCATCACCGATTGTGTCAGACAAGCACGTATTCCCAGAAGATCAATAGCTCTAGCCATCCCAGAAACATGCTGACCCCCAGCCTCAGCAAAGCACGTCACCTATTATATCAACACATGAACTATAATGGTTGATATTACAAATACCAAATGTATAAAAGTGAGAAAGTCTTCATTCAACAGTTTGAGGCCTTTAATCCTTCCGTGTATAACTAGCTCCATGTAAGACACTATTACTCCCATGGATGTATAATATCTAATCAAAACTGCAGTGCTTACACCCGAGTGAATTAGCTCAATCCCGCAGAGTAAAGTAGAGATATAAGAATCCTCCTCAGTCATGTTGGACTCGTATGGCCAAATGCGGTGGTGAAGCCATGTTAGCAAGTCAACATCATCAGCTATCCCTCTAGCTAGTTGTTGTGACGTGTGAACATGTGTGTTTATCAACCCTAAATAATACAAGATGTTCCTATTCATTATTTGAATTCATCTGTAAAATCAGAATACACACGCACCAAAAAAAAGGCATAGCATTACTCTTCTTATATTCTTTATAGGTTTAGTATTCTATGTTTATAGAAAGGTATAATGGCCAAGCAGGTGAGCATGCTACGCTAAGCAAAATACTTCTCTACTACAGGGGAAAGTATCCAATTAGCCATCAAAATATCAGTTAAGAACAAGTATGACCGCCATCATTTTCTCAATTGAAAAGGTGTCTTTTGAAAAATAAATTGCCAATGAGAGACGACCAAAAGATGCCCTAAACAGAGAATAAGCAACAGGGACAATCAGTTGTTCATTTTTGCCTTTTGGAGGTTTAAAAGCAATCCTTGTTCTGTGATGTAATACAAGTTAGATAATATCATTCATAATACAGAAAATAAGTTCTCAATTCCTCAAAAAATCTGCAACTTCAAAATGGCATCAGAGTGAGGTTCTGATCTTGGACCTCCTTAATTGTCATTTTATCAGTTTACAATTTCATAATGTGGTGAAACAGTTGGAACAAAATCTTGTGTTTGCTGGCAAAGTCAACAAAAATTTACAAAATGACGAAATTCTGAAGAGGCAAAAGAATTACAGAGTATGCTTACCTACTTTCCTTCAACAGGTATCCACAATTCTACTCCATCTAACATCACTCTCATATCCGATGTTACTTCAAGAGCCAGGTTCAATTCTCAAGCTTCTAAACATGATGGACCACATGTAGTGAGTTTTACAAGATTAAACTCAGACGGGCCTATAGAACATTACAAGGCTTGGTTAGCAGCTAAGGACTAAGTGGATTAATTATGAAGCTTTTCCAAAGTGGCCTAGCAAGTCAGAGGTCAATAGTGCATTATACATAAGATCAACCTACATAAGGTTACATAAGAGTCCAACTTCGACAAATTATGTCATGTTGAAGAATAGTCAAATTCAGAATTCACTAATTAGGCAGCAATTTCATAAGATATACTTCTCTGGTACTCATACTATCTGCAAATGAGAACATCACTTTCCAAACTTGCACACAGGAATCAGGCTTACACAAATACAGGGGGAAAAAACACAAAAAAACATTCAAGTAGCTGTGAGAAACATATAGAAAAACGAACAATCTCACACTATAGTACAAGGTCAAAGGATTCGTAGAATCAACAATTCGAAACTCAAGCTGTAAAAATAAGAAAGAAGAAATAAAGAAAAGCTTTAAACGAATTGAAAATCGAAGCACGAATACCTGGCAGCAAAAAGCGGCCGCAGAGGTCGACGAGTTGAGGTGAAAGAGGCGAGAAGTGGGAAATAATATCCTGCGACTGACCAAGTGCAACAATGGTGTCGCCTCGCACAGCAACGGCGCCGTTTCGGAACACGCGATGCTGTGAATCCATGGTTACAATGAAGGCATTATGGAGTATGATGAAGGAGCTGCTACTGTTTAATTGCTGCTCCTCTCCGCCAATTTCTTCCATATCAACTCTCTACGCTTCCTGTCTTTCTCTGTCAACGCTTCCATTTAAACCACCATAGCTGAACTTTTTACCTCCCTCTTTTTTATTTTTTATTTCTTTTTTTTTTTGGCGATCGTTATCAGATTAGTAATCAATAAATCGGAAGATTATTAAATTAGCATTTCTATTAATCATGTCGATTTTAAGCACGGGAATAGACTCCTACTAATATTCAATGAAATGTTATTAGCTTGTTGGTGAGATATTTTTTCCCCACTATATTCTAATTAGATTTGTAGATTGGTGAGATATTAGCTTGAAGGTTATTAGCATGACCTTCTTTTTTTACAAAAAAATGTCATAACATTTTATATTTGTTTGTAAAAATGGCGTGAACTTTAATTTTTTGCAAAAATGTTCTGACTTTGAATTTTTTTTACAGAAAAGACCTTACCTTTAATTTTTTACAAAAATATCCTATCCTTTGAAAAAAAATTAGGAAAATGGCATGACCTTTAATTTTTTGCAATAATGTCCCGACCTTTATTTTATTTTATGTTTTGTGAAAATGGCCTAATCTTTAATTTATATATTTTTTGAAAAAAAATGACTTGGACTTCACCATAATTTTAAGTGTAGACTAATGATAAATAAAATGCAAATTTTCGTCACATCGCTCATCTTAAATTAAAATAATAGTTACGCTTCACAATTGAAGTCATGCTATTTCTGCAAAGAAATATCAAAGGTCAAGATATTTTTGCAAAAAATTAAAAATAGGGCAATTTTTGCAAATTAGACCAACGGTCATGCCATGAACTATAATTTACCCCTTAAAAATATAAGATGAACCCACAATTATTTCACTTTAATTTATTAAAAATTATCTAAACACATTAAACTACGCACCATAAATTTTTAGTCTATAGATCATGGACGGATGAAGTACATATTTAGCCCTTGCCCTTGTTTGGTTGGGCTTTTTTTAGCCCATGAAAGGGAATCACTTATGTGTTCATTATTTTATGTTTGGTACAAATATTGAGGTATCCATTACCCTTACCTATTGCTAACCCAATCCTTTATTTTATTTCCGCCCAAAACACACAGGAAACAAAGTCATTCCCCCAATTTTATTGCGGTTTTGTAGTTACCCGCAACTCTTCGCTGAACCCAAACCTCATCCACTCCGCGTCACTCTCTCCTCCATTTTTCGAAATTCGCAACTCTGAATTTCAAATGCCTGCGATTGTCGACTGCTTTTGCCGCTCTGCCTCCATAGCTACTGCCGGGAAGCTGCTGACTTCACGTGACAATTTAGGTTTGTTTTCCAGTAAGATTAACTAAATAAATATAATATAATATGAAAATAAACTAACTAAAATATAAAAAATGATTAACTTGAATACATAAATTAAATTAAATATCCTCATGGATTTGACTATTGATTTTTTTGCTTTAAATCTTCTCATGCAATGTCATTGTTACTCTACCTTATCAAATCTATATTTTGTTACATGTTCTGTTTTCAAATGAAAAACTTAAGAGATAGTATCATGTTAGAGGACGACTAATGTGCTTATATATGATGATTATTATTTTTTTTTTATTTTAAATTTTAAGAATAAAATCTAAGATTATGAAATAAATACTACCTCCGTCCCGTCGAAATGGTCATGTTTCTATATTTTATACTTCACATATATTCAAGAAACAGGGCTATTTCGACGGGACGGAGGGAGTATATAATTATGGAACAAATTAGACTAAATTTTCTTGAATTTATATATGGAACATTGATATAATTATGGAACAAGATTAGATTATGGAACATGAATATGATTATGGAATAATTTAGATTTGGTTGTAATCTTTATTCTTAATTAGACTCTTTTCAAATCTACAAGATTCATGGTGGAGTATATGTTAATTGCAAATTTAATTATTTGAATTAGTCAACAAGATAAACTTCAAATATATGAAAATTTCCTCAATACTAATATGCATGATATTTGAGCCTTATCAATAACTTTTTCTTATCTTTTTCCTCATGCAAACAAAGATCCTTCATTATTGACCTATATATTCTTCTTCAACCATGATTCTTAACCTAAAAGGATAGTAAAAAGTTTCCTATATGTAAATAGTGTATATCCCTTCAAAAAATAAATAAATATATGTCCATTGATAGATATCAATTTCCTTATATCATGTATATATGATTAATTAATCATATTGAGTTAGGTTTTTTTTAAAAAAAATAAAATCATAATGAGTTAGTTATTATCTCATCCCATCTATATTTAAAAAAAATTATAGTCCTCCCACATCACAAACATAGCCTTCTATTTAGATAGAGGATCTAGAATAGATACACATAAAAAAAAAACCGAATAGATTCACATAACCAAATAACCATCCTCAGAAAAACCGACCCATAAATCATAAAACCCGACCCGAACGCACATCTCCACTTACGCGGGACTGAGGCGGTTAAACCGTAACGCTCGCTCCAAATTCTCCCTCTCTTTATAACCTCTTCATACAAAGTTACAAACTCTCTCTCTCTCTCTACTCTCCTCTCTTTCTCTCTCTTAAAAACGTGTAATGGCCGCTTACATCAAGCAAGAAATTGTGGAGGCGGCGTTGCCGGAATTCAACCTCAGCGGCGGAGAAATTGTATCGTTAAGCAGTAGCAGCAGCGATTTCGGTTCCGACGACGGCGGCTCCGATGTCGAACTTAACCCGAAGAAGAAGCGGCGCGTGGAGGAAGTCTTGCCGGTAGGGTTTCTGGACCCAATCCGGCCGGGGAGCGGCGGCGATGGAGATGAATTCGTAGGGTCGACTGAAACAGGAAAATGTTGATAGTGTTTTGAAGGCGGTGGTGGCGGTGACTAAGCCGGCGATGACGACGGTGGCGCTGATGCCGAGTTTCAAGCAGTTTTGGAAAGCCGGCGACTACGAGGGCGGCGGCGATGGGGCCAAGATTTATGATGGTACGTTAAACTTCTTGCCCTTTGATTTTATTTGTTGTTATCATTATTTGCTTTCTAATTATTTCAAGAATATCTTCGTGTTGTTGTTTTTTTTTTTTTTTTTTTTTTTTTCACATTGAAACAATATTATTATTATTATGGGCAAATACCTAATATTTGTCACCGCTACTATAATAATTTATTAATGTTTAAAATTATAAGTAAGATTCAAAAGGTGTTTTTAGCTATAGACCGATTTTCTATATAAACATTTAAAATAACATATAAAGATAAATGACCTTATAATAACTAATACGAGAAATATATTAGTGAAGCATCCAAGACATAGTAAAATACCATTTCAATCAACTTTATAAAAATAAAAGAGAACATATCATTGTCTCGTATTATAAATAATAATAAAATATATAAAGTAACTAAAGAAATATAAAGAAATACTAATTATATTAAGTGTAGATCGTTTAAATTGTACTTCCGGTTCTTCATATCACTAAACTCATGAATTGTTAATTCTACATCAAATTTTTCGACAATTTATTTTTCGAAGTACACAAGTAAGGAGGCAACCAATTTTTTTAACTGCCTAAGATTATAGGGCTTAAAATTGGTACTAATAATTGTTATATCAATTAGAATGTATATATATATATATGTGTGTGTATATATTTGTATATAATATACTATTATAAATGAATATAAAATACATATATATAAGTAGTAGAATTAGAAAATTTAAGCGATGGCCACCACCTGCCATCCCCCTAGCTCCGTCTCTGCTTGAAACATAATGTTAATTTTGTAATTTTACTTTATTTTTTCATTTTCATATAAATTTCGAAATTTACGGGATTGCATTTTTAGATATTATCAATTCTCTCTCCGTCTTTATCCTTAGGGATAAAGATTATAGTTAAATCTAAATCATTCCATAATTTATTCAACTATTGTCCTATTTATTCTATAATTTATTCAACTAATCATCATATGTGTTGCATAATCCAAAATTAAATATTTCATTACAAAAATTGAAATTACACTAAAAAAAAAATATTTTTCGGTAATTATGAAATGTACTAAGTGGAAAAATTAATGGTATTAATTATGGATCTTTATTCCATAATTTGAAAAAATATTTTAAGAAAACCAAAAATATAAAAATCGGATTTGAAAAACCCGTTTTTTTAAAAAATAAAATAAATGATATTATGTAAAAAAAAAAAGTGTATCTTTATTTATAAATCTGCGTATGATATTATTACTCAATTATTTATTTTGATATAATTGTTAATTGTATATTTGGATTCATTTTAGCTGTCAATTAGGGATTTTATTCCTTTGTTGATGAGGTAGTTCAAGAGAGCCACTAATTGGTCACAGATTAGTGTTTATAATTATAGGGTCATAACATTTTGCCTTTTTTTTTGTTTTGGGCAATAATGTCATAATGTTTAAAATTTGACAAATTCGTTTTGACATGTTTAATTACAATATTTCATGAAATCGTTGGAAAAAATTAAAGATTATCTATTGGTGGTCAACTCACGTGAGCTCCAAAGAGCCAATATTCTAATTAGCATACTTGTAGTTATTCAAAGAGAGATATAAAGAGATTTTTTTAGATTATTGTATAAAGTAATTTCTCAAGTTAGCATTATGACTTTAGTAACGTTGCAATAATATCTCTGTCAAAGTCATGTTTTCTCATTCTTCATAAATAAAGTTATAATAGTTTGAATAGAATGGCTAAAACAATACTCGTATCATCATAATTCATAAATGGCTTTGATCAAGCTAGCCTTTGTTTTTTGTGGTATGGCTATAGCTATAATACTTTGTACTTTTGTATCTCGCCTTTTGATGATCCTTTTTTTGATTTTGCAGAGGAAATTGATCATGTTAGGGTTCATCCAAAATTCTTGCATTCAAATGCTACAAGCCATAAATGGGCTTTGGGAGGTAATAAACACTTTTTCCATACTTTAATTAGTTAATTCTCCTTTTGTGATAACTCTTGAAACTATATTGATCTAGCGTTTTCTTTTTTTCTTTTTGGGTATTTTTCAGCTTTTGCAGAGCTTTTAGACAATGCCTTAGACGAGGTAATTACAATGATTTAAAAAAAAAAAAAAAACACTTTTAATTGTTGTTTGATAGCTCCTTAATTATATACTCCTATATTGTGTGTGACAGAGTTGCAATGGAGCTACCTATGTCAATGTTGATGTGTTACAAAATATGAAGGACCAAACAAAAATGGTGGTGGTTCAAGGTATGACTTTTTTTTTTCTCCATATTCGACAATTAATTATATGCCCATAAAATTTTATAAAAGAAATGCATGCAATTTTTATTAATGAATTGTTTTGTGGAGTGCAGATAATGGTGGTGGCATGACTCCTGATAAAATGAGACAGTGCATGTCTTTAGGGTATTCTGCTAAAAGCAAAATCGCCAACACAATAGGCCAATGTTAGTCACAAAACATTATACTACATTCGTCCACGATCTTTAGATCTCCTTGATTTTCTAGCTGATTTTGAGGCTTTATAAAGATGGATTATAAAATAGAATTTTGGGTAAATGTTTTTTTATAGGGTACTACGAGTATCATAATACCTTATAAAAAAAACTAAATTCGAAAAATCCATTATTATAAAACCTCAAAATCACCTAAAAAGTCAACAGGGTCTAAAGATCGTGGACAAAGGGAGTATCATATTCTCATTAAGAAAAATAACAAAATCTTCATTTTCTATCTAAATATAACAATTAGTCAAATTCTTCTTCTTAAAAAGATGGAAATGGCTTTAAGACTAGTACTATGAGGCTCGGAGCAGATGTGATCGTCTTCTCTCGCTGCGAAGGAAAGTATGGCAAAAGGTAGCTAATTTCTTATAAGTTGCGTTCTTTTTTATGGAAAATTATTATAAGAAAATGAGGGAAAAAATAACACTCACCCTTTAATTTTTTTTATTTTATTTCTCATATTTTCTCACTTCCTTATCTATGATTCCCCTTCCTTTTCACTCTAATGGAAGGAAAATATTATCCATTGGAGTGATAAGGAAGGGAAAGAAAGTAAAATTCTAAGAAAGAGTAAAATTCTTCCTCATAGATAAGGAGGTGAGAAAATGTGGGAAATAAAGAAAAATTTAAAGGGTAATTGTTTTCTTTTCCCTTATTTTCTCATGGTAATTTTGATAATTTTCTATCAAAGAGAACACAACCTTATTATTATTATTATTATTATTATTATTATTATTATTATTATTATTATTATTATTTTTTTTTTTTTTTTTTTTTTTTATAGCTCTACACAAACCATTGGATTGCTATCATATACATACTTGAGGGGAACTGGAAAAGAAGACATAGTAGTTCCCATGGTATTCTCTAAACCCTAAATATTCATCATTTTTTTCAATAAAATTTCTGACGGTATTATTTTTTTTTTTTTGATTTATAAAGATTGATTACGAGAGGAAGGGAGAAATATGGAGCAAGCATGTGAAATATTCCTCCGATTCTTGGCAGAGAAATCTTGAAACCATTATCAGTGGTCTCCTTATGACAGTGAGGAAGATCTTCTTCAACAGGTAATTAATTATATTTTGTTTCAGCTTATATTAATAATTAATTAATTATTATCTTAAAATTTTTCTAATGGGTAATTCTAAACACAACCCCGTTTTACTCCTCAAAGCCCCCTTAATTAAAAAAATAATAAAAATAAAAATTGATGTCCTATTGTACCCCTACAGCCCCCCAAACAACAATGAAATCATAGCTATAACCCCAAAATCAAAAATACTCCCGTAGCAAATCTCTGCTTGCCACCGCAGCTGCTGAATTTCTAGTACCACCTTAATTGTTTGGTTACTTCTGCAGTTCTTTGGATTTTTAAATTTGATTGATAGAGAACCATTTGTTTTACCCTAATTCTTGGCTTTATTGGATTTTTTTTTAACCGACATTTGCATTTAAGATTAAACATGCGCTTGATTTTGGGAGGCAATTATGATGATTGTTCTCATTTCCCAAGATTAGAACAAAGATTGAAGAACGGCTTTAACGCGGTTCAGGCTGACAAATGGACCTCCATTTTATTAAACAAACTTATGATTCTGAATATCACATTCTCCGTATGTTTGGTTTTCAACTTTAAAGCGAGTGCATCTCCTTAATCATATTCAATTGATAAAAAGAATGTCTTACTCTATCTAATAAACATAAAATCTGAATTAATGGTTTCCAAATTTGGTCTTCGTAAAGTGTGCAGCAAAATCACAAAATATTGCTCCAATCACCAAGCACAGTTCTTTTAATTTGGAAATCGAGCGGCAATACTAAACAATTTTTCACAATTTGTTATGCATGTTCTCTAATCATTCGAAAAATTGGGGGGTTGTCGTTCTTCGGACTTTAGTGATTGCAGAAACCAAAGTACAGTATTATCTATTGGGGGTTATAGGGATACAATAGGAAATGCACAATTTTTTATATTTTATTTTTAATTAGGGGGGCTATAGGGAGTAAAAGGGGGGTTGTGTTTAGAATTACCCTTTTCTCATTTCTTGTTTTATATCTTAAATTCATCTTTAGTTCAATTTCTTGAGCGAGCAAGGAACCCGCATCATAATCTACAACCTCTGGGACGACGACTTAGGTTCACCGGAACTCGATTTTCGCAGCGACCAACACGTACATTTTTTTGCTAATTTAATACCGTCTCGTTCTCATTTCTACTTGACACGTTTCTTATTATTTTAAAATAATTCAGGATATTCAACTTCGCGGCGACGACAGAAATGAGAAGAAGATAGAGATGGCAAACACCTACTCAAGCTCTAAGCACTTTCTCACTTACCGCCATTCTTTAAGAGTAGGGTTTCCTTAGTTGATTTATTTTTTTTAAAGAAAAGAATATGATGTGGTTTTTCATGATTTTTTGTTTATAAATTTTGCAGAGCTATGCTTCGATTTTGTACCGTAAGATGCCGCCCGATTTTCGTATAATCTTGAGAGGAAAGGAGGTTGAGCATCATGATATAGTTAGTGATTTGATGCACAAAGAGTGCCATGTTTATAGGCCAGCTGCTCATCCAGATATGCCATCAAAAGATCCAAATGTAAGAAATTAATTTATCTACATTATTAATAATAATTAATCAATAAGTTTGTTAATTTAAATCTATTTTAGATGTGTGCAACGGTGACTCTTGGATTTGTTAAAGATGCAAAACACCATATTGATATTCAAGGCTTCAACGTCTACCATAAAAATAGGCTCATTAAGGTACATTGAAAACTCTATTTTTTTGGTTTTTTGTTTTTTGTTTTTTTTTTTTTTTTTTTGTAATCTTAATTTTTTTTATTTTGGTATTTAACAGCCTTTCTGGAGAGTGTGGAATGCTGCAGGGAGTGATGGTCGAGGAGTAATTGGTAAATTTGCTAAAATGTTCCAACATTTTATAATCTATGATTTTCTTTATCAGATTAATTTCATAATTAATTTGTTTCTTGATTATATGACATGTTATATAGGTGTTTTGGAAGCTAATTTCATCGAACCAGCACATGATAAACAAGGATTTGAGCGTACGGTTGCGCTCTCAAGGCTCGAAAATAGACTAGTTCATTTTCAGAAGACTTATTGGTTAGTTGATTATGTTTTATTATCACTTTTTTTAAATAAAATTATAGTGATTTAGAGGACTAACTTGATGAAGTGCAGGTCTACAAACTGTCAGCTAATTGGCTATGCTCAGAGGCGACGTTCGAAGAATTCTGTTTTGCCTGATACAAATGCTTCTTCTTCTAGTGTTGAAGTTGACCTAAGTTGGAAGAACACAGCAAAGAGGACTAATTATGGAGGCACGCCTCAGTCGAGCAGCAGATTAAATGAAGCACGATTCAACGGAGTCTCTGAGAGAAGTGCAAATCGCGTATATCCTATCTCTATTGCACCAGTTTTGCAGCCTCAATCAAAACATCTACCAGAAAAATATGCTTCAAATGTGCATGTTAAGGTAGTCATCTTTTTTCCAGCTAAATTCGCATAAACATAATTTTTTTTATTCTAGTTATTTATTTATTTATTCATCTTGAAAATAGACTCAAGGGATTAATGGAGATGAACCGGTCTTTCCCTCGCCCTCGCTTACAAACATGTTTCTTAAGATGAGGCAAGAAAATGATGGCTTGAGAGAAAGGTACGGAAAACCCTAATTTCTTCTTTAATTTAGCTACTTGCACTTGAAATATAGGGTTTAGGGTTTTTTTTTTTTTTGTTATTTTTATATAACTATAATGCATTAACACCTCGACGTTTTATTTCCAGTATGAGAAATTTATCTCAGGAGTTGCAGAATGAGAGAGATAAAAATATGTCGCTGCAAAATGAGGCGAGTCCATTGTTAACTCAAACTTAACCCTACAAGTTTTGATTTTCATTTTTGCTTTTGAAATTGAACGTATGCATAAATTATTAAATAGTTTTTGTTTCATTTGTCTTCAAATTTGTTCCAACTTCAGCTTCAAGATACGAAGAAGATGATGGCTACAATGGATCAAGAACAAGAAATGTTCGTTAGTGCTTTCGCGGACGAAAGAAGCCGACGACAAGAGGTGGAGGAGAATTTGAGACGAAGATTGAAGGTATGTATGTGTTCTAATGAACATTAATTTTCTACTTTTAGCTTGCATTATTAGGTGTTGAGCTTGAAAATTCGATCTTGTGTATATACATATTAATTTATCATGGATTAATATGTGTTGTTTTCATCTTAATGTAGGATGCTTCTGATACTATTCAAGGGTTGCTTAGTAAAGTGAAAATATTAGAGGGTGCAAGGAATTGATTAGCCTTCAAATCATTACTCATCTTCTGAGGTTCTGACCCTCCATTCGTTTATTGTATTTATTTATAGTTAATTAGGATTTATGCTTTAGCAAGTTTTTTAGTAATTAAGAAATGTTTTCTTACTGTAAATGTTCATTACAAGAGGAATGATAAGAAATTTGAGTGTTTACATATAGACTTTGAGTAAAGTACAATATTTATGTACAAAATCTTCTGTTGCGGACGTTTTAATATTTGTAATGAATGGATTTTAAGTAATACGAAAGTCCACTTTTTGTAGTATATATTAAAGTGTATTTTAGTTTTTCTTTTTATAAATCTAAGGGAAAAGTAGCAAATAAGCTCTCAGGGTACCCCTAACGCATATACCACCTCAACTTATTGTTCGGGACGTATCCCACCCCAATGTGCTTTAAGTAGTGCAAATCACCCCTTCCATCTCATTAGTCTTCTAAAGCCGTTTGCCTTTTTGAAGGTTTCTAGTAGTTTAATATATACATAATAACCATATTCTTTATTTTCCCGTTTCGTGTTGCTATAGATACACAATCATGTGAAAAATTAATTCTTTTGAGTTGGGAATGAAACATTTCGATTTTTGTGTGTGTGTGTGTGTGCGTGTTTTTTTGTATGGAAGCAAATACTATGTCTTGTGGGATTTATTCAAATGTTCAACTAGTAAGTTACCTCCTCAGAAGTCTCAAAATTCTCACCACATATCGCTGCCCCACCACCCGATGTCGGCTGCGTTCGCCCCTCACGGTCACCTCCACCAAAGATACGAGAAACCATATTGAAATGAGTCCCACCCAATTAAGTTTAAAAAAATCGAAAATTAGAAAAGACGAATGATGTTAGAAGGCTAGTTAGACAAAGGGGCCAATTTGCACAATTTAAAGCACATTAGGGTGGAATACGCCTCGAATGATACGCTGAGGTGGTATACGCATTAGGGGCTTATACCCTAGGGGATTATTTGCTGCTTCTCCCGAAATCTAATATTCCTCACCCTTATTCCTAACACCATTTTCTACTTCTTCATCTCAATTTCTTCCTACATATTTATGTTCTCTCCATTTTTCTTCAAAACATTTGCCATAGTACGAATAATTTTAACTCTTCGGATTTGGCTTGACTGAATACTCCAATTCCAAGCCTAGAGGTACCGATGGGTTTCAAAATATTTTCATCTTCTCCTTTCAGGTTTGCTGTATTTTTTTCCTGCTGGGTTTGCTCCATTTTTTTCCATCGGCGAACTCCGAATTTGATGTATTTTCTCTGTCAACCCTTGAATATGGTGATTCTTCGATTGGGCTCTATGGGGTCAGTCTAGTTGGCTACTTGGCTCCACAGAGAGCGTAGAGGAACTGTTAGCCTGCCTCCAAAGGCGAGGGTGAAAGCTGCGAGCACTACTCTGCAATGAAGACATAGATGCTCGCCATTATGTGGTACTCCCTACGTTCCACTTCAATGGTTCTATTGCTTTTCGGCACATAATTTTAAGAGAGTATGTTTAGAGATAAAGTGTAATGTTTAATATTTTAATGCAAATTTTATTATTTTAAAAACAGAGCAGCATAGATACATAAAAATGTATTGATGTTTGATCTTAAATGAAAGATCATATCAAGACCTTAATTTGGTATAAAAATTGTAAAAATTGGAGGACAAACGAGCAAGTTATGTTAGTTTAAAATTTTACAATTTAAATTATATTGGGATACGTGCTTAAATGTGAGTGGATGATTGGATGATTAATGGTTTAACTTTTTCCATTTTAAGAAACATGACTACTAAAGTGAGACAGCCCGATATAGAAACAAGACTATTGAAGTGGGATAGAGGGAGTATAACATTAGCTAGGACCCACCGGTCATCGTCAATGCCCAACTCTATTCGATTGAAAAACACGAGTCTCTTGTTAGCTCAGGCAGTTAAAGTTCCACTAACAACGTGTCTCAAACACTGTGAAATAATTTCATGGCTATTACATTGTTTCAAAGAGAGATTGGCCAATTGGTAAAAGTGAAGTAATACAAACACATTGTACATAGTGTTCTAAAAAGTGCATTGGGCGCTGCCTAAGCACTAGACAGACCACGACCAACCCGATTTGAGACTAGTCGGTGGTCTCTGGGCGCTAATCAACGCCTAAGACGCCCTCCTAGGTAAGCTAGGAAGGATGGCAAGGAGGCGGGAAGGCTGGCAGGACAGGCTCTAGGCAGATTCTAGGTGGACTTGACGGATTTAATTTGGGATTTAGATTTTTCACTTTAAATTGATGTATTTAATTGATTTATATTTAAATTTATGAATTTCATGTTTAATTTTATGAAAACTTATTGTAAACTTTATTTGAACTTTATTTGAAGCTACTAGTTATGAATTAACTATTAATTAACATATGCTTTATTACAGAGTTGCAGAGCTCCAATTTTGTCTTCTTTCCCAGAAAGGAAACTCCAGATTGTTTGCAAATTTCCGCCGTGGAGTGTAGCGAAGACCGGCTTTGTGTACTGTTTCGGTGATTTCCGTTGTCCAATCCAGTGCTTCCGCGTGGCCTTTGACTTATGTGCCGCAAGTAATGATACGTATGAACTTGTCGCACCTCGTATCAAATTTGAATTTGTGTCCGCGATAGCTTATCATTTCTCCTGAATTTTCACGAGTGCTTCACCTGTACTAGATTACTTTGACTTTAGCACTTGTACTGATGTCGCTTCAATCTGAAATGCTTCTGCATGGAACTACTTCACTTCAAGTAGCTTTAACTGGAATTGCTTTTTGCTGAACTAAAAGTGATAGCTCATGCCTTTGCCACTTGAAAATTGATAAACTTCGATTTGATTCTCTTCACTTCGAACTGGTCCAAAAATACTTTGAAAAAATACATCAAGCGATAATGGACTACATCAAAAATAATAAGGGAGTGTTCTATGAGATTTTGGAATCTAATCAAAACAAAAACATTATCCATTAAAGAAAATTAAATAGATTCCGCTTCCTCTTAACTAAATATCCCAACAAAGGTACTATAGCAATATCATTCCATCATGATGTATTTGGCAAGGAATGTAAGACTTATATTTTTCTCAAGCACCTCAAGAAATTTTATTTGTTGGAGCCAATTACATAGTGTTGTATAATTACCTACATATAGTAAGATTTCAATTTACTAAATCTTACGGAGTAACTATTAGTATTAGTTGGTGCAATTACAAGCACTATGAGTTTGTAATTGGTTGGTGAAATTGGTAGGTACCTACACAAGAAGATGAAGAGAGAAAACATACTCGATAGATTTCGATGTGTGAATCTAAATTGTATCTAGCTTTATTCGATAGATTAGCTGGGGCATCAACCAATCAACTTGTGTTGGTGCCACGTAACTTAGGGTATGATATTGCAGTTGACTTTCAAATACTTCTACATTATCATACATAGTTGTTCCACCTAAAAGTGCTCACAATAGAACGAGGTCTATCGTAGACTAGTAAATTTAACCCAATGTCGAATCTCAAGGAAGACTTAGTAGGACAATTAACTATGTAGCACACAAAAAGCAAATAAAATCCTAAACACTCTAAGAAAGCAAGTAAATATTTTGGGGTTTGGTTTTAATAATTAATCCTAGACTCAAATGAAAGAAAACAAGTAAATTATACTATACTTAAAAACAATTAAAATTAAGTAGAAAGCACTCCCGTCTGTCACTTGGGATAATAAATTAAACTAAAAGAAAGCAGTAAATCTACCTAGGCATGAATTGAAAAGAAAACAATTAAATCTAAGCTAGAGCAAATAAATCTTAACATGGATCTAAGGTAAATTAAAGCAAATAAATCTAAGCCTAGGCAAATAAATAGAAAGCAATTAAATCTTAATTTAGAAAACTAATCTCAACTAATCAAAGCAATAAAAGAAAACAAGTAAAATTAATCTAAGAGCACAAATTAAACTTACGAATTAAAGACGAAAGAAAGAACGAAGAACTTGAATTAAATCTTGAATCCAAAAGCTATAATCTTCAAAGCAATATCTAAAAGCTAATCTAAACTAATCTAGAGTTTTAAAGGCTGAAAAATAAGAGTGGAGAAGTATCTTTTTGTGCTCAAGAGATTACATATTTATAGATCCCACAAAACCTAGTTAAATTAGGAAACAAACTAAAAATCCCATCAGGCACAGAAATGGGCGGTATGTGCATACCTATAAACACACAAAAATCAAATGTAAAAACGAACAAAACACATATAAATAGACTCGCACAAAACTATAAAAATAACACAAAAACACAATAAATAGGAGTAATTATTATGCAATAATTATATATTTATTTGCAGTTTCCATTGGATTATCACAGACATCCATCCTTATAGTGAGACTGTTAGAGTTATTCTTCACATGTTTTATGTAGGTTAATTCGTAAGGAGAAAAAGAGTTTGTTGAGAACTCCTATTTTGAAGGAAATCAAATCTAATGGAGTATTCGGGCTGTGGAGTGAATGGATAAGATATTGACTAGGTGAAATCTTGGAGATTAGCAGAAACTGTTTTACGTGGTTGTAACTTTCACATCAACACACGTTCCCACTCATACATTAGATGGAGAACATGGAAATAACTCGGAGTTGAGTAGTCCAATCTATAATGAAGGCTTGGAGATTTCAGATGCGAACATGCGCGCTTACAGAGAAATAAAGAAGCTAGATTTGATTCATCTACTGAGATTGTTTTCAAAGCATTTTCTACAACATTGTTTGATCCAACTTTGTATCTCAGTTGTTTCTCTAACTTGATCTTGAGTTAGAGATTACTTTTTGTAATTCACGATCATATAGTTGACTCTTTTGCCCTGAGTCGTCCGCTAGTTATTTTATATGACTTGTGGAGAATTCACTTCTGAAATTCTGTATGTTGTTGACAGTGTTGTTGTTGTTTCAACATTGTCTATAACGGTGTGTTTATCAATGCGTGCAACACTTTTAGAGACCCCTCCTTATTATTATGTGTGGAGGAGATTGCTGCTCACATCTTCAAGAATGGCTGATCGACCAAAAACTCATTATTATGTGTGGAGATGTTCAAGTCAAAGACAAAATTGTGGAGAAATGTAGTAAGCTTATTCATTTCTATTACTCCCTCCGTCCCCTTTAAATAGCTACGTTTGTTATTTTAGTCTGTCCCATTTATTAGCTACATTTCTTTTTTTGACAAAGAATATGTGGCTACAATTAACTCTCTATCATTAGAATTGATTGTAGCCACATATTCTCTTATTTCTTAATATTTGTGCTCAAACCAAATGTATCTATTTGAATGGGATAGAGGGAGTACAATTTACTTTTCTCCATTTTTGTAGGTTTAGAAACTATATATTTGAATCTTACAAAATTCATCGGCATGTTGCTCCGTAAAATAGAAAATATATATTTGTGCTTCATGTGTTTATCATACACGTAATTCAGCCGTGTTATATTAATTTGCTAGATTTCTTCCATAGAAAAGCCTTGCTAATTGTATTTACTGTATATGCTAGTGTGAGTGTTTTAACTAACCACTATGATTGCAACAAATCCCAAAACACATAATATCATTCTACCAACTCAAAAAGTCGGATATCTTATTGCTCGTTGATGAAGGAAGGAACAAATGAGAAACAAGCATTACGAGAGGCAATTACGACATGAGAAGCAGCGAACATGTATGGCGAAGTCTGTGTAAAGCAAACAACACTGGCGAAGGTGATGTTTGCCTCTGTGATTCGTGAAAGGAAGCAACAATATTCAAATGGTCATACGTATAATTAGAGCTCATGCACGTAAGTATGATCTGTTGTTTACTTACTAGAAAGAATGGCAGTGGAGGAATTGACATAGATTTAGAATACGAAAGTGATAATAATGATGATGATGATGATGATGATGAAAGTTCATTGCAAATGAACATTACACAGGCCAAACACGAGTTTAAATCGGGATCGTCTTCAGCACCTGTCCGTCGGAGTGTGACGATAGAAAACAAATGTATGCATATAATTCTTTGTTTTTTTCTTTTTGTATTCTCATATGTTCTTTTTTTTATTTGTGAGTTACACGGTCCTTTACCTGCTGGAAAGAAAAGTACAAGAGTTCTCAGAGAAGCAACCTATTTGAATCTTTCAAACGATGACACGACGGAACTCGACATTTCCAAGAGGAAGCATAAACTGAATTCATCACGTGCAACAATTATACGAAATGGGAGAAAACGCAATACATGCAACGGTAAAATAGAGGTACATGTTTAAATTATCATTATATCTTGCTATAACTTTATTATATACAGAGTATTTAATTTGCTTTTTAAAAAAACTAATTTTTTTATTAGGGGAAACCTATTAGATCTCTATGTTTGCCTGAAAAGTTGGAGCCGTTGCACTCATATTTCAAGCATGTTCATGAGAAAGATACTATAGCAATATCATTCCATGACGATGTATTTGGCAAGGAGTGTAAGACTTCTACTGTATTTTTCTCGAGCACCTCGATAAATTTTGTTTGTTGGAGCCAATTACAGACTGTTGTATAATTGCCTACATACGGTAAGATTTCAATTTACTAAATCTTAACCATTAGTATTAATTGGTGCAATTACGAGCACTATGAGTTTGTAATTGATTGGTGAAATTGGTAGGTACCTACACAAGAAGATGAAGAGAGAAAACATACTCGATAGATTTCAATTTGTGAATCTAAATTGTATCTCTAACACGTTGTCCCGATATTGAAGGACACTAACTTTATTCGATAGATTAGATGGGGCATCAACCAATCAACTTGTGTTGGTGCCATGTAACGTAGGGTATGATATTGCAGTTGACTTTCAAATACTTCTACATTATCATACGGAGTAATTATTATGCAATAATTATATATTTATTTGCAATTTCCATTGGATTCTCACAGCCATCCATCCTTATAGTGAGACTATCTTTTACTTGGATTCTTACTATGATTGTATTCATGATAAGGTTTGGCGTGATGTAGTGAATGAGTAAGTTTGTTTTTTCTTTTTCTTTTTTGCTAAACATTTATTTTAGTAAATAATACAATACATGATAATTTTCACTACTTTGTAAATATATGCATTACCTTAAAGATGTTTAGTGCATCTAGAGGAGAAAAATTGAAGAAATCACCAACTTGGATAACTGTTCAAGTATGCATGTCTCCATTATTTGACTAGTAGCGTTGGAATTCACTTTTAACCCTAGTACATTGTTTATATAATATAGGCTCCTCACCAGCCTGATAAGAAGCAGTGTGGATTCTATATAATGCGTTATATGAGAGAGTTCATCAAGAATTTTGTAGAGTTTGACTTGTCATTGATAGAATCAATGGTAAAATAATGTGCATATATAATCTTTTAAATCTATTTAATATTTCTTCTGAAATATTTTCTCTAAACTAATGTGTTATGTGTGTGTTCGGTTGTATTTTACAAGAGTCGGGTATTCCAGAAACAAAATTGATGAAGTGCGAGCACAGTGGGCAGAGGGCATGCAAGATCATATTGGATATTGGTATTACTTAAATACTCCCTCTACCCCGTTGATAATGGGTTCTTTTTATTATTTGTGTATTTCGCTTTCTGTAACGCGCACTTAACGTTTTTGCTGATAGGAGGGTTAGATTAATTTTTTTCATTCTTTTTAGAGTATATGATATATTAACCCTGCAATTATATTAAATACTCTCTCTACCCCATTGTCAATTATGATTCCCTTATTTTATTAAGTATATGTAAACTGCAGTTATATCCAATATCAGTGCCAGCTTTGTGGGCATAATTGATGGGATGGTATGTCCTCTCATTGCAGTTGGTCTCATTCATGGATGTAAACAGAGTATAGATGTCTTTCTATTTGAGAGCATTATTTTTATATCTGGTTTATGCATTTGTCTTTTACCATTTGAAACAAAGGGTTCTGAATTGAGCAATAATTTATCATCTTCTAAGCATGCATAATCAAGTTGGTGCAAGTTTATAGTGAGTTACCTGCTACAACACTTCTCTCCTGCCTTAATATTGTTTTGCCGAGTTCATCATCTCCACTCCAACAGAGATATTTGGAAGAAAGAGGATTGATTACAACTCAACTGATGTATTCTCATACAGTACATTGTATTCGTTCAGGTAGTTTTCAGAAGCTTTTTAGTTAATGAAAAAATGTAAAACGTGTTGAATTATAGTTTGTGCGTGTCATACGTTGTGTTTTCTGCCTACTTATCATTCCCCTACTAAGGTTCAATAATCCCCAATTAGGGTTTATTATTTTCAAACTAGGGTTCAACAAGTATCGATTGGATATTATTTATCCTAAATTAAATTAATTTTTTAATCAATTAAATTAATAAAAAAATAGAATGAAAATCATGTATGGGTACGTGACAGTCCAATACTAGACATAGAAAGAGAAAAGTAAAATTAAAATTAAAATATGAATAATGCTAATTGTCAGACTCTCCCAATGGTGGGCACCTTTGTGGGCACCTATCGCCGTTTGCTCACTTTAACACTATTTTGTTCGATTTTTTCAATTGTTTTATATTCTAATACCTTAAAAATTAATATAGAAATTATTAAATTTACAAAATAAATAATAATTGTAATAGCCCTAAAAATCTTCAATTTTTAATTGTCCTAATCTTCCAATGTCTACGTGTACTCTACCTTACGAGCTAGCAATGCATTCCCCCGCACTTGAAGTGCTAAAACAATTATTTTTTATCGTACTTTTAGTAAAAATGTCAATCTTTATGAGTAAAAGTATCAATCAATACGAACAAAAGTGTCAATCTCACTCACAAACTTCACTTGTACAATCTAGCCTATTCAACATGAATAACCATAGAATGAGTTTATAGAACATATATATGAGGCTATATTCTGCAACCAGGATGTTTGAACAGATGATGGTCGAGTAAAGTTGTATTAAGCTACTCACGGAGATTATAGAATTTACAAGTAAGCCACATACCGGGCTCGACTCAGCAGTCGTCCGGTCAATTTATATATATATATATATAGTACTCCGTATTAATTTGTAATTTTTTTTTTATTTTGCCCCTCTATTTTCAATATGTTCGTCCCCCCCCACCCAATGGCCCAATTTATTTTAGTTTTGTATTTTCACTTTGGGCCTTTGCCCACTTTGACTTTCTACCAAAATAATTAAAAATCCTAATTATTTATTTTTCTCTCTGTGATTTTAGCGGGATTCTCACTTTTTCTTTCCCAATTCCCATTATCATTTCATTCCATTTTACACAGCAAATAATACAAAGGAAAACTAAAAGAATCAACCTTGAAGAAACAAAGATATACATCACCCATTGCCCCCATTGGTAAATTTTGTTTATTTTTTAATCTTTACGTATCTTAAGGGAAATTTATTGATTGCATATGAAAATAGTTGTAAATAAGTGAAGAAGTTTTATTGTTACAGAGAGCAATGATCAGGTTTTTTCTTTTCAAAAATTTAGGTCCTATATTTTGAATGTTCGCTTTCATATAGGTTCTTTTAGCATTCTTGTTACAGTGTTAGTGTTATGAAATTGCGGCCCTCTCTATTTACTCAAAGCCTCAAATTTTTGATTAATGCATGTGAAAGTTGATTTGTTGCATCTTTAGTAGAGGTATTGGATGAAAATTTGGGAAAATATTAGGTTTGATTTCTTCAATATACTTTTGAAATTTTATTTAATTTGTTTTTTGAAACAAATATTTAATGGGAAAGAGAGGAATAGAATCATGCTTCTCAAGAAGCAGCACCCGAGCAGAGGATGGTTCATCTAATCTTGGGATTTCTATCACTAATGAAGATGAAGTTGTAAATAATCCAGAATTAGAAGCCCTTGATCCAAAATCACCCCCGCTGAAAATCTCAAAGCTTGATGAAGATTCAAATAATATTCATTTAGAACGTGATCCAGGTAGACGTAAAATGATTTGGGAGTATCCTGTGAATAAAAGAGATGAAATAAGACGAGCGTATTTGATGCAAGGTCCTAATCAAGTTGACGGTACCAAAATCCAAAATACATGTTGATAAGAATGGTAGGAAGTTTCTTGTTTCTTGGTAGGAAGTTTCAGATTGTTGGTACTCTTCAGAAAATGCTGCATTTCCTTGTTTTCTTTTTGGCAAGAAAAATGTGAAGTTTGGAACTAATGCATTTGTAGTTAGTGGTTTTCGAGCTTGGAAAAGAGTTAACAATGAGAAAAATGTGCTTTTCTAATTCATATCGGAAGAAGCCCCAATTCTGCTCATAAAATAGCAGTGGGAAGTTGTATTGATTTGATGAACTCGCTACATCATATTGATAGAGCTATAGATAAACAAAATGTTGGATCCGGAATCCCTCGGATGTAGATTTAATTATTTTCAATAATTATTATCATACGATTATAGATCTTGAAAGCGAAAAACCGATCTAAGATCGTATACCTATTTGCATAAATCCGGCAGAATTTGAGTAGAGGCAATGATCTTCCACGCACTAGATCTCTGCACATGAGATCTAACTCTTGAATGTAGACCTTGAGATCTTCTAGAGTATTCCCTAGCAACAAGAAGAATTTTGAGTGGGCAAAAATCTATCTTCTCTGCCTACCCTGAAACCGGCGCCCCCTCTCTCAGTTTCTGAATCTGAAAAATCACGTACTTCCCTTATTTATAAATAAGAAGTGGAGTGGTGAATAAGTTAGGGTTTGGTTAATGGGCCAGGACTATGCTCTATTGGCTACTTCAGGGATCTTAAGGAGAATTTGGACTGAGCCTCCCAATATAATTAAATAATTCAAGTATTCTCTGGCCCCGAATACTCTATTTAATTATATTAATATTATAGTCATTCCACTATAGTAAAATAATATTGCACTGCCGTCCAATCCCAAATTATTATATTCCGGGCTCCTTTTTGAATTACATTATTTCCCGTGTTTAAGATATCGCATGGCTACTGATTGCTTTAATTAATTAATCTCTAAACTGAGAGTAGTACCCGTTCGATCTCATTACTATATCGGAACTTAATCCACATGCAGGGTTTGATATAATAATCATTAGAATGCCTCAAGGGGACATCATCAACTCGGCGCACCGAGACACGATTTCTAGCTATAATATTAATTATCATATTTATACTATTATTACCCAAGATACGGAGAATATTTGAGTTGCGATAACTCTCGCTCATGATAAATCAAAGTAATAATAATTATAAATATATAATTGAATATTATGACAACTAGAATTAAGAAATAATAATCGTCCGAGATCTGGTCCTTTACTTAAGTCAGTATAAAATGATTTATCTCACCGCGATCCTATTCAATACAACTGTGTATGCACCAGTATAAGCTAATAGCCAAGACCAGCTAATATCAAGCATTATACTACAACCTTGACAAGTAATGTGTCCAAAATTACATTAGATTGCGAACACCATTTAACTATATAAGAATGTGATAATATGATCTTCCGTGTGACCACCCACACCATATTATCTATAATATATAGTACCAGACACTTATTTACATAACCATAACACGAATTAATATGCAAATCATATGACAAAATATTTATTTCCAAAACATGAAGAAAATTGTTTAATAATAGAAGCATAAAGTATGCTTTTCAGTATATCAACCCCAACAATCTCCCACTTATACTCAAAAGCATGCTTTCAAGTATACTACTACATTAACAATTCCTCCCACTTATACTCAAAGCAATGATGTCATACATCTAACTCCCAAGCTCTCCACATGCCTCACGAATACCTTCGTAGGTAGTGCCTTCGTGAATGGATTGGCAATGTTATCCTTAGATGCAATCTTTGACACAACTACCTCTCATCTCTTTATGTAATAAAGTATGATATGGTACTTCCGGTCAATGTATTTGCTGGTCTGATGAGATCTCGGTTCCTTCGAATTTGCAACTGCACCAAAATTGTCACAATAAATTGTGATCGCCTGAGGCAAATTCGGAACCACATCCAGATCCATCATGAAGTTCCAGAACCATAATACAGCGTCCTTGGCCGCTTCCGCAGCTGCGACGTACTCAGCTTCCATGGTAGAATCCGCAATGCATTTCTGCTTTATGCTCCTCCAATGTATGGCTCCACCTCCCAACGTAAACACATACCCAGAGGTAAACTTCCTCCCATCCCTATCTGATTGGAAATTAGAATCCGTATAACCCAAATGAATTAGACTGTCAGACTGGAAGACCAACATATAATCCCTAGTCCTTTTCAGGTACTTGATTATATTCTTCACAGCAGTCCAGTGTCCTGTACCAGGGTTAGACTGATATCTGGAAACCTTGCCCACAGCATAACAGATATCGAGCCTGGTGCAAAGCATGACATACATGAGACTTTCTACTGCAGATGCATAATGAATTGCCTTCATGTCATCTATCTCCTTATGTGTCTTAGGATACATTTCCTTAGATAGTTGAACTCCTTTCCTGAAAGGGAAGAAACCTTTCTTGGAGTTTTCCATGTTAAACCACTTTACAACAACATCAATGTAGGCAGCTTGAGATAAGCACAACATTATCTTCTTACGATCTCTAAAGATCTTGATCCCAAGAATGTGCCCAGCCTCTCCCAAGTCCTTCATTTTCAATTGCTTGGACAACCACATCCGTATGTCCGATAACGACTCCACGTTGTTGCCAATCAGGAGTATCTCATCAACATACATCATTAGAAACACCAAGACGTTTCCGTTGCACTTCTTATACACACAACTCTCATAGTCACACTGGATGAATCCATATGACTGGATGACCTCATCAAATCGTGTGTTCCAAGACCGAGATGCTTGCTTAAGACCATAAATGGATCACTTAAGCTTGCACACAAGATTCTCTTCTCCTTTGGCAATGTACCCTTTTGGTTGGCACATGTAAATGGGTTTCTCAAGATTGCCGATTAGAAAAGTTTTCTCGACATCTATTTGCTAAATCTCCAAATCCATGTGCGCCGCAATGGCTAAGAGAATCCGGGTCGACTTAAGCATGACAACAAGCAAGAAGGTTTCATCGTAATCGATTCCTTCTCTTTGAGTGAAACTTTCGCCACCAGTCTTACTTTGAAGGTCTCAACCTTCCCGTCAGGTCCTCTCTTACGTTTGTAGACCCACTTACACCCAACCGGCTTAACACCTTGGGGATCTTCTACAATATCGTACACATCGTTCTCATGCATGGATTGGATTTCCGAATCCATAGCATCTTGCCAAAACTAAGCATCTTTATCTTGCACTGCCTCTTTGTATGTCCATGGATCCGAGTCATCTTCCCCAGTTATAATATCCGAGTCACCGCTGAGGTATTTCTCTCCTCGATCAGATCGAAGGGACTTGATAGTTCTCTCATGACGATTCTCAACTTCTGCCTTAAATTCTTTGAATTTCTCAAAGGATTCAGACTTTCATTTCATTAGATAAACATATCCAAACCTTGAGTAATCATCAATAAAAGTGATGAAGTACTCAATACCACCTCTAGCTTGAATCGACATTGGACCACACACGTCTGTGTGAATCAAATCCAACACTTTCTCTGATCTGTTTCCCTTGGACTTAAAATTTCTTTTAACCATCTTACCTTCCAAGCAAGATTCGCAAGTTGGAAATGGTTCCACTTGGAGTTTCTCCAAAGGACCATCTTTCACCAACCTTCAAATCCGCTTAAGGTGGATGTGACCAGCCTCAGATGCCACAGATGTGTTTGATTCACACTCGAAGAAGCCTTACGTTTCTTAGAACATGATGATGTGCTATTAATTGCAGCTTGTGTACAGTTTATGGAATAGAGATTGTTAGATATAGTACCAGAACAAATAATATCACCATCACGATAAATAGTAACATTACGAAAACCGAAAGAAACAGAATATCCATCCAAATACAATTTGGAAACTGAAATTAAGTTCCTCCGAAAACCAAGTACTAACAACATCTCTTAAAACCAAAGTTTTATCCAAAAATGGTAAACTGACAACTCCCACTGCAGAAACCGCCATTTTCGCAGCATTCCCCATGGTGATGGTAATCTCGTCTGCACTAACCCGCCGGGTTTGGGATGAACCCCTGCAAGTCATCCCGGACCGATTCTTATCTGCTCCCATCTCTTAAGCCATCCCTTTTTCTTTTCTTTTTTTTTCATTTTTTAACTTTAAATTTATAAAATTATTGACTATTTTTAGAAATTCTGCCTCTGCCCGCAACACAGCACTAGGCTGGAGCCCAATGCAACCCCTTCATAAATCTGCCCATGCATGTATACTAGGTCGCGATCTGGTTAATGCAAAAAATTAAATCACCAACAATTGCACAACTGGAAGAACCCAAAACAAATCAAAAAGAAAAATAAATTAGAAAAGTCAAACCAATTGTAGTTGGACAAAAAGAAAAAATCAGATAAGAACTCAAGGCAACCGAAGTGGGGAACAAGGGAAAGAGAAAAAGAAACAAGGTTGCAACATCATATATGAAGTGCATGGAAAGAGAAATTGAAGAATCAACAAGATTACATTGTAAATGGGCGTTGGATAAACTTATATCTAAAAGAAAGATAAACGTGTTCTTCACATGTCAAGATCAAATAAGAAAAAAAAAATAATGTGAATATATATTCGCACTTTTTAACATATATTTAACATATTGATAATAACATAATTTAGTTATATTTTTTTTTCACTCTTTTGTATCAATAAAATTTAATATTAATTGGCAAAGTCAATAGGCCTTTAGCATTAAAGTATAATAATTTTCTTAATTGAACATTGAATACGATAGAATATCAGAAGTTGTGATAAAGTGTATAGTATTTTTGATATAAGAAGAGGAATATGATAAAAATATAAAACCATAATTTTGTTGGGTGGTCGTGTTAGGATATAATGTTTGTTGGGAACCTTTTCTCTCTTTGAACTAAGTTTTGATAATGCTATTAGAAACCACACTTAGACAATAGACTTTAATTGGAACAGGCTGGTCTCCGTGTTTGGATCAGTCAAGCTTAACCCGAACAGGTTGCTATGTAAAGGTCAAGGTTGGTAGTGCAACCTTGTACCTATTTTTTACTCAAACCTGTCATAATGTTCTTTTATGTAATCTGTCTATGTAATCTGCTCCAACAATACTCGAAGATCTCTTGCGAAGATTACAGAAGACTGAAGACAGTTCGAGGTATAGGAAGCGTGACCTGCAAAGTCCAACCTGAGCTGTGACTGAGGAACCTGTCTTCTACTCAACGTCTATAATTGAGTCAGTGTACGGTTCTGCACACACTGACACACACAACGGCTCTATTACAAATGCTTCTCTATAAATACCTCAAGACATTCAAGAAAGAAAGTACGGGAAACTCAAATTACAAGCTGAAATGCTGCAGAAATCTTAAGCTAAACATTCACACAATCAACACTCGAAATCATTAGAGTTTTCCCAAGTGTTGATCTTTGTAGATTTCTATTCTTTCTAGAATCTGTCTTACTAGAACACAATCCACACTCTCACTACCATCACTGTTGATATTCAGTGTAGTTGATAGAGTTATACTCCAAACGGTGATAGCTTTTCACAGCTTTCCAGTTTGATTATTAGTGCTAGTTGTTTAGCATTAGTAAGATTGTATGTAAGTTTGTATGTAAAGTTAGAAGAGACACGACTCAAGATTCGTGCTAGATTCAGTCTAAAGAGAGACTTGAATTTGGACTGGAACCTCCACCAGTGTTAAAAGGAGCGAAAAATCTCAAGTTAAGGGATTACAGATTCGACGGGATCTGGCATGGACGTAGGAGCTGTTTACTCCGAACCACGATAAAAACTCCTCGTGTTTCTCTATCTTAACTGTTTTCACACAGTTTGCATGCTCACAACCTGCACGACTGAACCTGTCTTGCATGTGCACTTTTTTTGAAAACTGCTTTGAAAACTGTTAGCCAACCTTTCCACCAAACTTCCGCACGCAGGTTAGTTTTGTAAGCTCAGCAGTTCACTGTTTGAGCTGAAAAAAAACTAAACTGCTCTGATAAACTGAAGTGACGACTCAGTAAGATCAAATTATTTTGAAAAGTCAAAACTGTTGGCTAATTGGTGTATCCCCCCCCCCCATACACCAATATCTATTTATCGGGACCTACAATGTTAAAGAGAAATTCATCTGATAAAAATATTTTTATTGAATTCCAAAATTTGTTATATCTCACCTCCAGAAAAGATGTCTTTGTCGCTAGCATAGTTAGTCAGCTTGCCTATCAAGGAGTTTGACTTTATTTCACAGACTAAATACTGAAGCAATAACTTAGCCATAAGAGTTAATGATGTGCACATCGGAAAGAATTCAGACATGATTATATCTATAGCCCGGATTAAGATAGATGGGCTCAACATCAATCAGACTGATCTAAGCGTCTAAGAAGGACCACGAGTCAGAACATGTGTTTAGCAGAGTAATGTCGAAGTGTTGGGAACCCTTTGCAGCTTGATTTTGATGATGTTCTTCGAAACCACACTTAAACATTTTTACTCTTCTAGAGTACAGATTGATCGGTCGACCTGCCTTGTATAGCATAGGTCGGGTCGATAAGTTTGTTTAGAACATATTGATCTCCCATGTAAAGGTATAGATTGAGGTTATCGATCTGTCTTATAAGTGATCAATCTGACCATTAGATCCTTAGTCAATCTGCCAGTAGAACTCAGTCGGTCTATCTTGAAAATTTGAAGAGACTGATGTTCTCAGTTTGAAGGTCTACCTGATTAGTCTCAATAGATCTATCGACCTATCCATTGTCTTGTGTGATTCCAGCTAGGACGAATCCCCAACTGCTAGAAGTGAGTCAGCACCAACGACTCTTTGCCATACCTGCAAGACTCCAACGGCTAGTTTTCAAATGCTATGCCTATATATGCTTCAAGCCATTTTCAGAATCAAGCATGGAAAACTCTAAATTTATGAAGCCAAAACTCTGCAAAAATCTCAAGCATCCTTGCTACTTCAACACTCGAAATACCTCGACGTTTCTCAAGTGTTGAACATAAAGATTTCTGATTCTAAAATCACTCTTGAGTTCTTGAAGCGTTCAATGGTACTTAAGAACTCCACATAAACTCTCTCTTCAAAGCTCAAGCATTCGAAGTCCAAGAAGAAGAAATTTTGTTCTCTCCGCCATTGTTGTGTTTTGTCAAGCTCTACAACTGAAGGAGGCCTATTCGGTTTCTAACCAGATCCGTTAAAAAGTTTGTATAAGTCTATAAGGGTCACGACCAAGAACTCGTGCTTGTAATTCTTCATGTTAGAATAACGACAAGGTTGGTACTCATTCAGCATAAAGAAGAGAGGGGATATCCAAAGTAAGGGATTTTCAGGTCAAGATTGACCTGACGTGGATGTAGGGGTGTTTCCCGAACCACGATAAAATTAACTGTGTCGCTCTCTCTCTCTGCACTCTTTACTTACAGTCAATCTTGTTTATCTCCTTACTAACGATCATACATCGCATACCTAATCAATCTTTTAAGAATACTTTAACTAAAGTAAAGATTTTCTAAGACTACCAATAGGGATGGCAGTGGATCCAAGATCCGGTGGTCCAGATCCAATTTTTAGGATCTGGATCCTCCAAAATTTGGACCCGATGGATCTAGACCGGATCTGGATCTATTATGTAATTTTCGGATCTGGATCTAGATCTGAAATTTTAGATCTAGATCCAGTCCAGATCCGACCTTATGGATCTGAAATTTTAGATCTAGATCTAGTCCACATCCAACTTCTGCATCACAAGATCGATCTTCACCAACTCAACAATCGATATGTCTAGCTTGAGGAGACCGACCTTCTCAGTCTGATAATTCAACCTAACAAGTTGATCTGGTCATAATTTATTTTAAAGACAAAACTATTGGCAATTGGTGTGCTTGGGAGAATTATTTTAATTTGGGATTTTTATTTTTGTTTTTGTCAAGTGAATTTGTACACTTTAAATATTACAATATTTTATGATTGTAGAAACTTATTACGATTATTATTGTACGACATTTTTTTTCTTTTCAAAAATTTATTTTATGGATAAATATTATGGATTCGGGTCCAGATCCGTAGACCTGCGGATCCATTGGACCTGGACATGGGTCTCATTTTTTTGGACCCGATGGATCTGGACCGGATATGTATATTTTTTTTTATAGATCTGGATATGGAGCAAGCCAGATCTGGCCCATTGCCATCCCTAAGTACCAACAAATCCACCAACTTCTGCATCGCAAGATCGATCTTCACCAGCTCGACAATCGATCTGTCTAGCTTGAGGAGACCGACCTTCTTAGTCTGATAATTCAACCTGACAAGTTGATATGACCGTAATTTATTTTAAAGACAAAATTGTTGGCAATTGGTGTATCCCCCCCCCCCTATACACCAAATTACTCTTTCTGGCACCAACACGAAGATCTCTTTGTCTAATGTTGAAAGCGCCCTGACCGTATCAATCCAAGTGAAGACGGTATCAGACTGATGGATCCATCAAGTGAAGATAATACAATCAGTGCAAAGGGAATGCACTAATAGGTTTAGTCGAGGAGCACCTCACCGACTTCAAGCCTATAACAATATATTTGTTGAGATTGTTGGTGATGCGACAACCACTTGCTATCTCTGACACACCACCGAAAATGTCACGAATTTTCAGCAAAAGGAATCAACGTCCAAATTAAAGTCTTTGCACGAATGCTTTATTAATAGAAGCCAGATGTTTCAACAATTTCGGAAAAAAGACATTACAGCGGATCATGCTCCACGTAAAGACTTACGAAGCTATCTCTCCAACGGACATGACCACTAAGTCTACTATAAATGCAGAAGTTCTTCATTCATGAAGAGTGTGACTAGTGAGTACGCCAACTACAAAAAGAGAGAGAACGAGAGCATTGCTATTTCCAGAGTCAAAATCAAAACTCGATTTTTTCTTTTTTCCTTCTAACTTCAAAAAATGAGTAATAAGACAAATCGAGTTTTGATTTTTATTTAATTTATTTATAGATTTAATGATTGCTATATTAATTTCTAAGATATTAGAATATAAAACAACAAAATTTGAAAAAAAAAGTAATGCCAAAGTGAGAAAACGACGAAGGTACTCACGAAGCTGGCCATGAATAAAGGAGTAGCGTATATATAAATCTAATGCAAAATTTATATCTCTGTCTCACATTTGAGGATATGAAAAAAAAAATGATTATGTTACTACTTATGTTCAAAGTATTAAGGCCCAATAGTATTTGTATAAGCTAATGTAAGGCTGAGGCCCATCCAAGTGTATATATATATACGATACTCTTGTACTCGCACTTAATCATCAATGAATACAAAACTATCACTGTCTCTACATGGTATCAGAGCCTAAAAAAAGATTTTTTTTTCTCTCCCACCCGCTGCCAAACCGTAGTTTCTTTTTTTTCCTTATTCTACGTCTGCCTCTTTGCCGATCAATGGCCCCCACCGCTGATACCACCACAGTCATGCAGCTCAATGTGCCGACTCACTTTCCGATCAAACTCACTCTGTCAAACTTCTCTGTGTGGAGTCGACAGGTACAATCTACACTTATTGGACTTGATCTCATTGGTTATATTGATGGCACAAAATCTGCTCCGTCCAAGACCCTCAACGAGTACCTGATCTGGCATCGGTAGGATCAAGTGATCGATAGTGCAATTCTAGGCAATTGCTCCAAGAGTATGCAACCGATGATCTCAATGGCTGCGTCTGCTCGTGACGGCTGGTCTCGTCTATCAAACACCTATGCTAGCACCACGCCTGGTTGCGTTCTTTTTCTCAAAGCCAAGTTAGCTCAGAATCCCAAAGGCTCCCGCACAATTACTTAATATTTGAAGGATATAAGTGATATTGCTAATGCTCTTGCACTCGTTGGACAACTTGTGTCTGATTCTGATCTTGTCGCTTCGATAATCACACAACTCAGCAATGACTATCGTTCCGTTTACTCAGCCCTCCGTGTACACGAACCACCGTTACCCTGGCTGATCTTTCCAATATACTGCTTGACATTAAAAGGCTGATCACTTCTTCGCCTGACTCTCCACCACTGCTCCCAACAACAAATCAAACTCAGGTCAAGTCAGACTCCTATTCCGAACAGTCCCAACAGTCATATGGCAATCAACGTGGTGGTCGAGGTAACCATGGACGTGGCGGTCGTTCCAGTGGTCGCACTTCTTATACTCAGTCCTTGCAAAATAATTCTTTTCATGGTCAGCCTGCCTCTGAGTGTCAGTACTGTCATTATCCGAGTCACACTGCCCTTGTTTGTCACAAACTTGCGCATTTCCTACGAGAACATAATATTATGGTTCAGACTCCCCCAGTTATGAACACAGTGATGCTTGGTATGGCGACTCCTACGGTTAACTCCTGGATATTTGACACTGGGGCTTCGCATTACACTGCAAACTCTGCTTCGTATCTTCACAGCTTCTCTGATTATGGAGGCCTGGATGAAATTCAGCTCAGCAATGGTAATACCCTTCCTATAACTCACATTGGCCATTCCTCTATTCTTGCTAAAACTTGACACTTATCTTTCTCAAATGTTCTTTGTGCTCCTGCTTTGAATTGTAATCTCTTTTCCGTTTCTCAACTTTGTCAGACTAACCGTGTTTCTGTTGAATTTTTTCCTTCTTATTTCCTTATTAAGGACCTAGCCACGGGACACCTTTTCTACGGGGGCGGAAAGAAAATAAACTCTGTACTCTTCCTCTGCCGTCATCTCCGAGTGTCAATGTCACCTCGATGTCGCCTTCCGATTTGCATCACTACCTTGGGCATCTGTCCATGCGTGTCTCTAAATCTTTGTTTAGTTCAGTCTTTCCTAGTGTTAAGTTTCCTTCCAATTTTCATTGTGAGTCCTGTTTAGTGAATAAAAGTCACAAACTCCCATTTTCTGATAATTCTATGATGAGTACTAAGCCTTTTGATCTTATTTACACTGATGTTTGGAGTACTTCCTCTTATTCTGTTGATGGTTACAAGTACTATGTTATTTTTGTCGATCATTATACGAAGTACATATGGTTATATCCCCTTAAGTATAAATCTGATGTTGCTCCAATATTTAATCAATTTCGCCATCTTGTTACTAAGTATTTTGGGTTCTCCATCATATTGTTGTTTTCCGATAATGGTGGTGAATTTCAAAAACTTATTCCCACACTCAATTCTCTCAGAATTTCTCACTATAACACACCTCATCATACATCTGAACACAATGGCACATTTGAAAGACGTCATCGTCATATAGTCAAACCGGTCTATCTCTCCTCCATCATGCGTCTCTCCCCACTACATACTGGTCCTATGCCTTTTAGAAAGCTGTCTATCTCATTAATAGACTCCCATCATCTGTCCTGGCTAATCGGTCGCCATATGAAATTCTATATCATCATTCTCCCTCGTACACTAAACTAAAACTCTTCGGTGTCTCTGCTTCCCATGGTTACGTCCTTACAAGTCGACTAAACTCGAACCTCAATCCTTACCTTGCCTGTTCTTAGGCTATTCTATGGTCTGTTCAGCTTACAAGTGCATGGATCTCACCACTCATAGTCTATACTACTCTCGCCATGTTCGTTTTGTTGAACATATATTCCCTTTTCACTCTCCTCCTTCCATGCCTCCTAAATCACCTGAACCCTCTCCTCTCCCTGCTCATTACTCTCATCAACAACCCGAGGTACTACCACCACCCGTTCCTCACACCCCTCCTGCCTCGCCTCCTATCGAAAATAATGACCCGCCGCCTAGCCCTCCTCCTGCTCCTGTTCCGCCAAGGCCATCACGGGACCAGAGGCCCAATCCTAAATATTTTAACCAAAATTTTGTCAATCATACCACTCTTCATCCTATCCCACCTGCCATTGAACCTACCAATGTTGCCGCTGCACTTCGGGATCCTAAGTGGAAGGCTGCTATGGATGCGAAGTATGATGCTTTGATGAGAAATAATACTTGGGAGCTGGTCCCCCCATAATGGTAGGCCTACTATAAGCTGCAAATGGGTTTTCCGCGTTAAGCGTAATCCTGATGGTACTGTTAGTCGATACAAAGCTCGTCTTGTGGTTCGCGGTTTCTTGCAGCAGCCTAGGCGTGACTATTTTGAAACTTTTAGCCATGTGGTCAAGCCTATGACTGTTCGTCTTATTTTATCAGTGGCTTTGTCTGCTAACTGGCCTATACAGCAGCTTGATGTCAATAATGCATTTCTCAATGGCTCCCTGACTGAAGAAGTTTATATGGATCAACCTCGAGGTTACTGTGATCCTTCCAGACCTGATCATATTTGTCGACTACGGAAGGCCCTTTATGGTTTGAAACATGAACCACGTGCCTGGTATATTGCTCTCTTTGGTTTTCTCTTACAGTTTGGTTTTTGCGGATCTATGGCTGACACTTCTCTATTTCACTTTCGCAAAAATGGTGTTATTTATTTTCTAGTATATGTGGATGATATAGTCATTACCGGAAATAATCGCTCTGCTCTGGCTGTTAGAATTTATAGATCACACAAAGCATAAATTCAATTCCATAAACATCGATACTCGATTATCAAAGATCATAGGAATACCTGGATCCATTGAGATTGAATTACTGGATGCGGAATACCTTCAATAACAATCTCGAATCACGAACACAAACCACAAACACGAACAGATTTGGTATTATGGTCTTCCTCAACTAAATCACCGTATGGGCCTTATGTTTTCTTCCAGATGGGGAGAAGATAAACTTTCGATTTAGTGTATTGGGGACCATAACCAGAGACTCTTTATATACTAGTGACATTAGGTTACTCATAAACACCTAATTAGACTAGTATTAGGTATCCACTCATAAGCCCATATCAATTACATAGCCCATGGACTAATACTAAATTAGATCACTTAATTAAGTCCATCAATAATAAATAGCCAATATAATTGCAATAATAATATGTTGCCCACAAAATAGATTAATAGAAAATAAATTTTCTAACACTGGCCACCTTCGTTTCTAGTGGCCGAACAATTCTCCTTGAAAGAGTAGGGATCTTTACATCATTTTCTTGGTGTTGAAGTTATATTCACTGCCTCTGGTATGTTCCTCTCTCAACGCAGTTATATTGCTGCTATTCTATCTCAGTTTAATATGGATGGTGCGAAGCCGGTTTCTACTCAATGGTCTCTTCTGTCAAACTTAGTGCACATATTGGTGATCCAATTGCTGATCCGAAGCTTTATCGTAGAGCACTTGGTCTGTTACAGTATCTCTCTTTAACACGCCCTACCATTTCTTATGTTGTCAATCGGCTTTCTCAGTTTCTACATACGCCTCGCTCACCTCACTAGGAGGCGGTTAAAAGGGTGCTTCGTTACTTAAAAGGTACGCTGGATTTCGGTTTCTTCCTTCATCGTGGCGTTGCACCCATTCTCACCATTTTCTCGGATGCTGATTGGGGTGGTTCCTTAGATGATGGACGCTACCACCACAGGTTATGCTATATCTCGGTCGTAATTTGGTGTCGTGGAAATCCATTAAAACAAAAGTGTGTCTCTCGCTCATCCACCGAGACGGAGTATAGAGCCATCGCCAACGCCTCTGCGGAAGCCATTTGGGTTCACGTACAATTTGCTTTTTGAGATCGGCATTTCTGTTTCTCGGCCCTCTTCACTGCTATGTGATAATCTTGGAGCTACTTTCGTCTGCAAGAATCCTATCTTTCACTCTCGCATGAAACATCTTGCACTTGACTACTTTTTTGTTCGTGAGCTAATCCAATAAGGGCAGCTTGTTGTTCATCATATTTCAGCTATAATCTTGGAGCTACTTTCGTCTGCAAGAATCCTATCTTTCACTCTCGCATGAAACATCTTGCACTTGACTACTTTTTTGTTCGTGAGCTAATCCAATAAGGGCAGCTTGTTGTTCATCATATTTCAGCTTCTGATCAGATTGTTGATGCCTTTACGAAGCCTTTCGGTTCTGTTGCTTTCCTTCGGTTGCGGTCCAAGCTGGGTCTCCCAAATGGAGCCTCCATCTTGCGAGGGCGTATTAAGGCCCAATAGTATTTGTATAAGCTAATGTAAGGCTGAGGCCCATCTAAGTGTATATATATATATGATACTCTTGTACTCACGTTTAATCATCAATGAATACAAAACTATCACTGTCTCTACACAAAGTAATATTTAGGCAACCCCTTCATAAAAATTTGATTTCAAATTCGAATCATCCATAGTATTTTAATATTACATCTTCTATTATACCGTCAGATGTTTCCTATCGTATTTCCTAAATCAACATGAAACTGCCGTTCAATTAGTGGGAGTTGGCGTTACTATCCGGTTTTCATTTTATCGCATTTTGATTGTGACTTTTCATTGTCCGGTTTACATAAAAATATGATAATGCATAAATAATTGAGATAAAAGTGTAAAGTATGAACAGCTTGTTGTTGGATGATAAACGCATAATATATGTTCTTGACAGGAATTATTTATTAATTCTTTGAATGCAGAGGAGGAAGGAATTAATATTGGATCTCCGTTCTCTGCCTTTTCATTAATGACATGTATATGGCTAGCCTATCATCCTCTACAAACATTGATGAAAGTGGGTAACGCATATTAATAAACGACTCATCATCTTCAAAAATTACACACCCTTCTTTTCAAATTAATTACATGCATATTCTGATTTAATTTCATAATTCAAATTAATTTTACTTCATTTCTTGGTTTAGTACATTTTTGCAATCTTTTTTTTTTTTTTTTTTTTGTTCCTACTAATCTATGCCATATGTTACCCTATTTAGCATGACTACATAGTTAACTCCCATGCATGCATGCGTAATTAATCAAAATTCCAGCATATTAATAAATCCAAAAAAATAAAAATAATTGAAAATGCAGGAAAATAAATGAAGAGCTATAAATTAAAAAGTACAATAATTTGGCTTCATCATCTGTACAAAGGAGACCCCTCACATAATTGCTACATCCATACATTAATTAATGGGGCGAATACATCAGCCTTTTCCTTTGTACTACCAAAAACTAACTTCCTCATACTAGCTAGAAATTTAATTCTTTTAGTAAAATACAAAAACCTTAACACAAACCATTAAAAAAAAGAAAAAAAAAAAAGAAAGGCCAAGTCAACGGTCAATTCAAAGCCAAAGTGCGCCAGCTTCCTTAAGGAGGGGAACCAAAGTGCCGCCGATATGCGACGCCATGACTCTGTCCATAGCTCCGACGAGTTTGCCGCCGATGAAGACAACCGGCACGGCGGAGCCGCCGCCGAGCAGCTGCGAGAGGGCCCTCTCGGTCTCGTGCCCCCTCGGGTCCTGGTCGAGCTCGTAGACGGTGGGGTGCACTCCCATTCCGCAGAAGAGCCTCTTCACTGCATGGCACATGCAGCACGTGCTCATGCTGAATATCACCACCGCGCTGCCGGACGCCAGCCGCAACACCCTCTCCAGTGGGTCGGCGCCGCCGCCTTGCACGGCGGAGGAGTAGTAGCTACGTTGCTCTGATTGGTACTGCATTGTTTTTATTTTTTCTCTATCGAGTGTCACTAGCTAGCTATACTCTCTCTCTCTCTCTCTCTCAAGAATCAAGAAAGTGGTCAATTGTAGTGAGAGAAAGTGGGGATGGAGAAATGAAAAAGAAAGTGTTAGTCCGAGGATACTTGCACTTGGGGATGATGTGTGAGAAAATGATGAGAAGGAAAGGGAGTTTATATAGTTAGAAGAGGGGGGTGGGTAAGGTGGGGTAGGGGTAGGGGTAGGGGGGGGTGGGGTGGGGTTTGTCTCTTGTATGTTAGTATTTGCTTAAAAAGGGATGCAAAAATATTGAGAGACAACAAAAAGACATACTCTGAAAATTTGTAAGGCGGCTATAGCGAAATTTAGTACTACCAAACCATTACTACTTTACTTTAGATTAGATACTATTACTAAATTCTTTTTAAGATTTTATGTCTTTCCTACCAAATTTTTAGATATCCATTCATTTATTGCCCCCTCCCCAATCAAATAAGGGTTCTTTTATTACCAATCGATCGATAGTGGTTGAATAATAATAATAATAATAATAAAATTATTAAAGAAAAAGAAAATTAAAGATCGGCTAGCTCTCTCTCTCTCTCACGAGCACACACACAATGATATATATAGAAACGCTCCCCTAATCATCGTGGTCACACTTAATGTTCACAATTGATGTGATAGTGTCAGGTCAATAATTTTTTTCCATTTAGCGTTGAACTTTTTTTTTGATAAGATTTAGTTTTTTATAGCATTGTCACGTTATTTGTCATATGGGATCACATTAAATATGGTTACAATAGGTATTGAAGCATTAACCGTGGTATGTATACATAGATAAAAGTAGAATTATGTGTAGACGGCTGAGGATGTACTGCTTGTCGGGGATTTATGAGTGTAAGTAGTGTTTAATGAATAATGGCACATGTATTTATTAAATTCAAATAATGGCAACACCCATATACTACTATTTTATTTTATTTTAGTTTAGTTTTTCTTTTGTTTTCCAACGGTCTTTTAGTAAGTTAGTTAATGCTCACTTTGCCAACTGCTTTGAATCTTCACCTGGGAGACAATGCATATTGGAGTAAATTATTAATTATTGTTTATGGTGTGGGCAGTCCTCCTTTATTTTATGTAATCTACTTTTATGCACAAAAAAAATAAATAAATAAATAAATAAATAAATAAATAAAATCATTTAAAGAAAATAAATAGTGGATACTGTGTTTCCTTTTTCGGCTTGGGTGCTAAATTTTAGTGGATGGGTGTGGGCATGACGCACCAAAACTAAATGCTGTACTGTGCTTCTCATTTATGAATTATCTTTGAAATAATTGTTTTCATTAGTTATACTATGGGTATGATACGTGTTTACCTATATTGAATAATTGATGTGCATTATTACTTATGAGATACAACTATTTTAATTAGCTCCGCATCTATGAAGTGATGCCGAATTGATTGCACGACACATCCTTCCCTACCGAATAAACATTACCGTATTTGCGTATATTAGTTTATATAACTTTAACGGTGTAGGCTAATGTTGAAATCAAAAGTTGCGAGTTCGAATATTTTGTGGTGCGATCTTTAAATTTTATATTAATTGTGCTAAAAATGTTTTAAATTAAATAAATTATTTTAATTGACGTTTTGCCTTTGTATCCCTCAAAAACTCAAATTTATTTTCCTTTTCTTTGAATTGTCAAATTATCAACAATTATTATAAGATCCTTTTGAACCAACTACTTTTAAATTGACACTCATACAGGAGAAAACTACGAAATCAGTCCATCACTTAAGGAGCATATTATGTCAAAAAGAAATTGTGATAATTATGTACTCATTTCGTCCTATAAATTTAGTTATGACTTATGAATGATTGGACACATATGTTAAGAAAATAAAATTATAAAAATAAAGTAGTATTTTTAAGGGTTCTTTTATCAAACTAGCAATTATTACGAGCATTCGCATGTAAATCGAATTATTTTAAAATCTGATGAATAAATTTAACGAGTGTGATATTTTAGCGTAATCTCAATAGTAATATCTATACTTATGTATTTGAACGAATTCTCTTTAAAAAATTCTCTAAATATATGATCATTAAGAAAGGTAGTAATGGATATCCGAAATTTGGTAGGAGAGAAATAAAATCTTGACTGATGAATGATTCGTCTAATGGATTTCTAGTTAGCAAATGTGCTAACGTGGGCATGCTTGTGCATCAGATTAATGCATATGACTGACTTGGTATCATTCACTTATATACTTGCTCTTTTTCAATGTAATACGTTTTGTATGATGATAATTAAATGCCTAAATTGAAAAAACACATCGACACACAGTTTACAGTGTATGTAGGTCAACTGACCTACATACACTCTGCCTCGACTGAGGCAAATACATTCACTCGGCATTTATTGAAGTTTTTAACGGGCATCTAAGAGCTTATCTTGGTTTTACGGGCAACCAAGGGTCTAGCCTGATTTTAGGGGCAATCCATGAGTTTACGGGCACTCATGAGCCTCATAACCTTACACAACCCTAACTTTGAAATTGAACTTAATAAACCTAGGTTTGGGCTTGGCTTGATTTGGTTTTTCAAACTATGAGAGATTCTATATTGAAGTGCATTTTAGCACTGTGTTTAATAGGATCTCTCTCTAAGCTATGGATATGGAATTTGAGCTTAGGAAGTCCAATAGGTTTAAGATCTATATAGATGTCTATATGAAAGAACATATATCTTTGAAAGAAATGTTATATCTGGTTCGATAGTAAAGATCATTCTCTCGTGGTGATCGTCCCTCACACGCTGCACACACACACACATACTTTTCTTTGAAGCCCGTATGCTATTTATAGTGGATATTCTCAAAGCTATCCGTTATGGGTCTACACTTGGTAGTGAAATCCGATACGACAGTTTCCTCTTTCTTCAAGTTGCAACGGTCTCCTATTAGTAAAGCAGTTTCCACATAAGCTAGATAATAGCTTTGACTTCTGTTTTGTAGAAAACCCAACACCCAATGTCAGTTTTGGTAGGAATTGTGCATTCTCATCGGTTGTTGTATACCCGGTAGTCAAATTTATATTAATTAGGTACATGAATATGCTAAATGTATCTATGTGATTTAGTATTTAATCGAATACTTTTTAAAAAATATATATTTTTCTATGTGAAACTCTACATAAGAATAATCTCCCTATAGTAATAAATTTTTTTGGTCCCGACAATAAGACTGTATAGAGGTTTTACTATATCGAGCAATTTGTCTCTTCCTCTCGCTACCATCATTTTTATTTTGAATAAATTATCTGTATTTGTTAGTATATTCCAAATAAATCTCAAAACCATCGCTCTTACTTTATTAGGAGTTTTTTTTTTTTTTTTTTTTTTTATCAAGCAAAGAAAATATTATTAATAAAAAAAAAACAAGGTACGCTAAGTACCCAACAATCGAACGTTTTTACAAAAGAAAAATATAAATTACAGGGTTGATCTGAGATTTAATTGTTAATCTCTAAATTGAGTCTGAATGGTTGATCGAACTCCGAACTTCATCACACGCCAACTCCATAGTCTTTTCTTGATTTCTTCTTCTAGATCTTACCATATACCTTCCCCATCGATTGCATCTCTATTCTCACACTAACATGAGATTTTAATGTATTTTCTCTGTCTCAAAGATATTGACCCATTTCATTATTTTATACCTCACATATTAATAAGAAATGATTCAATATCTCTGAGCCGAAGGAAATACTATCATAGGCTTGTTTTGTCTAACTAGCAGGGATCACGTGCGTTGCACGTATAACTAATTTTTTTATATCAATTTTGTATCACATAAATTTTTATTTAAGAAAATGAAATTGGATGATATTTATATGAGCTATTGAGAGTTGGAATTTTTTGTTTTCAATAGTGTAATGAAATAATGATAATGACAATATTAATTGATCTCTAATTGCATTACATCTCAATATTTACGGGAAATCCAATATTACTAATAAAGAGTTCAAAACTAAATTAACAACAATTAGTCAATTATACTATTGTTAATATGTGTATATAATTTGAAATGAAAATTTATATTCATATTAAATTTGGAAAGGACCCGTAATTTTATCACATTTAATAACTAATGAAACTAAAAATAAATTCTAAAATAAACATAAATTCTAATCGAATTAATAAACTCTAGTTAATAATTGTAAGATTATGGAGTACAAAGTTGTACTGATATATTGAAATTGGAGACATAATTTTTTTTTTTAATAATAAAAGTGGATTTTGGGCATGTTTGTGATGCCAAAATTGAGACAAACTATTTTATTGTTTTACCTTTGTTAGTTTGAGAGGAATTGTTCTTCTACTTGCTCTTAGGTATACGTTTATTCATTGTCTAATCATCATTATTCCCTTTACTTTTTTTTATTTATGAAGTGTATTTCAACTGAATTTGGTAAATTTCAAACCGTTATAATATGTAAAATCATTTCGCTTTCTGAAAAAAATACTTGTAAAAAATTCAAATCTTTTAGGATTTTGTTAAATTTTTAAAATGGTTAACGTAAGAAAAAATATTTGACTATACAACCGATTGCTTCAATGATACAGGCTCAAGGTTTCCTACATATAATGTTGAAACTTCATTAAATAATTAATTTGTCAACTATAATCTCCTTGTATATATATATCAAATTTATTCTTGTACTATATCCGTCTTCAAAAACTTTGCTCTTAATTTCATTTCGGGTTGTCCCTCAAAATTATGCATCTTCTATAATTGAATATGGACTCACAATAATAATACAAATAAAGGTGAGACTCGATCTCTACTATCAATAAATAATGCAATCCACTACACTAAAAGATGAGACACAATCTTCACTGTCAATAAACAATACAAGTCAATTACATCATTCTTAAAACTCATTGTTGGTCAAATTAGAGCAAGAATTTTAGGGACGGCTGGATAGAGTAATATAGTACTATTACTTTTTATTTTGGGATACTTAAAACACTAAAATTGAGACAAATGATGCATTAAATTAATTTTTTTCTTGTTTAATTTTGTTAGTTTGAGAAAAAAATAATAATGTTTTTCATCTTGGCTCCTAGATACAATTTTATCATTGTCTCATCATCATCAATCCTGTTATATTCTATTTATGAAGCATATTTCTATTGAATTTTATAAACTCAAACCTCTATAATATTGTAACAAAAGTTACATTGTTGAAATAAGATGGGATCCTATTATTATAATTATCTTTATTTCATGGTAGCTAGATATTATTTTTTCCAAAAAATAAGGATCATTATAATTATACACCCATACTTGATTATCATATTTTTTATGTGTTAATTTATAGTAAGTACATTTTTCCTTTAACATACATCCGTATACAAAGTAACATACTACCTCTGTCCCATGGTATTAGTCTCATTTAGATGGACACAATAACTAGGGGATATGTGGCTACAATTAATTTTAAGGAGAGAGAGTTAATTGTAGCTAAGGGTGAGCACGGGTCGGTTAACCGACCATTTTACACCTAAAAAAACCGATCATGCGGTTTTTTATCGGGTCAGTTAACCGTTATAAATTAAAGAATAAAGACCAAAAACCATAAAAGCGGTTAACCTAAAAATCGGGCCGGTTAACCGTTTATCTAACGGTTAACCATAAATAAAAGAAATTTTCTATTTTCTATAATTTATAATAGGAAAATTCGAAAGAATTCATATCTTAGAATATACATGCAAAATAAATAAAAAAAAAATTGGTATGAATTCCACTTTTCATTTCACCATTCAACCTCATTACATCTTTTCTACATCTCTTGATACACACAAGTACTCCTTTATCTACTTCCTCTATCCAACCCTATCTTCTTATCTCTATTGTTGCTCCATGCAAGCATGATTTTACATTGATGCACTATAGACCCAATGCTGCTTTTAATTCCTTGCATTCTTCTCCCATTTCGTTCCCTCCACACAAAGTACACGATAATAGATAACATGCAACGATATAACCTTTGTGTCCTGTTGTTATTCCTGCATCTTGCAACAATCACCTGCCGTTCTTGCGACCACGCTCTCACATGAGTCTCCATTCCGCACCACTCAGCCACTGCCTTCCATATTGCTCGAGTAACACTACATTCAAAGAACAGATGGTCTAGTGTTTCCTCAGCATGCTCGCACAAACAACACACCATGTCAACCTGCACTCCAATTTGTTGCAAATAGCTGCAAGTTGCTAATCTTTCATGCATCAACAGCCAAGTGATGAACACACATTTCGGCGGAGCAGCGTTTTGACAGATCATCTTAGCCCATTCCACCTTAATGCACTCTCCAGTTAATGCTGTATAGAACTTTTTGATAGAGAAGATAGGGTTTTGCAGCCATTCTTCTCCTACCTGCGTAATATATTTTCTTGCATCCAGTATCTTCCTCACAACCCAAGAACAATGTTTTGGAATAGGCATGGTTAGAACATTCCTTCCTTTAATGTAGTAACCATGAATCCAGTTTATCCATGCTCTATCCTTCTTCTGAGCAATCTTCCATAGCATCTTACAAATAACTGCTCTATTCCAACTCTGCAAATCCACTATACTGAGCCCTCCCGCTTGCTTGGGTTGTGTGATCTTATCCCAGGCTATTAAAGCTCTCCTAGATAAGCTAGTATGACCTGTCCAAAGAAATACTCTACATGCTGTCTGAATCTGTTTCAACACTTTTTGAGGCAGCACAAATACCTGACTCCAGTAATTTTGAATTCCAAATACTACAGTTTGGAGTAACTGCACCCTTCCTGCATATGACAGTAACTTAACCGCCCAATTATTCATTCTTTGTAGAATCTTGTTCACCAATGGAGCACATTGCATTGCACTCAGCTTCTGTGTGGATAATGGTACTCCCAAATATTTGAATGACAGTTGGCCTTCCACCATTCCTGTGAGATTTAGGATTTCTAGCTTCATTCTTTCTTCTACACCACCAAAATAAACACAGCTTTTCTGTTGATTAGCAAGTAATCCTGATGCTGCTGAAAACCTATTCACCTCCTCCATCAGATGTATTACTGATTCCTTATCACCTCTCACAAAAAGCAACAAATCATCTGCAAAGCATACATGAGTGAGATGTTGTTTCTTGCATTTAGGATGATAATGAAATCCCCTTCTAGCCTGTAACCCCATCAAGCATCTATTCAGATACTCCATACATATCACAAACAGATATGGAGATATTAGATCCCCTTGTCGAATACCTCTTTTTGCTTGAAATGGTTCTCCTACCTCACCATTGACCTTTATAACATAAGTCACTGAAGTTAAACAGCTCATTACCCACTGTGTAAAAACATATGGAAACCCCAGCTCATCCATCATCTGTCTTATAAAAGGCCACTCCACTGAATCATAAGCCTTTTGTATATCTACTTTTACCATACATCTTGGAGAAATGTTCCTCCTGTTATATCCCTTAACCAATTCATGACTAAGAATAATGTTATCAAAGATAACTCTCCCCTGAACAAATGCTGACTGACTGGTACCAATCACTTCATCTAGCACCCCTTGCATTCTATTTGCTATGACTTTAGATATAATCTTATACAACACTGTACAGCAAGCTATGGGCCTGAACTCTTTAACTTTAACAGCATTCTCACACTTCGGGAGAAGAGAAATGAGAGATACAGTAAGCTCTTGTGGCAGTTCCCCAGTTTGAAAGAAGTGTTGTACTCCTTTCACCACATCTGCTCCTATTACTGTCCAGCTTTTCTTGAAAAAATAGGCATTAAAACCATCAATGCCTGGGGCTTTATGTGAGTCCATTCCAAATAAAGTTGCTTTAATTTCCTGTTCTGTAACCTCTTGCACTAATGTCCTCTGATGATGAATCTGCAGTTTAGGGAATGGGACCTCTTATCCACCATTGGTAATTCCATAGCTGCAGATCCCATCAAATTTCTATAAAAGTCTCTAATCTCTTCCTGTATCAACTGTTGACCAATGATTTCACTTCCATCTTCTCTCACAATTCTGTGGATGGCATTAGAACTCTGTCTTAGTTTGGCATATGCATGAAAGAACTTCGTATTTGCATCTCCTAGCTTGATCCAATCCACTCTAGACTTTTGCTTCCAAATCTGTTCTTCGAAATTGCTCCACTTTTCCAGTTCTTTCATCCGCCTTTTCTCTTCCTCTACCACTTCTTCAGTGTCTTGTTGTGTTATTCTATGTTGTACTATTTGTAGCTGCTGCCGAATTGCACTAACTCTCTCTGTGGTTCTCATAAACCACTGAGTGTTTATGTTCTTGAGAGGGCCCTTTAACTTCTGGCATTTTATCCAGATGTCCTTCAGCTTATTAGAGAATACTCACCTCTCCATTTCTCGCCAAAACCCTTGGAAAGCTTTCATGATCTGCCATTGGATTGTAGAATCTAAATAAACCTTTGCTTGGACTGTGACTTTCAAATCTTAGCAATTGGGGATTATGATCAGATACATTCCTATCCAGTCTTTCCACCACCATACCAGCATATACATTCATCCACTTAACTGAAGCAAAACTTCTATCTATATTCGACCAGATCTTAGCTTCTCCTGATTGATTATTTGTCCATGTGAATTGTGGTCTTACGGCCCTTATCTCATGCAGATCAGATTCAGAAATGCATCTCTGAAAATCCACCAGATCAGCAGTTGTGACTTCATTCCCTTGAATCCTATCCTCAGCTGAAAGTATAGCATTAAAATCTCCACCTACCAACAATGGCTCATCAATTTCCTTACACTTCTGACATAGAAATCTCCATAGCACCTTTCTTTGTTCATTTGTATTGAAAGCATACACACCAATGATATGTTGTAACTGACCTGTCACAATATCTAACACCTCACAATGGATTGCCTGTGCTTGTTCTTCTTTAAACTTCACCTGAACATTTTTAGGATTCCAACAAATCCATATCCTACCATTCTCTGCAGACTTATAGTTTGTAATGCTATTCCAACCTTTACCTATTTTATCTACTATTTTTTTGTATTTTCCAACTTTCACCCTAGTTTCTAGGAGCACTGCAATATCCACCTTATTCTTTTGTAGCAAAACTTTTATCTCTTTCTGTTTGAATGGTTTATTGCAGCCCCTAACATTCCATATCATTATCCTCATGTTCCACCTTTGGGGAAAAGGTCCCCGCCCTCTACTACAAAACCCAAATCCTGAATTTCTTTGAAAACATTCTCAGTAGGCACATTGAAATGTCCTACTTGGATTGAAGCTGGAGCTTGTTACTTTGGCTGAGCCCATTCCCTTTTTTCTTCAACCACTGCTGCACTTTCTTTCTCATTCTCCTTCTGCACCCATACCTGTTTTGTTTGTGGAGGTTTAGTTGGTTTATCCTTACATATGTGTCCCACTCTTTGACATTTATGGCAAAACATAGGAGCCCATTCATAATACACCTGTTGCTGAATCTCCAAACCCTCTTCCCCTTCAATATTGATCTTGTATTGCAGAGGTTTTGTGATGTCTATCTCTACAAGCAATCTTGCATAAGATATTCGGGCTTGCTTTGTTGTACATTCATCTGCACACACTGGTTTTCCCAAGACACTTCCCACTCTACTCAGTGAATCTTCACTCCAGCAACTCAAGGGAAGATTTGGCAATCTAATCCACAATGGTATTTTCTTTTAGAACCTCTTTCTCAAGGCTAAAATCAACCTTCCACTCCTTCACTATGATAGGTCTGCTTCCTATCATGTATGGCCCATCAAACAACAACCTCTCCTTATCAGATCTAGCTTCACATTTTACTACAAAGTAACCCTCATTATGATAGTAGATCTCCCTGATTCCTTTTACATCACATTGATTTTGCAGGTAGGTTTTTAGAAATGTGATAGTTGGTAATTCTCCAATAATATAGAGTATTACCGCATGTTTCCACTTCTCAGTTTCGGCATTCAGCTCCTCTCTTCGAAGTTGAGCAGTAATATCCTAATCTCATACCTCTTCCTCAAAGCGGGGAGCTATTCCTATCTTCAATTTCGCTCGCCACAGCTTCCTTTTCTTCCTCAGTCGCCTTTGCTTCAGCTTGCTTTGCCACAGATGAGCTGATTTCCAGCTCGAGCTGCTGCTTCACCGAAGTTACTTTTCTATTTGCCTCCCCTCCACGCACTTCAGCCGCAGCAGAGCTTTCAGCTTCCTCCATATACATTGTAGAAATCACCGGTGATGGAGCAGCGATCGGTGCTGGGAATTTCCGAGGTCTCCCCTTAGGTTTTCCCCCACCTCCCTTCGCCATGGCAGTTGCAGGAAGGCTGAAAGCGCACGTTAGCTAGATCCACTAATCGTGCGCCAAAATAAATTGCATAATCCTAATAGAATAAGCTTTGCAATAACTTAAAAATAAATAATTTACAAAAATTAAAAAACACTGAAATTAAATTGCATAATTCTAATAGAATAAGCTTTGCAATAACTTAAACTAACAATCGAGCTACCTTCAATTACTTATTAACTTTTGGTTCCATCAATACTTAGAATCGGGTGATCTTCTCTAAAATTTTATTAGTAATATCTAATACTATGTAATATATATATAATATAATATAATATGTATATATATAAAATTATATATTTATTTAATTGGTACCGGTTCGGTTAACCGCCGGGTTTTTAGGCATAGAAACCGAAACCGAAACCGAACCGTTATAGTCGGGTTTTGAAAATTAGAAATAAAAACCGAACCATACGGTTCGGTTACCCATATTTTCGAATCGGGTTCGGTCTGGATAGTCGGTCGGTTCGGTTTTTCGGTTTCTTATGCTCAGCCCTAATTGTAGCTAATTATTTGTTTCCATTTAGGAAATGAGACTAATAAGTGGGCCAGACGAAAATAGAAATGAGACTAATACAATGGGACGGAGGTAGTATAAGATTGCATTTTTTTTTCAATTATTCGTGTATCTTTCTAGCCTTATCCTATAAGTTTGCATTTTCCTATTAATTCAATAATTTAAAATTAATTTAAAACAAAATTAATATCATGCATTATATTTATCATATATATAAACCAACTAAATAAATTGATTCATATAAACAAAAAATCTACATATTGACATTTATTTGATGAATTATTTATATCTCTTTGCCTTTCGTCTATTAATTAACTTATGATCTAAAATATTAAAATATATAATAAAGTTTGAAGAATCTATGTAATATTTATATTTTGCCACATCATCAATCAATAAAAAAATAGTAATTAGCAAATAAATCTAATTGATGTATGGGGCACACTTGGGTCAGTCATGGCTCACCGTGAGGCCAGCTAACAGATTGATACTTTTATTCGTGTAGATTAACACTTTTCTGTATAAAGATTGACACTTTTTTAAATTGGCACTTTTATTTGTGAAATAATTATGTTAAAGATTGACACATTTATTCATATAGATTAATATTTTTCTGTATAAAGATTGACATTTTGACCCAGCTACACTATGTGGCCGGCCTCACCCAAGTTTTTGCCTTGATGTATAGCTCTTCCTCTTAAAGGTAATAGTAATAGATTATTATTTTCAAGCGTATATATTATAACTATTAGAAGAAATAAATCTAAATTCTAATAATATATTTATTCTATTCAAATTACATGATTGATCTTAAATTAAATTGTATAATAGAGATATAATAGGCAAATCAAATTTTGTAAAACAACACACTTTTATAATAGGGTATAGATATTTTCCTCTAGAGCCCTTCAACTCTATCCATCTTTAATATCATCATTAGGAACCGACTTACTAATCACAGAGGCTAAACTATTTATTTAATAGAGGATTTCAATTTTAAATACATAGATAGATTTCTCCCGCTACAAGCCTTACCCTCGCAGTCCACCCTGGTCCACATAGGAATCTAGGATCTTTATCAAACTGTGTTATGTATCTCAAAATTAAATTGCGTCTTGATTTTGAATTATATATATGTATTTTTTTTTTAATTATTAAGCAGATGTAGACGAGCAATATATGACGTAATAATTCACGGTATTGTATATTAATTGCTACTATTAAAACAGAACAACGTACTGACATATCTTGTTCTAGCAACTTTAATACCGGACAGCTTTTCTCCTCATTATGTATATCAAACTTCTAATGTTAATGCGCACTTGTCATAAACTAGCAAACCTTCATCAAATCAAATTAAAAGAAGGTAGTATAACAGAAATAAATTCCTTATATAAGTGAGTTGGAACTTGAACTTGCGTTTTTTTTTTTTAATTATTATTTTATTTTCCCAACATGGCTCGAGTTATTAAACTTCGAGGTGTTTGCCTAAGTTTATTTAAAAAAAGTTTATAACTACTAATAACTTACAACATGTTTGAAGAGTTTTTAAGATATAAAAATAAGTTAGGGTAGGGACTCATTTTTTTAAGGAGCTTATAAGTTTTTATAGATTATTTTTTGAGCTTATAAGCTTTTGAGAAGTTTATTACAACATTTTCAAAACTTATGAATTCTTAAACAACTTATAAGTTGTTTTAAAAAGCTTATAAGCTTAGCCAAAGAGCCCAAGGTCACTTACATTAGAGATAAATATTATTCCCTCATTTTTTTTTAAATGTCCTATTTAGCGCTTGTTTTTATTTTTTTTTTAAGTGTCTCATTTCAAAATTTCTTATTTTATCCCGCTATATATAAGTTGGTTCAAAAAAATAATAATAATAAATGAAGTTAAAATGTAAATTTATATACTTTCTTAGTATGTGCAATTAGAAGATGAGAGACACTTAAAAAAAACAGGGAGTTATATATTATATTAATACATCTTCAAACATATACTACTTCTGTGCACTATATTTAGACATAGTTGATTTTCTAGCTGGTTTTAGGACTTCATAATGATGGATTTTAAAATAAATTTTTGAAGGTTAATTTTTTTTATAGGTACTACGAGTGTTATAGTGCCTTATTAAAAAACTAAACTTTAAAAATCTATTTTAAAACCTATAATTATGAAACTCAAAAATCAGCTAAAAAATCAACTATATCTAAAGATGATGGACCCGAGGGAATATATGAAATGGGCGAAAATCATGTCAACGGCCACAATTTTTTCATAAAAAAAAAAAACATTACATGTTGTAATGAGACTACAAATTAACTTGAAAATTTTCTTTGCTCCCTTTTAAAAAATAAAATTCAAGTAATGCTGTGACATGATACCCTCCACATTATTAGGGTGGATATTGGATCAATATTGTTCATGCATTAATTGCCAATAACAAAATTAACATACATATGGCAAAACTTTTTCATGCCAAATTTAATGTTTATGCAACATATGGATATAGCACTTCATCTTATATCTTCCGAGTAATAATATTTTTGTCCATATAAGCTTTAAATGTGTGATACAGTCCTTGTAATAACTAGTCGTCAATAAATTAAAAGCAAGGTGCTATGAAAGTGGTCCACTTGGCAAAAAAAAATTAACTGATTCCCATATACGCAGAGTATAGTTTAATAAATATTTCAATTATTTTTGCAGTTATTTCAATAATTCTAGGTAGTGCTGTAACTATTTGATTGGTCTACAAACAAAAATATATGTATTTTTTATTATATTTTTGGGTAACCATAGACGAACAAACTTGTTGGCACATTTTCTTCAATTTTTTAAATGCGGTATATTTAAAAGAAGGCAAAAAGAAAAAAGGCGGCATCGGAAATGATGCAAGCTCGTGGCCTTGCATGACGTCATCAGTTTTTACTATTTGCAATTAGGCCCCTAACAACACACGTGGCGAGAAAGTTGATGACCAAAAGAGCTAATAATAAAATCCCTCCTTTTTGTACGTGATGTAGGAGTGAGTATGTAAAATTGTAACTGTAATTTTTTTTTTTTTTTTTGGTCAGGAAAGAAAACTTTATTAATGACGAAAAACTCAAGTACCGGAGGTACCTAAGAGGCAGGAAAGAAAAAGGGCCCAGAAAAAATAAAAGGAAATTCCGAAAAAAAAAAGAAAAAAAAAAAAACTAGTTTAGTTTGGAGACTCCTAATTGAGATAATTTGATTAAAAGGGGGATCTAGATTGAGGAGCAAGACAAAATTGCATCTTTTGCACGTATTAAGTGGGGGACATTGACCATCATCTATTCTGTTCATGTAATATTTCTTATGATATTTGAAGATTGTGTGTTGGTTGGTTATAGAACTCGATGGTGAGCTACAATAGTCTTAGGTCCCGTTTGGTTTACGAGATAGACCTGACTATATGTAAGATAAGATTAGATTCAATATCATTTTTGGTTCACGGAATTAATTACTACATCCGTCTCATTTAAGTAGGGACGGTTCCTGTAGATACAAGAATCAAGAGAGTAGAGATTGTGTGGCCATAATTAATTCTGAGGAGAGAGAGTTAATTGTAGCCAAGTATTCTTTGTCATTTAAGGAAACAAGTCTATTAGTTGAGACGAACCAAAACAGAATACAAGTCTACTTAAATGAGACAGAGGTAGTATGAGGCAAGCCTGGGATTGAATACCATGATAACTGTATCCTAGATTAAATGCACGACTAGTGATCGTGGCCTACCCCCTGCGACTAAAATTGTCCGGGACAAATTCTAGGCACAATACTATTTTGCCCTGCCACAAAATTGTCTGCCAGTTCCACCAATTACTCTTGTTTGTATTTAATGGTTTGGTGCGTACTTCGCTATTTAATTAGTCAATATTGCTAGTCATGCTAATTGAGGTTATTTACTTGTATATAATTAGAAATCTCTTAAATATTAAAGAAACAAGTTCAATAGAAAAATATTAAAAATTAAATCTTGTGTTATTGATTTTGGATTTCTCTATCTTGTGAAATTCCTAAATAAAAATATATTTTGCATAGTTGTTAAATGAATTAATTTGTAAGGGTATATTAGTAAATGACCATTTTTTAACACAATATAATCTTGCAAAACAAACATGATTTCCAATCTATTATTTTATAATTTTACAAACCAAACAACTTTTTTTGTCCAGGATTCAGTCTTGGGCTTATCCCATATTATATCTAGCATTATCTAGTCCCGCAAACCAAACGGGACCTTAGAAGTCATTCTGTTCAATTTGTTAGCTCTCAAATAGGGAAGGCTAAGAGGAAGTTCATGAATATTACTTCTTCCGTTTCGTTTGAGTATTCGTTATTTCCTTTTCGGTTCGTTTTATCAGAGCATGCACATTTCATTATTGCACACTACTATACTCACATTAATGTAGTCCATCTTTCTACTAACATCACTCGCCTACCATTTATTAAAACACTTGCCCAAGAAAAAATGAATACTCAGCTGAAACGGAGGGAGTATTTGGCACTGTGTTTGTTGGAGCATTTGGAAGGTTATGAATGATTCTATTTTTAAAGGGGTTAAAATACACTTGGAATATATCATACTCCGTAGATAGTAATTAAGTTTCATTCTTGGAAGTGGATTCGGGCTACTTTCTCTTCTTTCGGTGGAGTATTATTGCATAATTGGTTTTCTAGTCCTTTTGTGTACACTCCTTCATTGTTGATTAGAGATGAATCTTTTTTTACTTTGTTATGGTGTGTTTGAACTTTGTAAGAGTTTCGAATACCCTTCTACTCAAGTGTTTTTAGTGTTTATTTTTTTGACTTTTAAAAATAAAAAAATTCTATCCTAGTTTTAGTTAATTTTTTTATTTGAAAAAGTACGTAGTTTTATTTGGCTTTGCAGTTTGCCCCCCTAAAGCGAGGACAAATATGACAATTCCAAGGAGGAAGAGGGTTGCGCGTGCAATGAGTCAGCGACGGCGAGGGCGGATTCAGGCGGCGGAACCAGTACGGAAGCGGACAGACGTCGGTGGATTTTTTTACCGACATGAAACTAAGTTTCCATAACTTATTTGTCCCCCCATCTTTTTTGCTTTTTCACCTTTTTTACCTCTTTTGAGATGTATGACTGCACGTACTTGGGGGTTGACCGAATTTGTGGAAAATTTAGGACTCAATAATAATTTATTAATGTATCTGTTTGACTGCACAAATAGCTGCAGGTTACATCATGCATGCATGTGCGATTAAGGAGGCACTGCCTAGCCAGATATTAATATCGGCTGGACTAAGCTTTTGATAAATAAATAAAAATTAAATTCCAAGTTTTCCTGCTAAAATAAAGTTTGTTCCAAAAATTAATACCCCGTCGAATTTCGACGGTATACAGACTAATTCGTTCTAATAGCAAATTAGTTAAAGGCTCAAGAGTCGAGCTCATGAAGATTTTCGAGTCGAGTTTAAGCCTGCCTGTGTCGGCTCAACTGGCTCGCCAACATCAAACTGTGTTCGAGCCTAATCAAACTCATTTAGAGGCACCAATCAAACTGAGCTCGAGCTTTTTTGGAAGTAGTATATACTCCCTCCATTTCACTTAACTTGGCTCATTTGAATAGTGACTTTTCTGGCACGCTTTTCCACGCTTCTTGATGATGGGTTTTAAAATGGATTTTTGAGGAATTATTTTTTTTACGGGATACTACGACTGTCGTAGTATCCCGTAAAAAAAATAATTCCTCAAAAATCCATTTTAAAACCCATCATCAAGAAGCGTGGAAAAACGTGCCAGCACAAGCTAAAAAGTTTTGAGCCAAGTTAAGTGAAATGGAGGGAGTATTTATTAGGAAATATATTATTTAATATTAAAAGGAAAATTATGTACTGTATACACACATTCATGCATTAAGTATAATTTTTTTTATATATTTATGAATTATTAAATTTTTGGTTCCATTCTCTATTCGCGGTTATCTTTAAAAATAAAAAATAGGTAATGTTTATTTAAATTGTAGGCTTTATTATCTCTCAACACGTGATTTAAACTAAGGAAACAATACTACATATGATTTATTTTTATACTTTCTTATAAAATGATTTCGCTTAAAGAATCCCAGGTTTGGGAATATTATAGAAGCTCAACTCTTTTGGTTGGCAAAGAATGTGGCAAAAAGATAGTAATCTTATTTCAAAATTTTAAATTTCTATGTTTGGTAGGAGAAGGAAAGTAATCCGATTTCATATGTTTAAAATCCTAATTCCATTAGAATAGAGAAAGTAATATGAATCCAAAACTAAAAAAAAAAAAACACTCTAATAAATGGATGTTCTCTCTGATGGAAAACAAAAAGGAGGAATAAGAAAAGGATGGAAAATAGTACTCCCTCCGTCCCAAATTACACGGCCTGTTTCTTTTCGGCACGGGATTTTAGGAGAGTATGTGTAAAAATAAAGTGTAATGATTAATATTTTAATGCAAATTTTATTGTTTCAAAACTAGACCATCATAGATGCATAAAAATATATTGATGTCTGATCTTAAATGAAAGATTGTATCAAGACCTTTAATTTGGTATAAAAATCATAAAAATCGGAGAACAAATGAGCAAGTTATGATAATTCAAACTTTTAGGATATAAATTATATATGGATACGTGCTGAGAGGTGAGTGGATGATGAGATTATTAGTGGTTCATTTTTGATGACTAATTCTTTCCATATTAGGAAACAGGTCAATTGGTATGGGACGACCCGATATAGTATACATGTCAAGTGGTCTGAGACGGAGGGAGTATACTGTAAGGGTGAGTTAGTTTTCTTTGACGGAAATAAAAATGAGGGATAAGAAAAGAATGAAAATATTATCTCAGAATGTGGTCTCCGTTATTTTTTTTATTTTTTATTTTTTTATATTTTATCTCATGTTCTCTATGATGGAAAATATTATCACTCTAATTAAGTTCGGAAAAAAATATTGTGTAGGTTTGGAGTGAAAAGGTAGAAAAAAAAAGGTTGCCTAGGAAAATTTTAGCTTCTGCCGAGGAAAATTTTGTGTCATAGTGAACAAGTGAAAATGTGGTAAAATCGAGTTTATAACTAAAACGCTATTTCCTGCAAGATAACCATGTGAGTTTTAAACACTCAACATATTCCACACCGCACCACACTCACTCGTAAAGTGTGAAGCTCTGAAAGCATCAAACACTTTCAAGACGTCTAACTTTGTAGAGGCCGAAAATTCGAAAAGAAGCTAAACACTTCTTCAGGCTCGGATTTGAGGCAAGGCCCATGAGGCACAGGCCTAGGGCCCCAAAATTTTGGGGGCCCATATATATTGTATGTATGTATATATATTTTTCAGTTAAATTTATACATGTTGAACACTTAGTGCAGTTGGTTATGGATGTAGCCTTAAATCCCTTTCTTATTAGGTCAAGGGTTCGACCCCTGTTGCCCACAATTTTTTAATTTGTTTTTTTGACATTTCTTTCATTTTTTTCATTTCATATACTACTCCTTATACATATTTCTTTCATATTTAACTAATCACTTTTCTTTTATTATTTCTTTACACTTCTTTCATTTTTTTTCCTTTCATATACTTTTTATGCACATTTCATTATTTTTATTTTGCACTAATTACATCTCTTTTATTTGTTTTTCTACATTTCTTACATTTTTGTTCCTTTTATATCCCCTTATGCACATTTCTTTATTGATAAATATTTTAAGCTCGGTCGCAAAAAAGAATCACGTGAAAATAAAATTTTAACGGAGCATCAAATTGAAGTTGGTGAATTTTTTCGCTTATGAAAGGCCCCGTTTTTGGTTTTCGCCTAGGGCCACAGAAAGCACAGGACCGGCCCTGCGCTTCTTACACACGTATTCACCCCACCCCTCTACATGTGTACTCACTTTCGGGACCAACAAAGCATAAATAAAATAATTTTGAATTTTTGTCAAGTCGAGTTCGAACTCAACTCAAATACAAGCTTATGGAATGACAATGTTTGAAGCACAACACTTGAATTTGATGGATTTAAAATCACTACTACTTGTTATTCTCATGTTTCTCAAAATCTCTTCAAGGACTCCAACATCCTTTTCATCCATGTCGAATCATGGCTTATCCTATCAACTCTTCTTCTTCCCTCGACTCTCATAACACACTATCAAACAACACAACAACCAAGGAATTGATATTCTAAATACGAAGCAACAAAAAAAAAAAAAAACTAGCACTAGTGTCTGAACTTAAATCAAATACTATTAGATTCAAATATAATTCTTCATCGGACAAAATTGAAGTCATTTCAATATTTTCAAACAAATACTACCTCCATCCCATTACATTAGTCCTCTTTGCTTTTTGATTGTTCGGCACGCTTTTCCACCGAAACCTAGTACGAGTTTTAAAATATAATTTTGACGTATTCATTTGTTCGGCACGCTTTTCCACCGACCCCTGTTGGCCACAATTTTTTTGCCCACATTTTTTTAATTTGTTTTTTGACATTTCTTTCATTTTTTTCATTTCATATACTACTCCTTATACATATTTCTTTCATATTTAACTAATCACTTTTCTTTTATTATTTCTTTACACTTCTTTCATTTTTTTTCCTTTCATATACTTTTTATGCACATTTCATTATTTTTATTTTGCACTAATTACATCTCTTTTATTTGTTTTTCTACATTTCTTACATTTTTGTTCCTTTTATATCCCCTTATGCACATTTCTTTATTGATAAATATTTTAAGCTCGGTCGCAAAAAAGAATCACGTGAAAATAAAATTTTAACGGAGCATCAAATTGAAGTTGGTGAATTTTTTCGCTTATGAAAGGCCCCGTTTTTGGTTTTCGCCTAGGGCCACAGAAAGCACAGGACCGGCCCTGCGCTTCTTACACACGTATTCACCCCACCCCTCTACATGTGTACTCACTTTCGGGACCAACAAAGCATAAATAAAATAATTTTGAATTTTTGTCAAGTCGAGTTCGAACTCAGCTCAAAAACAAGCTTATGGAATGACAATGTTTGAAGCACAACACTTGAATTTGATGGATTTAAAATCACTACTACTTGTTATTCTCATGTTTCTCAAAATCTCTTCAAGGACTCCAACATCCTTTTCATCCATGTCGAATCATGGCTTATCCTATCAACTCTTCTTCTTCCCTCGACTCTCATAACACACTATCAAACAACACAACAACCAAGGAATTGATATTCTAAATACGAAGCAACAAAAAAAAAAAAAACTAGCACTAGTGTCTGAACTTAAATCAAATACTATTAGATTCAAATATAATTCTTCATCGGACAAAATTGAAGTCATTTCAATATTTTCAAACAAATACTACATCCATCCCATTACATTAGTCCTCTTTGCTTTTTGATTGTTCGGCACGCTTTTCCACTGAAACCTAGTACGAGTTTTAAAATATAATTTTGACGTATTCATTTTTTCACGGGGTACTATGAGTGAGGTAGTAGAACTTATAAGGAAAAATTCAAACAATAAAATGTAACAACAGAGAAAAATCAAAAACATGTACACTGCTACGAGAGGTCTCTAAGATTGAAGCAATAAACCAGCACCAAGATTGAACTATTATGAGCCGGAGACAGACATAAAATCAATAATATAATATAAAAAAGAAGATCAAAAAAGAGGTCGAGATCACCTTATTTGGCAAATGATTTCCAGTCACTTTTGAGAGACGCTCCAATCAGTTCTACGCCGAGGAATCTGTAACCGAAAAAAATCATTATAGAAAAACTAATCTTTTCCACATAATGAATCTAAGAAAGGGACACACTTGGGTCAGCCAGAGGCACCGTGCGGCCGGCTAAAATACTGACACTTTTATTTGTGTAGATTATCATTTTTTTGTATAAAGATTTACACTTTTAAAAATTGGCATTTTATTCGTAAAATAATTATGTTAAAGATTGACACTTTTATTCGTATAGATTAATACTTTTCTGTATAAAGAATGACACTTTGACCCGACCACACCTCACCCAAGTTTTTGTCTCTAAGAAATTAGGTTTGTGAATCCGTCAACAGAATCTGTCCAGCCCAGTAAAACGCTAGAGGTCTAACTTGTTATTGGGTTGAAAAGAATTTACATCCGAATTGGGACAAGTGCGTCTCAATATCCCAAGCCCGTCTCAATTAATATTGAAGTGAACCAAAATATAACTAAAAAGAATAATTGAAAATATATATATATTGAAAAAAGAACGAAAAAAAAGAATGAAAAAAAAGAATAACGAAAAAGGGACAACGGAATTAAAAAAAAAGGAAAAAGGAAAAAGAAGAGAGAGGCACGAAACTAAAAATAATAAGACAAAAATTTGGGTGAGATCGGCCACATAGTGTGGCCGGGTCAAAGTATCAATTTTTATACAGAAAAATGTTAATCTATATAAATAAAAGTGTCAATTTTTAACATAATTATATTACGAATAAAATGTCAATTTTTAAAAGTGTCAATCTTTATACAGAAAAGTGTTAATTTACACAAATAAAAGTGTCAGTATTTTAGCCGGCCGCACGGTGCCTTTGGCTGACCCGAGTGTGTCCCAAATAATAATGAAAAAGAAAGAGGGAGTGCGGGATTGAATATTAACAATATTAAAGCCGAAGAGAGAAGAGAAAGTTAAAAACATAGTTGGGCTAGCTTGCTATAATTTAAAATTTTGGGCCCTCAATTTTTTGAGGCCCTGTTTTGAATAACACCTTGGGCCGGCTCTTAGCTGGGCCTGCATAGGGATACACGTGGTCAGCTAAACGAGTCAACAACATCTTATCTCACTAAATGGAGGAAACGAGGTAATCGGAATGAGATCTCCCACGATTTTATGGGTTGGAGAGAAAACCGAGTTACAAAGCCATCTTATACTATATTTTTACCCACTAGGTTCAATGAGACCATTCAGAATCTTAAGAGTCAATTGTCAAGTGAGGGCCGGGTACGTAAAATTATGAATGGCCCATTTCACATAATACAGTAAAACCTCCTTATAAAAATACTATAATCTCCCTATAATAATAAAAAATTATATCTCCAATTCGGGACCAGTTATATTTAGAAATAACCTCTACATTGTAATAATTCATATTTTTTTCCGGTCACGTATTAACGATTTATGCCTCCATATAGGAATAAATTACAATATATATAAATATATATATAATATATTACACAAAATTTAAGACGACCTAAAATACTTATCTATGGTTGATTGAGATGACATTTTTAATATTATGGGTTGTCACTATATCCATCAATTTGCGTGTACGTAATAACTCATCTACATATACACTCTCTTGTTTTAACAAGGTGAATGCATAGTTTAGTCAAATTTATACTCCGTCCCGTCGAAATTAAGGGTGGACAAATTTGCCAAAACTGCGGTATACCGAGCATACCATACCGAAAAAACCAAAAATACCGTAATTAGCGGTATACCGAATTTTCGGTACGGTATCATACAGTACCAAAGATTTTCGGTACGGTAACAGAGTTTTTCGATACCGTGGTATACCGGTCAATACCGAAGATTCGGTATACCGAAAAATTTGGTACATACCGTATGTTCGATATGTACCGAACAATATGTATACCAAAATTTTGGTGCATACCGATTATACCGAGATACCGAATATTCGGTATGTACCGATTGTCGGTATAGACCGAAAAATTATCGAAAAATTTAAAATTGCATATTTTTTTGGGACAAAATGTAAACTAACTTAAGATAGTGGATGAAAAAAACTAGCTACTAACTTATAAATATATAAAAACTAGCCACTTTTACATGATAAGACTAAAATACCCTTAATGAGACCGATCGAGCCCGACATATGGGCTCGATCGAGCCCAACACACTAAGGATCGATCGAGCCCTCGAACCCAACACATTGAGGGTCGATCGAGCATAGTCGGGTACGGATATATCTCATTCGAGCCCAAGGAAAGAAAGAGGGAGAGAGAGAGAAAGTGGGCTCGATCGAGCCCGTTTAGTCTCGTTTGTGCTGAATTAGAGCTGACCTGCATTGTTGTTCTTTTCTTTGAGGCATTTGTTCGAACAACTTTTGTGCATTACATATCATGGTACCTTGCGAAGGAGAAGTGATCGATCTTATTTTCGCAAGATAGTTAATGCACGAAAACTGGGATTTAGTGAACACGAAAAAAGGACACAAAGGACTTACGTGGTTCGATCTATCGGAATAGATCTACGTCCACGGAGCGAAAGAGAGTATGAGTATTATTGCTGATATGCGTATAGCTTTTACAAAGATTGTTCCCCCCTTTTCATCTATTCTAAGCCCCTATTTATAAGTATTTACACATGGAATTCGACTAAGATTACAAGTCTTTTCCTACTAGGACTCTTTGGCTTGATCTTCTCCTTTATTGGATAAACACCGAGCTTCTATACCTCTTGGAGCTTGAATTGTAGTCGATGTAGGAGTTGCCTTAGTGTAGAAGTCTCTTTGAAGTAGGTTGTAGCTGACTGGGCCGAGCTGCATAGGGCTTTAGTTGGGCCGAGCTGCGTTGGCCGAGCTGTCGGGGCCCAATTATATTGGGCTCGATGCTTGGGCCTAGTAGCTAGGCCATATCCTATCACATCCCCCCCCAAAAAGATATAGAAGTGAGGGTGTGACTCGGGGTAGAAAGTTGAAGTAGGAGTATTGAAAGTGCATTGCCCCGTTGAAAATTAGATTTCGATGAAGTCGGAATGCTTGCCACCTCGTTAAGACGAGGTGGGTATAAAATGTGCATTGCCCCTTCGGAAATTGGATTTCGACGAAGTCGGAATGCTTGCCACCTCATTAAGATGAGGTGGGTATAAAATGTGCATTGCCTCTTCGGAAATTGGATTTCGACGAAGTCGGAATGCTTGCCACCTCGTTAGGACGAGGTGGGTATAAAATTGGCATTTCCCCTTCGGAAATTGGATTTCGACGAAGTCGGAATGCGTACCGCCTCGTTAGGACGAGGTTGAACGAAATTTCGCATTGCCCCTTCGGAAATTAAATTTTGACGAAGTCTGAATGCGTGCCACCTCGTTAGGACGAGGTGGGTATAAAATTCGCATTTCCCCTTCGGAAATTGGATTTCGACGAAGTCGGAATGCTTGCCACCTCGTTAGGACGAGATGGGTATAAAATTTGCATTTCCCCTTCGGAAATTGGATTTCGACGAAGTCGGAATGCGTACCGCCTCGTTAGGACGAGGTCGAACGAAATTTCACATTGCCCCTTCGGAAATTAAATTTTGACAAAGTCGGAATGCGTACCTCCTCGTTAGGACTAGGTCGAACGAAATTCGCATTGCCCCTTCGAGAATTAAATTTTGACGAAGTCGGAATGCGTACCGCCTCGTTAGGACGATCACGTGATGTGTCAGTTACATTAAATGCGCCGCTTGGAGTCCCGATAAAGTAGGCGCGTGCGTGTTAGAGTTGGAGTGAAAAGGCGGAAAGTTACTAAAACTTCTTTCAGATGCCACAACAATTTCATTTTGAAATTTCGAAACCCTAAAAATTTTCGGCACTCCATCTTCTACATTCTCGCTTGCAAAGTTGCCGTTGGTGTTATACCAAAACCCAGTGAATTATCTATTGTGGCCATAGTCGTCCATCGCCATAAAAGTAAGTTTCCATGGCTTCTGCTTCTTTTATTTGCGAATCAAGCGGCAGTAGTAGTCAAGATTCTGGCGAAAGGTCTACGTCGCCGCCGGTATCACATTCGCCGAAAAATATAAGTGTAGATGTATATACTGTAGAGTCGGACGTTTCCGCAAAATGTAGGGTAGTTTTTGCTTCTCCCTTTGATTCAGTCGGAACCGTCTCCAAATTCCCTTCAAAATGTTGAAGATTGCGAGAAATTATTTATTTCCTGATTGGATAGAGATGTTAGTTCCTCGGCCGGAGGATAGGGCATCCAACCCTCCGGTCGGCTTTGTAACTATCTACGAAGATTGCTTAAGCCATGGTCTTCGTCTTCCCCTCCCCCCTGTTTTTGCCGATCTTCTTCGGAAGTTCGGCATTCCTTTAGCTCAAATAACGCCGAACTTGCTTAGGCAGCTTATCGGTTTAGGCATAATCAGTAGCCGCCACGGGGTCAGCCTGTCAGTAGAGCTGATCCTAAAATATTACCAATTTAATTCATTTAACGGGTGGTACTAGTTGACACCCCGTCTTGACTTTAGAGTGCAGACGAAGTCAAAAATCCCGAACTGGCAGTCTAAGTTCTTTTTTGCCGGTTCGGTGAGGTCCCACATTTGTATGGAATGTGGGTAAGTTGAGGAACCAAGGCACCGAAGAGAAATTCGGTGCGCTTGAGGGTGTGTTAACGGGTCTCGTCGATGAAGATTTCACCGAGGCCGATCTTGCAAGGGCGGGTCTGAGCCCTTATGATCCAGACTCCATGGTTGAGCCGGTGAAGGGTGAGGCTCCACTTGGTATGTTTTTATCTTGTTGTTTGATGTCATGTAATTGTGATATGGCTTATACTGTTTGTCTGCAGTGAAGCTACTCGGTAAAAAGAGGACGAGATCCAGCTCGACTGAAAAGCCATCATCCGAGGCGTCCTCGGAGCGAACCGAGAGCGGACTGATCTCATCACCAATGGAATCCCTTCCAGAGCGACCTGTCGTTCGTAAAAAGAAACAGCAGAAGTTGGCTGTTGCTGTTACAAACGAAGAGGAGGATTGGAGGATTGTGCTGTTACTGCAGTTCGGTCGTCTCGTGGTGTGGGAGGCCAGGGTTTTGGAGAACTGGTGAATCGTCGACGGCCGTTTCCCGAGGTAACATCATATGCCTTCATCTAAACTTCGGCACCCCCCCCTTTTGTTTTATTTATTACTAATATATGTTGATGTAGGGTACCGAGGATATGGTGACGAGGCTGAGTGATCTGGCCTCGGAATTGAGCGGTTTCCTGACCTCCGAGGTCGATCGGTACAACGAGATGGCCTAGGCTCACCGTAACTGGAAAATGAAAAGGGCGGCCTCGCCAACCAATTGGCTGTGACCGAAGCCAAACTGGTTGCGGAGCGAGCTGCTACCGAGGCGGTTAAGACTGAGGCGATCTCGTTGAGGGCTGAGGTGGAGGCGATGAGGCGACGCGAGGCTGAAATGGTGGCCAGGCAAGGGCCTCTGCTTCGGGCGTATACAGAGCGACTCTTCCGGTCTG
>CM038121.1:17101032-17175285 GCA_001642375.2 Mentha longifolia
ACAAATATACCTAATATTTTGAATGTAGATTTCAATCCTTGTAAGTACTACCTCCATCCCCTCATTAGTCTCATTTACTTTATTAACTTTCTGTATACTTTTTCTACCGAAACCTAGTACGAGTTTTATAATATAATTTTGAAGTATTTTTTCTTTTACGGGATACTATAACACTCGTAGTATCCTGTAAAAGAAAAAATACTTCAAAATTATATTGTAAAACCCGTACTAGATTTGGGTGAAAAAACGTGTCAAAAAGTTAATAAAGTAAATGAGACTAATGAGGGGATGGAGGTAGTACTTACAAGGATTGAAATCTACATTCAAAAATATTAGGTATATTTGTGGATACAAGTATAAGCAAATATTTATATCCATGAATATTGTATATGAATCTTTTCACCTCACAGCTTTTACAAATCATAAGACAGTCTCAAAAGAAATCTACTTTTTTTTTTCCTTTTTCTTTTCCTACCACTTGACACAATTAGTGCTTTGATATACTACTATATAGTTGAACTTCATTTATCAAGCATTTTCTTCTTTAAGTGTGAGAAAGGATGAAAATTCCCACATGACAAATCAAGCCAATATCATTGACTTTTCTTAAATTCTTAAAAATATTTAAAGTTTGCAAATATTCAAATGATTAGAATAGTTAATATAGTAATTAAAAGATTTTTGTTGCTTCCATTATCTAGATAGAGAGAGCAAAACTATAAGATACAGTGGTGAATTTAAAAATGCATTAATGAAATTGAAATTCACGAATAGGGATGGTAATGGGTCGGGCTCATTTAGTGTTTTTCAAATTCAAACCTGTTAAACTTTTTAAAATTCATATCCTTCTCAAACTCGATTAAAAAGATGGTCTTACTACCCATTCATATTCTCAATCTATAAACTACAAATTCTTTAAATCCACAAATTGCGTTGTTTCACATAGGAAGATTAATAGTATGAAATGAAATTGTTAAAAGTCTTTCTTCAAGGAAAATTGGGTGCATGAAAATTGGCAATCAATGAAGCCTAGCTGGCTAGCCATGAGAAAAACCTAATTATAGGGGTGGAAATTTAATTACATTTACTTCCCACCAAAACCCCTCCATTCTTATTCCAAACTCATATTCTAAGATTCACAAAATTATGCCTCATTTCATTTTTTAAAAAAAATAATTAAACAGAAAATATAAATGTTGCCAATTTGAAGTACGGATTCGCCGGCTGTTGCCGGCCTACTCAACCGTCGCGATTTTTTCTTGTAGTGCAAGTATTAACCCGTATCTAGGGCTGTCTATTCGGGTGGGTCCGGGTACCCGACCCGAACTTCCCGGGTACCTGACCCGAAATTTTTATAAAATCAGGACCCGTACCCGACCTGTAAAAAAGTTCGGGTACCCGGAACCGACCTGTATTTATTTCGGATCGGTTTCAGATACCCAAGAGTACCCGAATTGTGTGTTTTTTTCTTTGAAAAAATATAATCTATTTTACTCTATATCCAAACTTCAACATAAAAATATTCTAACAATTAACACATAATAATCAACATAATAATAACTTGCATCCATCATCCAAATTCTCGGAAAAAAAAAATCACAAGTTCACAATCACAATCACAAGAATGAATGAAGAATGATAGTACGGTTTCAAACTTTTTATGAATGAAAATGAAGAATGAATAATATTATAATTAAATGAATCAATATATTAATAAATAAAAAAATAATTATTATATTTAAATAAGTTCGGGTATCGGGTACTTGCCTTTCGGGTCCGGGTAACCCGAAACCCGAAAATATTTAGAAATCAGGAACCGGACTCGACCCATTACCCGAAATTCCGGTTTCGGGTACCCAAACCCGGCTCGGTCCGGTTCGGTTCCGGGTAACCCGAAAATCCGGAACCGTTGAGACAGCCCTACCCGTATCGCTGTATCTCATTTTATATTTGATCGATCCTGTCAATCTGTCATGCTTATTTATAGATGATACTCCGTCCGTCCATGATTTTTAAACACTATTAATATATTGGGACGTCCATTATTTTTAAATCATTTTCTTTTTTGATAGTAAGGCTCCACAATAGACTTTACACTTTAATACAATTAAAATATTAGATGAGTTCACAATTATTCTATTTTAACACTTTAACTTATTAATACATCATCAAAACATATTAAACTTTGTGCCAAAATTTTCCGGTCTAAAGATCATTAATTTATTAGAGGTGAACTAAAATTGATGGGCATATCAGTATATAAAATTGATGGGGATATCCATATTATTTACAAAAATAATAATTGATCAGATAAGAAAGATTTTTTTTTTTGACAGGTTGAAGCGGCTGTGGTCATGAACGGTGAAATAATGTAAACCATGTGTTTCATTTTAAGTTTAAAATGTTGGAATTGGTTGAATAATAGGTCTATACATTTTTCGTTTTTATTGAAATATACCTGAAACAGACACATGTAAAATAATTGAAACCAGTTACTATTAAACAAGTTCAGACATAAAACTGTTCATATAATTTGTATTACTTCAATTTGTACTTTTTCCCCCCTTCAAAAATTCACGTATTCAACACTGACAGACTAGTCTATGACAAACATGTGCTCTTTAACTCTTTAAAATAGAGACAATATAAAATAAATGAAATAACAAAATGCAATCATTAGACAAGAAATGTACCTAGTACAAACAATCAAATGAGATAATCATCTGATTTTCCATACGATATTATTTGTTTGTAAAAGAAAATTAAGTCAAAACATCACAACAATTACAACAATTCGGCAGAAATCTTTTGCTAAATCTAATCAAGAACTAAGATGAAGTCTATAGTAAAACAGAAAAATAAAAAATATATGCCTAAATGAAAATCATTCATCAAGGCCAATATCACCCCATTTAACCTTGTACCTGGCTGCAAGATAATGAGCCCCGACTGGACCTCGACTTCCATACGGGTAATACTCGGGGGTCATCTTCTTTTCCTCGAGCTGCTTCAGAACGGGTGTGAAAAGCGACCAAGCAGCATCTAACTCGTCGCTCCTTATGAAAAGTCTCCTTTCACCTTCGATTGCATCAAGAACAAGTCTCTCGTATGCATCCGGTATCTCCTTTGAGTATCTAATCAAACCACAACAGCTATGCATCAGCGCCAATCAAGAATCTTGAAGAACATAATTCAGAGTTTGTGCTATAAACTAGCCTTGATCATACGAGAAAAGTTTTTGAGAAAAGAATCCGATGATTATCATCGACAGAAAATATAACATAATATCGATCCCTTGATTTTGCAGTCATTCTCATGAAAAAAATTGCAAGCATTATACCTTGCTTTGTAGAGAAGATTAAGATTACTTTCGTCCAATCTCATTCCCAAACCCGGAACCTTGTTATTAATCTTGAGATAAATGCCTTCATCAGGCTGAACACGGATCACAAGCTCGTTTGTTGCTTGGTCGAGATCAGTGCCAAAGCTTCGCTTGTATAAATTTCCAGGAACATGTCTAAACTGCACCCGTATCTCAGCCCTAAGAGGCAAAAAAAGTAAAATGAAATAAGGGTTAGTTGAAAATGATAAAACAATAGTTCCATATAATTTATAAGTGAATTTTATCTAATAAACCTCCTATCATGTAAAGCTTTCCCAGCCTTCATTAGAAAAGGGACACCATCCCATCTAGCGTTATCTATGAAAAGTGCTGCAGCTGCAAAAGTCGGGGTTAAACTATTGTTTGGCACCGTTTTATCATCTGTATATCCGGGGTAAGACTGTCCTCCTCTACTGTGACTCTTGTATTGTCCTATAACAACATCATCTATGCTTATAGGCCTCATCGACCGCAATACTTTAACCTGTTTCAACAAAAAATAAACACGAGTTAGTTTTTACACAATTGAGATATATATATGGTCATAGAGAGAAAGAGAGAGGAAAGACCTTTTCATTTCTGATATCTTCGGCATCCAAGCTCACGGGAGTCTCCATGGCAAATAGGGCTAGTATTTGGAGGAGATGATTCTGCATTATATCTCTGATGATTCCATAATTATCAAAGTAACTGAAATAACACAGAAAATAATTTCATGAACAAAAGTAATTAAGGAGTTCCTTCATCCTTCAGTGCCAAATTGAAAATTCATACTTACCCTCCTCTTCCTTCGGTGCCAAAGTCCTCCGAGAATATAAGCTGAACATTCCTTATATATGTTCTTGACCATAAGGGCTCGAAAACAAGGTTTGAGAAGCGCAGAACCGAAAGGTTCTCAACTAGCTCCTTTCCAAGATAATGATCTATCCTGTTAAGGTAAAGGAAATTATATGTCAAATGATAAGTATTACAGTACGTAATTTCATTCAACAATGTAAAAGATACCTGAAAATTTGTTCCTCCTCTAAGTATTGCTTGAGGGATCTAGTCAAAGCAGCTGAGGATTCGGAGTCTCGGCCAAAAGGTTTCTCAACAATGACTCTTGTCCATCCGTTAACTGAAGAAGCTGAAGTACTGGCACATTTTACAGCATCTACGAAGATATTTGGCGGGATTGATAAGTAAAAAAGTCGATTGGATACCCTTCCACCCTACATAATAAACCAATCATAACAATATCAATAACAAAGGCATGTTCTTCAACCCCAACAACAATGCCCCATCTCAAATGGAATTATGGAAGTAATAAGTTGAATGTAAATTCCACATTATGATAGTAAAAATTCTCCTAGTTATAGAATATCAACTCCGACAAATAGGTTTCTCATGGAAACAACAAGGCATCACTTATACCTCTACTATGTGCATTTTAAATAATAAAATATATATATATATACATATATATATATATAAATTTAAAAAAAAAAAAACAACAACAACAACACCCTTCAAACACAAGGCACATATCCCCTCTGCCTCTGATACTTAAAGATAAGATAAATAGAATTATAGAACAACAATAATATGATATAAAACCCGTCTCCCATTTACCAATTTAAGATTTGAAACTCAATGTAGTTCATAGTTCCAAACTGACAAAATCTGAAGCAGGAAACATAGACAGAAAAATAAGAAAAGCTCTGTTCCATGAAGAATCATCTAGACTCATAAACCAGAAAAACGTAACATAAATTGGTCCACAACACCATAATATTAACAGAATCTATATAAACCTCCGGCGCGCAAATTAATATTAGAACAAAATTTCAAACTATATTGTACTACCTCATGCTTCTTGAGCTTCTGATTAAGCTCTGTAAAGTTTTCCTCAGAGTCATAGTTACCCGAGTGATAGAAACACCTCTTCAGAAACTGTTCCATCTTTTCACCACAATTTTCCCTAAATAAAACAAGGTCATAAGGATCTTATTAAAGCCACTAATCTTATTCATTTTGCAAATAAATGGGGTAAGTGAGTAGCAATTACCTTTTGTCGATCCTGCATGTAAGCGTCTTGCTCACCATATTTCTCAGTTCCGCATCAGTCATCTTACTACGAGCATAACCATAGATAGTGAAGTGCTGAAATCAATCAAGAAACATAAACTACGGATCAAACTAGGCGTAAAACAAGCACCACATCATAAATTTCAATATTTAAAATGCATCTACATCTAAAAGCTGTACAAAGAAAATCAATACAGCATGGATATGAGGCAAACCTTAGGGAGGCAATCCTCATAGTAAAGTGCAAAAAGAGCAGGAAATATTTTCTTCTTGGCAAGGTCTCCAGAGGCCCCTACGACAGTAATACTCACAGTCGAATTATCATCATTCGAACCTGAGATAATCGGGCTTTCATCTTCTTCTGGTGGATTAACTGTCAACAAGCCCTCCTCCAATTTCTTAGGAGGAGCTTCATTTGTGGGAACAAATTTAGTTGGCAAAGAACCTAAAAAGTTCAAGAATTTAGATATGACTGTGAAAATGTGAGAAGTACTAAACATGTAACAAAATTTGATAATTGTGTAATCATTTACAGAAGCAGCAGCAAAGAATCGAATCTAGAATTCCATAAAGCTAGGTAAAGAAAAATGCAGTATTTTTACCATTTTCAGAGCTAATACAAATAAAGATGAGAAACTAAAACATGGGCAAAGCAGCAGCAATTCAACAAGCACAAAAAGCATTCAAGAATGGAAAAAAAATATTAATAATTTAAATTAAAAGAAAATAAAGAACTGACCATCTTGCATGAGAACAACATCGGACAAAGGGCTGCATTTGGATCGGAAAGAAACATGATTTGACCCAAATTTCTTCTGAGAAATAACTGAAAACGGGATATGGTTTTTCTGAAGCTGACGAACACCAATAGAGGAGGAATGAAGTGAATTGGGCAATGATGAAGAGCAGCAGTGATTCGGCGGAGAGAGTGCAGACATCGAATCAAGTTTGGAGAAAAAAAATTCGATGAATTACGCCGGTCGTGTTCTTTCAATCGTAGAACAGCAACGAATAAGAAATAAAAAAAGATTAAATGGGGGAGGAAATATAATAAACTTCGGAATTGCCGAAGGGGTTATGTTAAGACTCTTGACAACTCCGAAAGGCTGCTGTCTCCTGTTTCTGTTGTGTGCTATTTGGGCTTCCGCCATTGGAATCTTAAGGAGACAACCAAGTTGACTAATTCTTTTTATTTTTCTTTTGTTTTGTTTAACACCTCTAATGGTGAGAGGTTAGGCAGATAATATTAAGATGAGATATTACTAAAATAGAATACTATTTCCAACATGAATCGAAAAGACCAACTACATTGAGAAGGAAAAATAAAGAAAAAAACCTCTACAAAAGTGAAAATAATGAAAAATGGAACTGATACACTGAGAAAACCATATCATAAAGTTAACAATGTGACCTATCAAAGTATGAAGAAAAAAATGAAATGCAAATCATAAATAGCTAACTAAATCTGAATCTGAAGTTCGGACAGCGCAGTTGGTCCATCCGAACAAGCACGAACAAATAGCAAGGGGCGCTAGCAACTTCAAAATAAGTTATGGCGTCGGTCTGGAGTCCCCGATGTGCCATGAAGTCAGCAGGATGGTTCCCCTCCCTATAGATGTAGGAGAAACGAACTTGAACACCCCCTCAGTCGGGTGCGCCGTGACATGTCTACAGAACCGTGTTTGTCAGATACTAGCAGAGCGATGACCGTAACAACATCCATCTTAACTTAGACATTGGAAGATGAAGAAGAGTTTGGAGCTCCGCTTCATAGTTAGATCCAACTTCAACCGAACTACAGAAAACCCGAAAAAGGAAGCTGTGGTGATCACAAACAAGTCTACCACCAGGCACGAACCGCTTTCCGCGTAGCAGCATCAAATGAACCATCGACCTAGTTTTCAAATAAATCAAACTTGCATTCAAAAAAAATGAAATATGTTTCAAAGAGTAAAACATAGTATAATTGTAGTTTGGTATATGGGAATCAATTCTGATTGTTATGAAAAAAAAAAAAAAAAATTTATTACTACATGATAACATGATCATGAAAAATCATGATTTTAACCTAAAAAGCATAATTGTAAAATAAAACTACTATCTCCGTCATTTTCAAGTTATTACATTTTTTTTCAGCAATTTTTTTTAAGCGTTTTCACACGTCTTGATAATGAGTTTTAAAATAACTTTTTAAAGATTTTTTCTTTTACGGAATACTACAAGTGTTGTAGTATCCCGTAAAAGTAAAAATTCTTTAAAAAATTATTACAAAATTGTAATGTTTTAAAGAGTGAAACCTATTATAATTGTAGTTTGACATATGAGAATCAATTCTGGCGTGATGTGAATTGTAGTACATAAAAACATGATCATGAAAAATCATCATTTTAACATTAAAAAAAAAGGAAAAAACATAATTTATAAATACATAATTAAGCATATATAATTGTAAGCATAGCATATATTCCGTATAAAATAATTTGCACGATTGGCACGGTAAAAATAATTGTCGCGAGAACTTGCCTAACCAATCTATTATGGCAAATTAACATTAATAGAGGGGAAATGGGATTTTCATTTTTTATTTTATTTTATTTTTGAAGCCAGGGGATATTCATCTTTGTGGTACCAATTAACAATTACTTATTTCTTTTTTGAGATGAGAAATTGCATTTGTTTAGGTATGCACTTTACACTAGTCTAACCTAGTAGTACTATTGTTCTCCTTTTCAAGTTCAACTAATTACATAGGAAACATCGAAATAAGGGTTGGGTGGGTGGTCTAGTGAGAAGAAAAAAAAAAACCCGGTTAGACCGGGACCAGATTCGCCCACCAATTTAGACAACACTTACTTGGGCCCTATGAATCTGGACCTTCCCTTTATTTCTCAACCTATATTTTCTTCATTAAAAATTATGAAACAGTTTTCAGCTGTAATCAAAATTTAATTGAATTCTTAACTTCCAAAAAAAAAAAACTTAATTTGAATTCTCAGAAGTTAATGTATAACTAAGCAAGTTAATCAACCGCTATCAAAGCATGTACTATTACTCTACCAAAGGCCTCATAACATGTCATTAACATATTCTGATCATATCTAATACTGTAGTACTTCTAAAAAAACTTTAAAAAAAAAAATAAAAAAAATCTTAAAATACTTTCTTTGTCCTACTAAATACTGTCTTGTTTTAATTTTGGGCTGTCTCAATATAAATGTTAGTATATTTTTTGATATTTGGAAAGAAAAAAAAATTACTACTATTCAAAAAGTGTGAATCCTAATTTTTTTTTCTATATAATTTACACATTCCCCTATATTCATGTGATGAAAAAAAAAGAAAAAAAAGACGGATTTAGCAGGAGATTTGAGTACAAGTTGTCTCTAATGTTAAATTTGAAATTTTGATTCATCTGTCTTTTACATATCTGCAAAGATAATGGGTTAGTGGTAACATCTATAAACATGTGTAGTACATTATGTGTGTATTTTATATATATAAAATGTCATGTATACAAAAATTAGTTTGTAAATATATGAATATATACTTATGAGAGTAAACCGGGTTAGACTGGATCCAGGCCAATTGCGACAAGGAATGTGCATGGGCTTTACTTTGCCGAATCAGAACAAATGGAATATATAAGATTTATCGGCCCACTTTTGCAATATAAATTGATATGTGTTTATTACTGTATATTTTTATAATCCTATTAACATTTAAATTTATATAGAGTACTTTATATATAAATATATATAGAGTTATTAAAGTGATATTTTTTTATAATAATATATTTATAAATTATTTCCCATCACATACGGGAGTACAATTCTAATTCAATACGGATAAATTAACTAAAGACACTCTCAATCATATAAAATTAAAATATTATTGTGTTATGAAAATATACTTATTTAATCTCTAGTACTTCCATTTAATTTCTTCGATCAAATTAATTCGTCTTTTGACTAAGAGAAGAAACGATAATTGGTTGGCGCTTTTTCAATTACTAATATTCAATATATACAAAATGATGTCGTCTTTTTCAGAACTGCATGTGTATTGAAAACGAAATAAATAAACAGAATATCCGATTAGCAAAAGCAAATAAAAGTTTTCTTCAAAAAAATAATTTGTAGCTTTATAAATCGGCCTTATTATACGGATCGGCGGTCAAATTATCTAATTCTCATACGATTTTTAAGAATAAAAATATGCAAGACGTGCCTGGGCTTTAGAGCCCGGCGGGTTTGGCCCTAGCCCGGCCCTAAGTCAATGGGCTTAGCCCTAGCCCGCCGGTTAACGGGCCCGGACCGGAACCGGAACCGGGACCGTAGACGAGGGGCCGGGCTCGGGTCGAGTAATGGCGGACCGCGAAACTGTCGGTTAACCAACGGGCCAGCCCGCCGGGCTACACCATGAACCGCCGGGCCTTCTACTAGCCGTTGGGACTGACGGGCACGCTGCAAAAGCGAGAGCACTAAGGGCATGTACAATGGGGAGGTTCTAATCTATGTGGCAAAATTAAGAGCCGACTCTTAAATTTCTTCACCATTGGGGAGTCCAAATATAAGAGTCTGGGCTCTTAGTTAAGAGCTCTTAAGTTTTTTTGGGTCCCACTTCAATTTTTTATAATTATTTTATTGTTTTTCTTTTTTGTTGTACATTCTTTTAATCTTTTATTGATATTTTGTTTTGTTTTCATTCAATTTTCTTTTGTTTTTATTTTTATTATTTTATATTTATTTATCTTTCCATTACAATATTTCAGCAAAAGAAAAGGGAAAGTGAGCATTGTTCAGAATTTTTTTGAATATAATAAATAAACATACTATTAAAATTATTTAATAATATATATTAAAAATAAATCATTTAGAAAATAACAATTTAATTTAACAATATTGATATTAATCACAAAATATAATAGATAAACTATACATTTAATAATGATAAAGTAATTGATTTTGATGAAGTGGGACCCAATAAATATTATTAGAGTCCAAAATTAGAGCTCATCATTGTAGAAAATTTTATTTTAGAATTCTTATCTAGGTGGCAATTTATAGAGCCCAATTTTAGGCTCTCCATTGTAGATGCCCTAAGTTAGGTTTCATTTGAATTAAAACATTAGTATAATTTAGTTACCTTTCAAAAGTTTAAATTGTCAACAAGTAGAAAGTAGGTAGAAGATTCACTTTAATTCCAAATCTGCAATTTTATTTTACTCTTGTGTTTACTGTGGGGTTAGGTCCTAGAACGTGAAATGTCTGCCGAAAATAAATAATGTGTCTTCGATGCTAAGCAAAGAAAGGAAAAAAAGCATTATTTAATTGTACAAATATATAGCACATGAATGAATGGTCCAGGTCAACTATTCAACAAGCTAACTTCAATGTTGAATTGAAATTTGAAACACTAAAAAAAAGCTAAACCACCTTCCCCTACACTCATTTCTGTTTTCTCAAAAAAGGACCAATTTTATTTCACTTAATTCTATTCTCATGAATCATTAAATAAATCTAGATGAGTCATAGAAGTTGCCCATTTACATGGATAATTTTTTTTATGTGAATATACATTACAAGCAAATAAAAAACAAATTCTGGAAAAAATCTTACACATGCATAAGGAAAACATAACTTTGGAATGTTAAGAAAAATCCCTCTATGAGGAACCTAATTTAAGATAAATTAATTATGTTTTGTGATCATTGATCACTACAAAATTCTCATTTTATTTAACCAACCGAGAATTCTGTTGCTATTTGTATAATATCCGTTGCTACAATATATTACCCACGGAAATAATAGTTGTCGTATTCATCGTCGGGTTGAAATGTTGTCCCACATCGATTGGAAATGGTCTCTAGAGCCTCTTTATATGGTGAGGTGATCCTCCCCTTCATAAGGCCTTTTGAGGGGGAAATGTACCAAATATTCCATTTTCTAATATGGTATCAGAGCCAGACTCCAATTCGATGATGGGCCCCCCCGATATCGTTGTCAATAGATGACGTTGGGTTGTCCACGCTGCGCGTGAGAGGGGTGTGTTGAAATGTTGTCCCACATCGGTTGGAGATGGTCTCTAGAACCTCTTTATATGGTGAGACAACCCTCCCATTCATAAGGCCTTTTGAGGGGGAAATGGGCCCAATATTCCATTTTCTGATATGATATCAGAGCCAGGTTCCAATTCGATGATGGACCCCCCGATATCGTTGTCAACAGATGGCGTTGGGTTGTCCACGCTGCGCGTGAGGGGGGTGTGTTGAAATGTTGTCCCACATCGATTGGAGATAGTCTCTAGAACCTCTTTATATGGTGAGGTAATCCTCCCATTGATAAGGCCGTTTGAGGGGGAAATGAGTTCAATATTCCATTTTCTAATAGGTAAAATTTAAATATTCCGTAGCTTTATATATGTGTTGTGATTTAATTAAGACTTTTTTTTTTTTTTTTTCTTTCTTGTGGTGAATGTATCCATCAATGGAGTTTTAGTTCTAGAATCATCTTGATGCATATAACAAAATTAACTTAGATATTTTTAAAGAAGAGAAGAAAATAGAATGAAGTGTATGCATTCTTTCGTCATCCAAATAAGTGCGAACCAAATCAGATTCTCACCATGCAGCCTTTAAGTAAAGCCACGTCATTCTTGAATCAAATATTCTCATATATGTTTCTACTTTATTTTTGTGGTGAAATTATAATCTGATTTAATTTATGGGAAATTCAAAGTAATATTGGCGAATTTTGAGATATGCATGGCTTGTACTTTAGACATTAAGCTACATATGTATTGAGATCAATTGAAATAATATGCAGATAAGAAGGGTTACTAGGAAATTTTAAAATTCTGCAGATTCCATGCATAATTATTGTTACATTTGGAACTTAAAAGATATGTAAGTCTTTCTAATAAAGACTATGAAGAAGTTAAGGTTGTACAAATATGAATTTACCTCTAAATTACAAAAATAGAAAACCCATGTAGTAGTAAATAAGTAATCAATCAACCTTTACCATGATCGACTAGTTTAGCTTCAAGAGATCTTTGCTTGTTAACTCTTGCAATGAAATCTTCAACCCTTTTGTTCAGCATGTTAATCTGTTGCTCTTCTTCTTCTTTCCCCAAACTACTCTTTCCCAATCTCACAATCTGCCTCTCACTCCATACTTCACTTTTGCTATTCCTCATTCCCATTTTCTTCTCTTCTTCCTTTGCCTTTTCTTTCTCAACAATCTCACTTTCACCCCAAACCGCACTTTTGCTACTTTTCATTCCAATTTTCTTTTCTTCTTCTTCTCCTTCTTCTTTTATACTAATTACTTTGATCTCCTCTTCTTTATCCTTAGATTTTTCCCTCTCAAGAATCTCACTTTCACCCCAAACCGCACTTTTGCTACTTCTCATTCCCATTTTCTTTTCTTCCTCATGCATGCTTGTTTTGATAATTAGCTCCTCTTGTTTACCTTTACCTTTCTCCATTTTAACCCTATAACTTTCACTCCAAATTGCACTTTTGCTACTCCTCATTCCCATCTTCATGTTTTCTCCATCTTTTCTACCCTTGCCTTTCTCCATTTTCACCCTATCACTCTCACTCCAAATTGCACTCTTGCTACTCCTCATTCCCATTTTGATCTTTTCTCCATTGTGAAACTCCTCTTTTTTTACCCTAACTTTCTCCATTTTCACCATCCCACTTTCCCCCCAAACCTCACTTTTGCAGCTCCTCATCCCCTTCCTCTTCTCTTCACCATGAGGCATCATCATACTACTCTTGATCTCCTTCTTCTTCTCCTCACGATGGTGGATCTTGATATTCTCTTCGACATTTAGGGTTTTCTCGACCGCCTTATGAAGGTTGCTTCGACTCCTTGCCACGTATTCATCGTAGATATCCGAGGTTGATGATGATGGAGAAGAAGACTGCTTTAGCTTCGACTCTCCGACAAGGATGAAGACGATGAGATTTCCCACGACGAAGAAGCATTTGGCATTGAAACACAACGAAACCTTTTCTTGAATTGAGAAGGAGAAGTGATTGATGGTGTAAGGGAACCAAAAGGGGGAGGAGAAGAAGAAGCAAGTGATGATAGATGTGAGTGAGTAGAGCACAAGATTGTAGAAAATCTTAGCCCTCTTGTAACTCTTCATGGCTTGAATCTTTTGATTCTTGGTTGGAGGATCCATTGATGAATATTTTGGAGAGAGAGAGAGAGAGGTTTGATTTGTAGATTGGAATTTTTATTGATCCCACATGTTGTAAGGAAGAAGAGAGAGGAAAGGGGTATTTATATAGGGAGGTTGTGAAGAAAGGAGAGGTTTTTTTCCTTTATAATTTTTTTTGAAAGACACATGCTTCTTTTGCATGAATTGTTTTTAGAAAAGTTGGTGCCTAAAAGAGTATGCTTTTTGAAAAGCAGTTGCTTACATTGTTAAAATGGCTATTGGCCTATTGTGGGAAATGTACAGTGTATTGTTTTAATTTGGGTGCTTTGGTTTTGCCCTACCCAATGTCTTTCCCGCATTTGGTTTTGCATTACTTACTTTACTCTCGTTTTTTTCTCTCTCTATTATATGTACGTCACATTTTATTTTATTTTTTAATCTGGAATATTCATGATGCGTAGCATATTGTGTATATATGTTCATTTTTGTGTTGATAATTTTGTAATAGGAAATTTAACAAATAATATTTCGAAATAAAATCTCTTGTTGTGATATTTTGTATTCGCTACTATTTTTTTTGAATATACTATATGCTATCTGTAGTAGTGATTTATTTAATAAAACATATTTTTACCTAACAATCCAAGCATTGTACAACATGTTTGTTTGAAACCTAGATGATCACTTTTAAGATGTACGCATGTACTAACAAGTACATGCGTTCGCATGTAACAAGAGCAACTGTAATAAATTATATTTTATTAACATTTTGCCTTTCATTTCATTTTGCTGCTATGATTGCCTTTAAAAACAATGAAGAGGTAACTGATACTCAGGCACATCTTAATATATATCGAGGTCATGTACTATTTATAAAATTAGGCCTTTAAATTTTATTAAAATATAACTTCAAATTAAAAAAAAGGCGAAAGAAGAAAATGGGAAGAAGAAGATACGGAACTCGAAGAAGAAAGAGGGAGTGCGGCTAAGAAACCAAAATATTAAAGAGGGAGAGAGAGAAACTAAGAAAGAAAGACTAAAAAAGTAGTATTGGTGAAGCTTTTTACAAAAAATAAATAAAACAGTTAGGCTTGATATATATTCTTTTGAGGAAATATAGTGAAATACCTATTGGAGCTAAGTTTTTCAAGCTTTTACCTACAACTTAAGAAATAACAAAAGTTACCTAATCTTTGCCAAAGGGGACTAAAATACCCTTAAGTGAATTAGTTTAGTAGCTTTATTCAAGCTTTCTCTCAACATACCCCCATTTTGAATTCAAGTTGTAGAGAGTTTCTCCTCTCATTCATCTCTCACTCTCGTCTTTCTCGCTACTCTCTTTCTCTTTCTCTCACTTTCTTCTCCCCTTTTCTCCTCTGCGCGCCTCTGCCTGCAGCTTCTCTCACGCCAGCGAACAACCTTCGATGTAGAAGAGCTCCGCCACACTACTATCTATGGCGACGAGCTGTCCGTGGAGTTGCCCTAATTCCGGCAAAAGCTCTGCAACTAGGGTTTCAACATGTATCCCTCTCTCATTTCTCTCTCTAGATTTGGGCGCTGTGAATGTGGGGGGTGAGCTTCGATCTGAGTAAGAGATCGTCGTGCTTCGATACGGCGAAGGAGGAGCGATTTGGTTGGTTAACAACATTGATTTACTTGCTGCTGTTTAGTCTGTATTTTTTGTTTTTATGTAATATGGATGCTATTCTTGTTGGCACAGATGGTGGCTTCGGTTTTGTGGAATTTAAAAAATTTACATAAATTCTTACCATCCACCTCGTGTGAAACATATATTCTTACCATTATAATGGCAACAATTGATCATTTCTTACCTTAATGATATCATGATCGATGTTTCTGACGTAGTGGAGGGTAAGAATTGATTCTTACCATATTGATGGGAACAACTGATGTTTCTCACAAAGTGAATAGTAAGATAAACATTATTTATTCCCATCAATATGGTAGGAGTTGATCAATTCTTACTGGCCACTAAGTCAGAAACATCAATTATTACCATGATGGTAATAATTGATGTTTCTGACGTAGTGGACGGTAAGAAAGCATCTAATTCCTACCATCGACTTTATTTTTTTGGTCAGAATTACATACATTCTTGCCATCTAGTTGTAAGAAATGCATAATTTCTTACCATTTGGCAAACATGAATTTTATAGCCACCTTATCCTTTTTATAATTTTTTCAGGTACCCCTCATGGTTTCTGCATATACCACATACAGGGAAATCTCAGGGATTCATCATCCGGCGTTATTGAAATATTCTACTTTGCTGCGAAGGCATTCAAAGAAGATGGTTTTGAAGACCATATGTCTTTTTTTTTGTGATGTCGAAATCCTACTTTTGTAGTCACTTTGGTTCTTTTGAATTTTTGGCCACTGATTATAATTGTCAACGAATATGGCTTCTTTGTGATGACCATAATAAGAATTCATCAATTCCTACGACGACAATGGTTAGAATTCATTAATTCTTACCATCCTGCTCGGAAAAGCATATTCATGCATGTTTGCAACAATATCGTTGGGCGAAATGGTTAGAATGACACATTCTTAGCTTAAGAATTCATCATAGCTTAAGAATGACCATAGTAAGAGTTGATCATAGCTTAAGAATCACTATAGTAAGAATTGATCATAGCTTAAGAATGACCTTAGTAAGAATTCATCAATTCATAAAACGACAATGGTTAGAATTCATTAATTCTTAACATCCTCATGCTCGAAAAAGCATATTCATGCATGTTTGCAACAATATCGTTGGACGTAATGGTTAGAATGACACATTCTTAGCTTAAGAATTTAACTAATATTACAACTAACATCAAAAAGGCAAAAGATGTTTTTACCAAGTGAATTAGTATAACATAAGAAATTATCATATTCTTACTAAACGAGTTGATGAAGGTAATAAATTGAACTCTATTGTTAGTGTAGAAATTTGGTAAGAAAATGAAATTTCTAACCAAAGCTAGATGTAAGAAATTAAGATTTCTTACCAAGTTACGGTCACATATACTAATATACGATCACACATTCAAATTTCGTTCCAGACAATAAATTGACAAATTGACAAATTCTTACCAATCAAGTGTAAGAATGTAAGAAATTTACAAATTATTACCAAACGTTTTAGAATTGTAAGAAATTAACAAATTATTACCATAAAAACATAAGAAATTATCAAATTCCTACATATTTAATACAAATTAAAAATTTGAAGGTAAATTTAATACAAATTCCTACATATTTCTTACCAAATTTGGTTGTTTCTAATTTGGTATTTCTTGTCAAATTCTTACAAAACGTTTTAGATAAGGTAACAAATTAACAAATTCTAACCAAATAGGACATAATAAATTGACAAATTCTTACCAATTAAGTTTAAGAATGTATGAAATTTATAAATTATTACAAGTCGTTTTAGAAATGTAAGAAATTAATAAAATATTACCAAAAAAAATATAAGAAATTATCAAATTCTTACATATTTAATACAAAGTAAATCAAAACTGAAAGTAAAATTATTTTAATTTTTTTTTCCATGTGGTTGTCTTCTTCTTCTTCTTCTTCTTCTTCCCTCGGTCTCCTCTCGAACGTGAAGGCAAACGATTCTTGAGCTGCATCAACTTTGAGGGATTTCCGATACATCATGCGGCGCTCGCATAGTAACTATCATGAGGTCATAAGAAACTATCAATTCTTACTATCTGCATAGTAAGAGTGCATATTTCTTACAACCCTTCGCACAAGGATAAAGGCAGGAAGCTTTTTGACAATATCATATTAAGCCATGAGGGTATAAGAAATGTTCATTTCTTATCACCACCAAGACACTAAGATTTGACATAATCTTACTATGTCCTGCATGTTGCAAGAATTGAAAAATGCTCACCATACACACAGTAAGACTTGAACATTTTCCGACAACTATTATCACGATGTTATAAGAAACTTTAATTCCACACCATCAAGACAGTAAGATATTGACAATTTTCTAGTATCCAAGTTAGGAAAGCAACATACAGGAAACATGTAGTTAGAATTTAGCCTTTTCACACCAAGACATTAGCAACAATTGACCAGTTCTTACAACATTATCAGCGTGGGACCAAACCACTCATATCATCATATTAGAATTTATATATTCAAACCAACTACTACCATGAGGTCATAAGAAACTATCAATTCTCACTATTGGCATAGTAATATTGCATATTTCTTACAACCCTTCGCACAAGGATTAAGGCAGTAAGCTTTTTGACAATATATTAAGCCATGAGAGTATAAGAAATGTTCATTTCTCACCACCAAGACACTAAGATTTGATATAATCCTATTATGTCCTGCATGTTGCAAGATTTGAACAATGCTCACCATATACACAGTAAGACTTGAACATTTTCCGCTAACTATTATCAAGACCGTAGATGTTGACAATTTTTTAGTATCCCAGTCAGACATAAGATATTATGAAATTACAAGCATTGTTCAAAGAACATAAAAAGCGCAAGCATTCAACAATCCAACATTTTTGACCTACATTTTAGGCTAAAATCCAGTACGCAAACCCTAAATTCAAGCATGTGAACCCCAAATCAAGCATCATAATCAGAAATTTCTTATGACTTCGCCAAATCGAGTCAGCCATTAATCCAAAAAAACTTATATATTTTCTTACTCCATCCTCCATCTGTTCTTCTGGATGCTCACTCGCCGGTTCTTCTTGCTTTTCGCCGGAGGGGCCCTCCGATTCAAGTTGCTTTCGCTTTCTTTTGGAACCACACGTTCCGGCCACCATATTGTCGAGGTTACTGAGAAAAGACTGTGGAAGCGAGAGGGAGGGGGTTCGCGAGAGAGTGTGCTCGAGAGAATGCCAAAAATGAGAGAGAGAACGGGAGTTCAACCATAGCAGGTTGAGAGAAAATGGGGGAAGGGAAATGTCGAATGTGAGAGTGAGTTCTGTGGGGGGTGGGCAGGTGGGAGATGGTTTTGGGGGGAAATGAGAATCAGGGTTATTTTAGTCCCATTAATAAAACTTTAGGTATCTTTTAAGTTTTCTTAAGTTCTAGGTATATGTTGATAAACTTAGAGCTAAATAGGTAGATAGTTTTTTGCCTCTATTTTTTTTTGCCCTACTTATTTGGGGAGCCTTGTTCTGTGGAACACTTTGAGCAATTCATAGCCGGGCCTGCCTGCTGATACTGAACCTATCTTGTCAATTACAATTGCACCCGAGTAAGATGAGCCGAACTCATCAACCGTGGACAATGAACTCCTTAACAACCACTTAAAGTTGATAAATTAGATTTTTGTATAAATTATTGCATGCATGCCAATTAAATTGTACTTGATTTATTTAGATGCCTGAAGTAGGGTTTTATTTTGCTAGATAATAGATTCGATCGAGAGATTATCTATTACCAAAAATAGGTTTAATTCGCATTAACTCTAAGCGGTAAAGTATGGGTTAAGTTATAAGTTTATTTATTTATTCTTGTTGCTTGGTTCACTTTGAATACGGAAGTTAATAAGTGGTTGATCAGTTATGAGTTAGTAATTCAATGCTAGGCAAAATTAATTAGTTTAAATATATATATATATATATATATATATATATATATATATATAGGGGATAGATCAAGTGAAAACTAAATATATGGTGAAATCTAAAAACTTTTATGAGCCATTGATCTTAATAGATCAACGGTTACAATAAATTGTGATTTTTATATTTTTATTTAGATTTTCAGATTTAATGAGGGTGCTTATGTCATTTACTTATGTAGTAACCGATTATTTCCTTGATTTAAGGGATCTAATTGTGTAATATATGTCCCAATTAATGTTTTATTAATTATTTGTCAGATTTTTTTTCTCATTTACGTATCTTTATGTTTCTAATCTCCATTTCTTTCTCCGTCGTTTTCTCTTTTAATTTAGAATTTTCTGAACAATTGAATATATATATATATGTTTAATTTGTAATGCAATATGCATGTTGATTAACTAAAATATGCACTATAAAATTCGGAAAATGCACAAATATATGCAGGTTCTTATATTATTAATTATTATGCATCATTGCTATTTTTTGCTTATATTATCTTTCAACACATTATGCAAATATTTTATAATGATAATGCATGTGTTACTATTTCAACATGCATTATTTAGATAGTCATAATTCATAAATGCATAAAAAATGAAGAATCATATTTTAAAGTTATTATACATATGCATTATTATTGTAAACAAAATGCATTATCATTTTAAATTTATAATAGCAATTTGTTATTTTATCAAATGCATCATTTTTTAAATACAATGCATAACAAATGGTAATAAATGCAATTTTTTTTTCTTACTTAGGGTTTGGTTTTTCGGCCAATGTTTAGATTCCCGACAAGGTTTTAATTTTCACATCTTAGGGTTTAATTTTTCCAAATAGGGTTTAGGGTTTAGTGTTTAGGGTGTAAAATTAATAATATAATTAAAAAAATTTAAGTACGGGTTAGAGATTAAATTTTCGACTAGGATTATTTTTCCTGATTAGGTTTAAGGGTACAAATATACAATAAGGGTTTAAGGTTTAAATTTTCTCTGTAGGGTTTAGTTTTCTTCATTCAGGGTTTATTTTTATTTTTTTGTCTTCTATGCTTTATTTTCTCCAAATATGGTTATGCGTATTTTGAATAAATAATTATGCAATAATTTATTTTAAAACATGCAGCAACGCAAACTAAAATATGCATAATAAATGATAATAAATACAATATTCTTTTTATGAAGGATTTAGTTTTTTCGGCTAGTGTTCAAAAGAGTGCACAATAATATATATAAAAATGCATAAAAATTTAATAAAATATGCGTGAAGAAATGTGTTATATGCATAAAAATACTTTTAAAAAAAAACCTCATAATTTGACTATTGATATGATCCAAAAATTTACAGGTGTTGTGCAACTTTTATTTTTGGATAAAATCAATCATATGAATATAATATAAGTACCGAAAATAGAGTGCTCAAATTTAGGAATATAAGTTATTTTTTAGACTTTTATACCCTTGCGTGCCTAAAATAAGACACAAAATTAATTAGTAAAAATAAAATTCATCTCCAAAAATCATCATAACCGTACAATTCACTTAATCAATGGATATAAAGAGTTTTTAGTATCCACATTATGTATAGTTTTCACCAGAATCAAACCCTATATATATATATATATATATATATATATATATATATAGTAGTAGATCATATGAAAACTAATTATTTCGTGAAACCTGCAACCCATCATAAAATGTTGCATTTTATGCATAAAATGATGCATTTCGTGAATAAAATACTGCATAATAAAATATATTATTTTATATTATTTTTATGTTATTTTTATGCATATAATGCATCATCATGAGAATTTGCATAATAAAATATTTTATTTTATTTTATTTTATTTTATTTTATTTTATTTTATTTTTATGTATATAATGCATCATCATGAGAATGCAATATTTTATGATAAAAATGCAACTATTTTGTGCATAAAATGTAACATTTTATGATGGGTTGCAGGTTTCACGTAATAATTAGTTTTCACCATAATCTATCCTTATATATATATATATATATAGGATGGATCATATAGGAATGGATCCCTACATGTTAAATAGGAATACATCTCATCCATTCATTTCAATAGATCAATGGCTATCAATTATTGATGATTAATATCTTAATTTGGCAGTTACAATGAATGTAGGGTTATTATAGTAATATGCACAATATCTTAATCTTCTAAGTTCCTACAATTATGGGATTTACACGGATTTTTTTTTTTCTCTTTCTAATTGACAATTGTATTCTTCTTCATCCTCTAAAGGAAATTAAATCGCATCCTCCATCTTCTTTGTTTCTTTCTTTCACCATTCTTTTTATGATCAAGATATAATCTCGGATTTATACAATTTATTCCTTTGCTTATTTTTTCTTTTCAATTTTTAATTCATTTCAGTTCATAAAAAAAAAAATTCATTATGTAAGCTTTTCAATCACGAGTTTCAGGACTTATTAAAAAAATATATAATTGTATATTTATGGTCCATTAAATTTGAGTGTTTGAGTTTCATTATCACTTATATACGTTCATGCTTATAGTTGTATATTAAATGCTTATAGTCTAGTAATTTCACTCTTATATACGTATAAAATAGAACAAAATTATAAATTGAATAATTATGCTTACTCAAAAAGAGACTCTGCATACTTTTATACACAATGGTTACCAATTGTTGTTTAAAATTGCGTAGACATATTTTGAACAAATAAAAAGCATGATACTTGAAGCAATAAGTATATTTTAAACCAATAAAAAGCATGATATTTTGAAATTATAAGCATATTGTAAAAAGATCTAATAAAAAGCATGATATTCTAAACTATAAGCATATTTTAAACTAGTAAAAAGCATGATATTCAAAACTATAAACATATTTCAAACTAGAAATTAAAATGCATGATATTTAAAGCTATAAGCATATTCTAAACTAGTAAAAAGCATGATATTTGAAACTACAAGCATGGTATTCTAGACATATTTTGTTCCAGTATTTTGTATGCTTTTACTACTATCAATTCTTGCTTATTGTTCGTTTAAATCACGCTTAACTAATTAAATATATTATAGTTTAAATTAAGAATAATTATGTCATAATATAATAATACGTTGAAAGCCAATGGTTCTCTGATGAGAAGAAAAGTAGTACCACTCGTAACATAACAATAAATAATAGTAGTCCCGAGAACACTAATTAATGTTGAGGAAGTTTTATTAAGGAAGTGACGCGCAAATCAGGCATTTTTGTTGGATTAATATGTTAAATTGACTTAAAAGCCCCAAGATGAATATGTATAGATCCGTATAATAATTATAAGATTATATGTAAACCGCAAGATTGACATGAATGAAGGGTTGAGATGTATTCCTATTTATCACATGAGAATTTTTTAACATAGGAACCACTCCCTATATATATATATATATATATATATATATATAGGGGATGGTTCCTATGGGAGATACTCTAATAGTGAGAACTAGGTACCAATCTAAACCCTTCTTTTTATGCAATCTAACGATGGAGATTTATACTCGCATCACGTTATTTTAGTGCTTAAATACTCCTTATATAGTTATAAAGGGTATATTAGTCACCACCAAAACAATTAGAATCGTGCTTCCTTAATTATCGGTTTTACCAAAATCTAGCATCTTCCATAATACTTGATTCTATGTATTCAATTTTCTACAGAAAAAAAAGGAGAGATTACTGCTAAGATGCATATCATCGTCACCTCTAAATTGAATCATATGTATACTTATACTAATGTTTATTGAAAATTTGCGGTCCGCTATCTAAAGTGAATTTTTATTTTATGTAATTACGTAAGATTGTGATTTTGCATTTATGAATAACTATTTAAGCATCTTATAATATCTATTTCATGCTTATTTTATATTGATTTCATGCTTTGTTAGTATTGCTTTCATGCTTTTTAAGTCTTGATTTCATGCTTCATTAGTGTTGATTTCATGCTTTTTAGTGTTGATTTCAAGCTTCTTTTAAATTTTTTCATGCGTTTTTTTAGTATTTATTTCATGCTTTTTTAATATTGCTTTCATGCTTTTTAAGTATTGCTTTCATGCTTTTTTAGTCTTTATTTCATACTCCTTTAATATTGATTTCATGCTTCTTTAATATTGACTTTATGCTTTTTTAGTGTTAATTTTATGTATCTTTTAATTTTTACCATATTTTTTTAGTATTGATTTCAATTAACATTTGGTGAATAAAAAATAATCTTTAAACCATTGGCGAGAGAACTCATTCTCATTAGAAAACGTAGACGCGATCCACATGGTACATGAATAAGGAAAATTGGAAAAGTATATAAAGCGTACTAATCTTCTCTCTATCAATCGGCTAAAACTTAAATAGGAATAATAGAATTCAATCCCCATGATTTAAGGAGATGGAGGTTATAATTATGTTAATTTTACTTTACTACCCTCCTATAATATAACTGCCGAAAATAAATCAGGTTTTCATTTAAAATCTCAACCGCTAATCTAATAAATCTAAGGGTGCAGGTTAGTTCCTAGTTCTCACAAAATCAAGGATTCTCATATGAACCACTCCCTATATATATATATTTAACTAGTTTAGTGCCCGTCGAAATTCGACGGGCTCACTTCTCCTTGAAAATAATAATAGAATTATTTATTTTGAGAGTATAGTTTGTTAGGATCCATTCGAAAAAAATAAAATGAAACTGAATTAGAAAAAAAAAAGAAAAAAGAAGAAGAAGATCAATGAGGTGTGACATTTCTCGATTAATTTTACTCGTTTTGAATGTCAAGTAGCCGTTGTTCATTGTAATAGAAAAGTAGATTAGGTGAGGTCCTGTTTTTCGTATAGTTATACTCATTTTGAATGTTAAGCTGTCAAGTATACGTTGTAATATAGACATAAAATTTATGATTGGTAATATTTTTTATATAAAGTATTCCGTTGGTCGAAAAAAATAGGTCAATGAGAGATAAGACTTTTTCGTGTAGTTATATTCATTTAAAGTGAAGGCACCCATTCTTCGATATAACTGAAAGATGGAATATCAAGTAGCCCGTCATTTAAATATTTATTCAGGATAACTCCATCATATTTGAGTTTTCCTATCGATGAAATCATTTTCTCAAAAATCGATTTAGCACCATCATACATATAAGCTTCTTCCTCTGTCCGTCCATACTCTACTAACAAACTATAAACCGTAATGGTATAATTTTCTCGTTAATGTGAAGTTTTTTAAATGTTTACATGTGATTTTATTATATTTGAGTTTCCTGATGAAGTCGTCTCTCTCAAAAATCGATATGAGATAAATAAATTAAATAAAAATCAATTGATTAATAAGACAAAATATAGAATTAGAATTTTCATAACTTTAAATATTTCTGAATACTAATAATTTTATACAAAATAATAAACTAATAAACTCAAATCTAGATAGGTTTTCGATCCTCTAAATTGTATCAAAATTGAAATTGACATGACTCTTTCTATAGGTCCGGCCCAATTGGTAATCTTGATTCCTCATAATTTGGATAGACTTGACTATAAAATTCAAGTTCTTTGGAGTTTTTTCCACATATTACAAATTGTTGCCAAATCGCATTTGAAATTTGAACTTTATTGATTCTATTTACATTGAGTTAATTATCCACACCAGTTTTTTGTTCAAAACTAACCATCTTACCAATTACTACAATTTAAGGATATACTATAGTTTATTCTTTTGAAAAATATCCATTCGAAAATAATCTCAAATTTACGACTTATTAATATTGGAAACAATAATTATAATAAAATAAGTTTCAAATGCAATGAATTTTTAATACTATATTTTTGTTCTAAATCCTACCAAAAAAGACCAACAAAATTCAACCCTGAATGGAAAAAAATTATTTACGTGGCATTTCTGCATCAACGCATTAAGTAGGATTTTAATTAGCTAAAATAATAATTTAAAAGCTTGTACATTGTCGATTTAATTGAAAAAGTGTGCTTGTCGATTTAATTAGCTGAAATATTAATGCTGCAGAATACATGTAAACAAATAAAGTACCCTAAATACTAAACCCTGCAAAAAAAATACTCAACCCTACAAAAAATATATATATATATATATAAAAACTAAACCCTACATAAAAAAAAAACTCAACCCTAATACAAAAAAAAATTCAACCTAAAAAGAAATTAAACCCTAACCAAAAAAAAAAAAAAAAAAACCCTAAGAAAAAAAATCAACCCGAAATGGAAAAAATTATCTACGTGGCGTTTCCACATCAGCGAGTATGATCTAATTAGCTAAAATTATTAATTTAAAAGCTTGCTGCAAAATACATGTAAACAAATAAAGTATTTGTTTATTCAATCATCACTACATGTTGAGAATCTAATTAAACATATATTTTAGCTAAATTAAATCGACAAGCATACTTTTTAATAATTAAAAAGTGCTGATATACGTATGGAAGTATGAATAGAGGTTGATAGAGAGAAGTGTGAATTAATTAAAGATACATATTACTATGAAATAATTAAAGATATATATCAAATTAAATATGTATTAATTAGATTAAAGTATTATTTAATTAGGTAAAATTATGACAATTTAGCAAATAATCACGAAAAATCAAGATTGATTGACCTTTACACACACACACACACATATATATATATATATATATATATATATATATATATATATATTTATTTTCATGCGATTAACATTATCATATTCTATTATTTTTACTTTAATTAGTGTATGATAATATTAATTTGAATTCTATCGATTAGTACATGTACATTGTTATTATGAAATTGAGTTTATCCTAATCCACGTCAACGTAATCAATTACTTAGATCCATTTTTATCGTCAGAAATAAAATAATATTAGAATGCATGTATTTTCTCTTAAGTTTAATGTTTTTAATGCACTTCATCAATTAACAGAAATATATTAACAGATATATATCAAATTAAATAAAGATGCATATTAATTAGGTTAAAATATTGATTAATTAGTCAAAATTATGAGAATTTAGCAAAATAATCAAGAAAAATCGTAGTTGATCGACTTTTATTTTATTATTATATATATAGATTGCAATGCAATAATTTGAGTTACCTGACCTAGGCCCTTTATCATTTGTTTTTCGGTGTGTTTATAAGCTTAATGTTCATTTTGTATTTTTAGTTTTAGTTAATTTATTAAAAACAAATTTCATTAGAGTATTTTAGGACTTATTTTTATTTTTTTTGTGTTTTGTTTTGTTTTAGCACTATTAATTAGTATCCCTGTTAAGTTTTCCATCGAGATTCGATATTGGGTTAGCTTACGTACTTGTCTATAATAAATCTCGTACTATTGCAGGAGCGACCTAAGTACACATTTAAGGTTAAACAAAGTCATCGGTGTTGTTTGCAGATTCAACATTGGCGACCAATCGGCGGAGTCGAAGTTATTACCCCTCATAACAAAGTAAGGCTTCGGAATCGTGTCGGATATGTCGGTAACCAAGCAATCGGCACAGGGATAGCTCAAAGCTATCGACGATGAAGGCGTCGCCACTCAAAGACAAGGGCAGAGGCAATGGCGAGTCACGTGGCAACAACGGATGAATCGCCACTCAAAAACAAGGGCAGAGCCGACGTCGAGTCAAACGTAACAACGACAAAGGAATTGCCTCTCCGACACAAGGGCATAAGAGCACCTCCAGCGCACCAGGAGCCGGGGACTCGAGCCCGCGCGCGAGCCCGTGCTGCGCTGGCGAGCCCCGCCTCCGGCGAGCCCGACGCGCAGAAGAGGGCTCGGCTCGCGCCCTCCCCTCCCCCCTGTGCTGACGTCATTATGACGTCAGCCAGGTTATTTTTTATTTTTATTTTTAAAAATTGAATTTCTGGCGAAAAAAATAAAATAAAAAAAATTCAGCCATTGGAGAGCAACGGCTACTCCCAAACGGCTCTTTCCCCTCCCCCTATGTATATACACTATCACAAATCAATTCCCACACCTCAAAAATCATCTACACTTCTCATATTTCTCTACAAAATCAAAAAATTTCTTTACATTTCTCTATCAAATTTTCAAAAATGTCGATGGATGACGAGATGTTTCTCAAAATGTTGAGCTCTCAAGGCCAAGGTGGTTTCCCCAATCAGCCCAACGATGATACCTGAGACGACGATGATTCTCCCCCTTCACCGCCGCGGCCTACCAACCTCGGATTCGCAGCCTACGCGAGTCCTCCTGTCAAGGGGGCGATGCGTTTTTCTCCTGCCGGATATCAAGATGATTCCCCACCTGTCTTCGATCAATTCAGAACTCTGCCGCTTCGGGGTAGTCAAGGTGCGGCCTCGGATTTTCAAGGGCTAAATCTTTCGAGCTCTTTCGAATCAGTTTCGAACGTTCGTCCGGCGGGCCGAAAGAAAGCAAGCGCATCAACGGCTGCGCCCTCAAAGACGGAGCCAACCGAGTGGACGAAGGCCGTACCGTACAGTCCGGAGGAGTCGGCTCATCTAATCAAGGTGTGGTCTAGCATTTCCCAAGACCCGGGAGTTGGCGATCGACAAACTGAAGTGATTTTTTGGGACACGATCGTCGATAGGTACAACACAACGATACATCTTATCGGCTACAAGCCCAGAAATAAGAAAATGCTGAAGGGGCATTACCAGCGGATGATGCCCAAAGGCAACAAATTTCATGGCATCTACGCTGATTGTGTGAGGAACTGGAAGAGCGGATAAGACTCAAAGGACGTCTTCAACAAAGCCTGTGAGCGCTATACTGATGAAACAAAACAAGCTTTCCAATATGGGAAGGCTTATGAAGAGCTGCTGAAATTGCCCAAGTATAATTTCTTTCGTTCCCATAAAAAAATGAAGGGCACAGATGGATCCTCCAACTCGAGCAATCCTGACGCTGAAGCTGCAGAAGAGGATGGCTAGTTTGAGGAACTCCCCGCCCGATGGGGAACAAAAAAGTTCTCGCCCAACGAAGGAATAAAGGAAAGGGCAAACAAGATGATGAGCCGATTGACTTGGAGGACATTTCTGAAGGAGCCGAACAACAGTTTTGGCAATCAAATGTCGAAGTTAATCAGACGTACCTTTCGATTGCAAAGAAGAAGGAGGCCGTCTTGGAGAAAAAAAAAGTAACTTTTTTCAGACAAGCTCATGAGCACATATAGCAAGATGCTCGCCACTGATACCACACATATGAGCCCGGAGCAGTTGGAGCAGCATCAGCTCATGTTGGCTAAACTGTGGAGTATGATCGAGAAATAGACGGCTAGTTCAAATGTATTTTTTTTAATTGATGTATTTCGTTTCCATTCAATAAAAAAAAAATTCAAAAAAAAATGTTACGTTTTTAATTTGAAATAAAAATAATTAAATAAATAAAATCGAAAATAAAACAATTAAAAAAGAAATCAAAAATCAAATAAATAATTAATTAAAAATAAGAGAGAGCCCGGGGGAGGGGCTTGCGGTGGAGACGATTTCTAGAAAAAGCCCCTCCCTGCCGGAATAGTGCCGAAAAGGGGCTCTCGGCTGGAGAGAGTCACATATGTCGGCGGCGAATGAATTGCCACTCGAACACAAGGCGAGATCCGACCTAGGGTTTGGAAGTATACAAGAAGTTGGAATGTCTCATTGTACTACTCATAAACTGCACTTCACAAGCTTAACATATTGAGTCTAATCAAATTAAACACTTATCACTTATATTAAAAAAATATATATATCTTATCATCAAATATATATTCATCACTGAGCATTACCCAAATATTAAATTAATAGATTTAAAATTTTAACTACGGACTTGCTCAAGAACTAACAATATCCGAGTATCGTCTTCTTTAATTCATGTGTATGGCAATGAAGTTAAGTATATGAGTAAATATGTATTGTATTAAAATGTTAATAAGTCATATTAAGCACATTCTAATGTAATTCTTTTCTTAATCATTTAAGCAGTTTACAATTAATTGTAGCTAATTTAATTCCAAATACATATTTGAAGTACCTAGTGAAAATATATATATATATATATATATATATATATATGAAAAAAATTGTTGTCATTGAAATTATAATTACTATAATTATTGATGTGTGGAAAGTAAAAAAAAAATCGACTTTAAAGATGTTGAGGTGCGATTTCGTGTTGATTTCCAAATGGCTTTTGTCCGAAATAATTGAAGTAGGGAGGGGGGCACGTGCTTTGAATTTCGGCCAAATAAAGATGTTTTATAGACTTTACTAACTAAAAGTCCATCCTTTTTAACGTCTTTTCCATTAATAAAGATTTAATCATTTTCAATTTACGTACATCACTTTCATTACTTAGGACACTTATTATTTTATTTAATTAAAAAAGATCTTATCTTACTCGACAAAATCCTACAAATGTTCAATATCACCAAATTTAGATGGATATTTAAAAATCATAATCTAATACCAACAAATTTACAAGGATTTTCTAAAATTTAAATTGAGTACTTATTGACTTTTGAAATACAAAAAAATCTTTTAAAATCACGATTAAATCCTTAATTTTACAATTACTTTCTAAGCTTCACATATCTAATGGGACACACTTGGGTCAGTCGGAGGCACCGTGCGGCCGGGCTAAAACAATGACACTTTTATTCATATAGATTGACATTTTTCTGTATAAAGATTGTAACTTTTAAAAATTGTCATTTTATTCGTAAAATAATTATGTTAAAGATTGACACTTTTATTCATATAGATTGACACTTTTCTGTATAAAGATTGACACTTTGGGCCCGGCCGCACGGTGCCTCCGGCTGACACAAGTTTTTGTCTATCTAATTAGAGTTTATAGTAGGAATGTCTTTTTAGCATGTTTGTAAGGCACGGTAGAAATAACATAAAAGATATAATTATGTTAATGATGCATTTACTTTTTATACCGTTTTGTATAGGGATAAAGAGAGATAATATAATGTGGCGGGACCCACATTTTTTATATGGTGTATACTTTGTAGGAAATGAAGAGATAATAGGTGTGTATAATGTGGTATATTATAAAATTGTGTTTACTTTACTGATAATGATGTAAAAAGAAGTATAAGGAAGTATAAAAGTTATTACCATGTACATAAAAAATCTGGTCAGGTGGTATAAAAATCTGCGCAGCTCATTGTATTAATCCGTGGGATAATATTGATAATATTGTACCTAAGAAATAGGTATGATAATTTTATACCTCCTTTTACCACTTAAGATATGGGTGCAATAATAATAATAATAATAATAATAATAATAATAATAACCAAAAAAAATAATAGTAATAAAAACAAATAAATAATAATAAATAAGATAATAATAATAAATAATAATAATAGTAATAACAATAATAAAATAAAAATAAATAATAATAAAAACTAAAAAAGTAATAGTAATAAAAACAAAATAATAAAATAAATAAAATTATGAAATTACATATTTATTCTATTCAAACAGAAACACTCGACCTTTGCCCCTTCCACGCTAAATCACATAAATAGTGTTTAATAATTCTTAGGTTAGTTCGGTTGGTTCCAGTTTTTAGTGAAGATAGTGCTTTTCGTTACTGATATCGTTACCAAATATTGTATGATCTTATTTGAGTTATATACAAGTTGGAGATCGTCTTAACCCCTCATTCTCCTACGTGATTTATTAAAGAAAAACTTCCAAGTCCTTCACTATTTCTTAACAAAAAAAAAAACAAAAAAACTTTATTTATTGTGGATAACTTAGACATCTTTTAGTAAATTATTATAAATGGTAGTACCTTGTAATTTAAAATTATTTATATTTCAGTTTTTATGCAATCTGATTGTCAACATTTAAATATGTTAGAATAATTTAAACGTACGACAACAGTTATAAATCAAATATACCGTAACGGTTTTCAACCATTATCGTTTTGATATCATACAACAATGGTTTCCAACTTATGTTAAAATATGGGGATAGGATCCCCTGTTGTGGCTGAAACGCAGTACCTCATGTTGTGGTTTAAAACGGCACACTACAAAAAAAGCTTAATTTAGCAACAAATTTAGCAACGGAAAATTTAACGTTGCCATATACCTATGGATTACCGAGGATATTAAACGAAAATATTACACTGCACATTTACCAACGGAATACCTACAGAATTTGAAGGGAAATTATTGCGCGAGCTTTTCCTTCGGATATTCCTACGGATAAACCGTTGCTAAATATGGCAACGGATTCCCGTTGGATTAGCAACCTATTTAGCAACCGTATTTCGGTTGGTAAGTTTAGCAAGGATTTAGCAACGGTAGTTTTAGCAACGGATTGTATTCCATTGCTAAAAGCAAAAATTGCCCAAATTAAAATATACAAGCCCTAATTTGTCACTTTTTCAGTTAGTAAGGGCATCTCCAACGGTCCACGCTAAACTCAAACCCATTTTGCAGTATCTATCACATCAAACAGTAATTCATCTCCAACCCAAAAACTCAAACTCAAACCCAAAAGAATATTTTCTATATATTCCTTTCTATACCACTTTTAATATTTTTACAATAACACCTATATACTTATGAATATTACACTTTAGATCTACAAATTATTTTCATTTAACAATAATTTCGTAATCTATTTTATTAATTTCGTGATCTATTTTATTTTTATTATTGTATTAGCACTAATGTCTAGTATTTTGTTGTACTGTTCAATTATTTTATTAATGAATCGATATCATTGTGTTGTTATATCTTCATTTTTCTTATATAATCTCATCAAATGTTTTTTTTTGAAACCATTTGAATAATTGTGGTGCGTATTTTAAGTTTGTAAACTGTATTAATTATTATTAGAAAAACTTTTTATAAACCATTTGAAATAAAAATAGCCGATTAAGGGCTAGTTTGATAGACAAGTTAGGATATGTCAAGTTAGGATACAAATAATACAGGATGTTAAGATTAAATGAAACAAGAGTGTAAGATTCGTGTTTGGTAGACTATATACAAACATTAGTTAATAATATGGAGAGTGTTTGGTAGGCATTATTATTCACATAATAAAGTGTCTAAATTACTAAAATAACCTTCATAGTAGTACCATATAAAAGATGCAGCCCTAGAAACTCACATCTCAGAACACTTGAATAAAACAACTCACACGAAATAAATGAAACTCCACTTGGTCTGAAAACTCGTTGCCACCTTGGCTAAAACTATTACTTGAATTTCAATATTTGCTTCTCTCCAAAGTTGACCAAAATAAGCACACATTCAACATAAGTTTACTAATGGATGCAAAATAAGTGATACAACTTGTCTCCAAAATTAATTACTACTAAATTTGCAGACTATCCAGTTTCTCAAACTAACTCCCAAAATCATACAGATAATAAACATAAGAAACATTCAGAAAGAGGCAAAGTAACATCCAGAATTACAAACATAAATCATACGGATTTGAAAAGTAACACATATAACAGCCAATTCATATAAGACAAATATAGCAGAAATAATTCCAAGTCTATCCAGCCAACAAATTTGCAGAAATGAGTCCAACAACAGAATACATAATGCATCCAGTAATATCCAAACTAGAATTAAAAAGTTAGTAATTATTGAATCAAAGAGAAAGGTTTTTGATACAAGAGGTACGAGACCTCAAACAGAAGAAAGATTTTTCTTGCTCACTCAACACTACCCTTTTATTAACATTATCTTTCGTCCGCGAAACGATTACATAATAGTCTCCATGCCGTGGTTCTCGTTCTGAGAGGCGCAAAAGCCTTCTAGATGCACTTCAAACCAACCCCCAAAGGCCTATTCAGATTTGGCTGATCGCTTCTATTAGCCAATACCTTATAGGCATCTTTAACAGTGAAAACACCATTTCTGTCGTTCCCCCAAGACCATGAATCTGCTGTAGAGGCAGAGAGATAGAAGTTTTCCAAGGAGTAGAATTTCAATTGCCATCCACCCATTTGCCCATCTTCTCCACCATCCCTTCTTTCTTACTGCATAGATGGAAGAGCCTAGGAAACATCTCTTTAAGAGTCTTCTCCCCCGACCAAGCGCGCTCCCCAAAGGACGTCTCCCGCCCGTCTCCTAGTCTTGTAACCATGCGTTCCCAAAACCAGGCCCCATCGTTATCTTCAGCAGCATCCTATCAATCATACTGTATGAAGCTGTGATTGAACGATTCTTTCTCTTTCTAGTCAATACTTTGAGTAACATATGAATGCTCAAACATAGATGGAGCATATATGCCTTCATTATTTCTTCAACCATTAAACTTATATGTGCATTTTCAATACTTCTATTAGACATTTTATAACTCCTTCCAAATTTCTGATTTGATATGATGATTCTGCACGTGACCAAGTAATTACTTTAGAAATTGATTCAATTAATTGAGAGCAACAAAACTCATTCCATATATATCAACAAGAATTTCACGGAAGCAAGAACATTAATGAATTTCATTCTCCAAAATGTAAATAAAACAACGGTTACACACTCTCCACATCATACACAAACAACAAATTACAAACAAACTCCACAGACACAAACCACAAAATCCAAATATATTGAATCTGAAAAACCGAATCCGATTTTGGCCTGAAATTCTATGACTACTACCAAAGCCCAGTTTGAAATTATAAAATTAAAAAGTCCAGAAAATACCTTTGAACTTGATTTTCCTCTACATTGTGAAATAGGCGATTGGGCAGTCTACTTGCAGGTTTCGCTGCCGATTACCAGAAGATCGAGGGGTAAGGCCGCCGATTACCAGTAGATCTAGTCGCCTAAGAGGTGTATCTCGTAACTGATCACAGTCTCTTCGTCAAAACTCGCAGAGATTCTCGAGTAGCAGATATGAAACGAAGAACAAGATTTGAAATTGGTGTAATGTTTTGCTTCGATGGGTGTGATACGGAAAAGGGTAGTTCTGGCATGAAAATGCGCGTGTTTCTCACTGTTCACTCCAGCTAATTTCTATCTCACCAATTTGGGCCGATGGAATAACATGTTGAAATAGTGTTATTTACACGGGCCATGTTTTTAAACCGGGCCTGAGTGTTAATTTAAAATGCTATCAAACGCAAGAAAATAACATATTAAAGTTATCTAACTTGCTATAACTACCCTATCAAACGAGTCCTAAGGCTTAAATTGATTTGCAAAAATTCTATTACGATGAATAAATCAATAGCCCAATACTAGGCAACATTTAACATAAAGGAAACAGTATTAATTGATTTATGCCCTAATTAATAAATGCATAATTCGCCATTGTCTTCTCCGCCCATCTTCTGTCCATTCTTTTCCTACTTTCACCACTATAAACATAATAATATAAAAAGAAAAGGACCAATATGGAAAATTAGAAAATTAAAAAGCCTTTTGCGTTTCATATACAGTAGCAACGCAAATTGGGTTTGGAGGAGAGAGAAACCATCAAAAAACCGCAAAATGGGATGGGTTTTGCAGTAGGGTTGGGGATGAATTGCTACTGCAAATTGCGTATGCAGTAAGGGTTGGAGATGCCCTTACTCCTCCGCCGTTCTGCAGAGACGACCTCTCTTCTCCTCCGCCCTTCTCCTCCGCCGTTCTGCAGGTCGACTATTTATCTCTCTCTCTCTTCTCTCTCTCTCTCTCTCTCTCTCTCTCTCACTCTCTCTCTCTCTCTAGAAACAGAAAGGCATTCGCGTTTCCCGGAAGAGACTGCACTCCGGCTGCCGCGGACAAGACCTCACCCGTTCCGTCGTCGGCATTGTTGGTTTGTACTTCACGCGCCACTCTATCTTACTTTTATTCTCCAGATTTTTTTTTGGGGGGGGGGGGGGATATTAGATCTTAATTGTTAATGTTTTATGTCGCTGCCTGACTTAGGCTCGTATGAGAAAGATCTGGTTATTTCTTGGTTTTTTTGTGGAAGTGCTATTCATCATCGCTTTACGCTGAACTCAGCTGCTTGTTGGAGTTGAGTTCTTATTTGGGTGTGCACTCTCCGGAAGAAGATTCCTTTTATTTTTAGTACTGGTTATAGTTTACTGATCCGTAATAGATGATTCTTTGTAGCTTATCGTGTTTGTGGAATATTTTTCTGAATTGTTGCTTTTCTTTTGTTTTTTAATCATTGACTAGACCTTTTTCGGGCCTTGTGTGATACTACTTTGAATGACTATTTCTCCTAATTTTGCTTTTATGCACTGCAATGTCGTTTAGGTTGATTTTTGATTCTGCAAGATCATGAAATCTCAATAAAACTCTCATCTTCATTTAGATATGTGCGTATTAGATATTGACTGTAGTACTTTGGACTTGGCTTGTATTGTTTTCCATCATCAAGTCATTGGCTCTTCTTTCATTGATATGTTTGGTTGTTTGCTTCAAAGTAGGAAGTTTTGAAAATTGATTGTGATCTGTCACTGCAGGCATCTCAGGGAACTAGATTTGAGGGAGAGTGATGTAGAGGAGTTGAGTGGGCATTGGCTTAGCCATTTTCCAAGCAATCATATACTGTATATATAAATATAAGAAAAAAAAAATGATATTGTTTCTGGGATTTAGTGATTTTGCAGCAGAGATCCAGATTTGTACATTAGGCTGCATATTAAAAGGTGTGAGTTATGGAATGGGTCCATCCACATACATCCAATTAATCTAAATTCTAATAAAGGCAAACTCCGTACCTATTATTTCCAGCACACAATTTCTCCAATCCCAATTTTCAGACCTCCACATGAATTAAATATTCTTAATTTTTTTTGTCTTCAGATTTTGGTGAATTGTTCAAGATTATGTTAAAGTGATTTCGTTATGATAGGTCTTTTCTTGGCAGAGGGAGAGAGGTGTCCTCACTCTCTCTCTCTCTCTCTCTCTCTCTCTAGATCTCTCTGTCTCTCTCTCTCTCTTCTTTTGTTTTTTTGTTTTCTTGTTTTTTGGGTGGAGGGAGAAGTTGAGATGAACACTAATTTTAATAATTTGGAGTTTTTCTTTGAAAGAAAAACTAATTTTCTTATTGACAATGTTTCTGCAGGCATAGCATTTTGAAATTTGATTCAAAGTGAAGTTGCTAAGGAGACATTCTCTGATTTTGCAGGTGCTTATTTACTTCTAAAGCTATGAACTCTGAACCTATTACTTGTATGCAGCCAATAATCATGTGTTATGATCTGCATTATTTCACTTCTGTTTCTACTCCTGATAAGCCCATTCTCTTGTACCTTCATGATGGTTCTTGTTCAATGTGGCATAATCTATCTTTCAAAAATGGGATCCTCTCAATCTGGCAAAGGAATCCTACTACATGAATCCTTCTAGCATGCTGTTTAAACATTTATCCTCATTTAAAAAATGATTAGAAGCACCTCTTTATAAATATGATCTTTAATTTGAAGGCCATGCAATGATGCAAAAGTGCACTTTAGTGTGTAGAAGTTAGTACATTCTGCTCCATCTTTTGCAATATTATTTGTTTCCATTTTACTTGACATGAAGACAGCAATTTGAAAAGATTGATAATACATTGTAGCTTTGCATTGTTTTGATGGTTGCTAATATGTTAAGTTGTGTCGGTAACTATAAGCTACTTTAAATTCTTATTATAATTATTATCTTCTTCCTTTATAATTATTATTGTCTTCTTCCTTTTTCTTTTAAATTCTTGCAGCAGCTTTTCTCCTATACTACACCATATTCTCATCATTCTGTAAAAGGATATTTAGTTGACAGACCATATATAGTTTATTTGAAAGATTTCTCCAAAGAGAGATAGGCTATATAGGACTTTGTATTCTGCCCTTGTAAGAGGTTGGATTTTTCAAAAACCATATACATTAGTACAAATCTTGTCATAAGCATTAGATACAGATTCAGTAGGCTGTTCTGTGACATAATTTTATTTTTATTTATTTTTTACATTTTTTTTGCTTCTGTTGTATTGTCCGAAACTGAACGTGGGCGCGCCATTTGGATGAATTCTGTGGCATGTTATTTTGTGTTCTTGCAGTTTACAAATGCTTCTCATCTAAGGAAATGATAATGCATTTTCCTCAAAAGAAATGATATATTAAATTCATGCAATTTATGTGTATTTCAAGTTTAGAGAAAACTCACTTCAGAATATTGTGCTTTACTATATGATATTTTTTAGGAATTTGAGAAAATGAGTAATACTCGTGAGTGGATGTATAGGCGGTTCGAAAATGGTATTTTGACTCCTCAATTTCTCGCTGGACTTGATACTTTCATTAACTTTGCAAGTTGTCAGACACGCTTCATGGACCAGGATAAGATCAAGTGTCCATGTAAGAAGTGTGATAATGAACCGTATAGAGATACCGATGAAGTACGGTATCACATTTCAAGGTGGGGGTTTGTAAGAGATTACTATATATGGAGGTTTCACGGGGAAACATCTATGAATATGGCTGAAGAAAGAAATATGGATAGTAACCATTCAACGTCAAATACCTACCACGATTTTTTTTCCGTCTCTCTTCATACTCTTTTTTCCTTTTGTTGTTTTTTTTCTTTCTTTTTTTTTTCTTTTTTTTTTTTTTCCATTTTCCTTCAAGGAAAATGTATACGGCTGCTTTGTTTATGATATACTCATTAATAACCATAATAATGATAATATAATTATAAAATAATTAATCATACTTAAAGTGGTAGTTAATAAGAAACTAAAAAAATATAAAACCTAATTATAATATAATGAACTCTAATTAAAATGATTAACTAAATGTTATAAATTTATAAAATATAAATACAGCCTATTATGAATAATTAATTAATCAAAATTAAATAGATATAAAAACATTAATTTAGAAATAACCACCAATTAACATTAAAAAATAGAAAATGATTTGAAAAAGAAAAGGAAAACAAAATTAAAAAAAAATGTTGAAAACCTTAAAGTGGTGTCGTTTTGGGCCTTTTGGATGCACAACACCCTGCTATGCAATATGCCCACAGTAGGGGATCCTCCCCCAAAAATGGGGGAGGATCCCCTTGGGGGAGGATCCCCTACTGTGTATGAAAACTTAGAATACAATGATGTGCTAATTTATAGCACAAAACAGTGTTGTTCCATCCTATTTTTCTTTTTCTTTTTTTTATTTTTTATTTTTATTGATATACATATCTTGTGTTGAAAATTATAATAGTACATATAATAATAAATTATTTATGTTTAATTAAATTGAAACAGTTAGTTAAAATAAAATTAAACACTGTAAACTCTATTTATGAAATAATCAACCCAAGTCATATTGGTAAACCAAAATACTAGAAATTAAAAAAATTATCAATTTATAAAACATAAGTCTTGATTATGGAAATTATTAATTAAATATTACATACATAATCATGATGAAAAAATTAAAAATTAACAATTAATATAAACTAAAAGCTGAATCAAGAAATGGTACAAAATAAAAATATAACTAAAAGATAAAAGCAAAAAATCAAATTACAACAACAGAAAAATAAAATGAAAGAAAAAGAAAAAGAAAATCATTGAAAAAGGGTAAAACGCCCTCGTTTAAAGCGCACATTACCTGTTGTGCATTTCACCCCACTGCAGGCGATCCAAATACATCGATTTTTGAAGTCTTGCGATTTGAAAAACCATTCTTCGAGAAAAAGTATTGGAGAGAGGAGAAACGGTGGTCTCGCTTGCGTATCGGGTAAAGCTGTAGGCTAATGGAAATCAATCACTATCATTTTTTCTCTACTACTCATCAATGTTAATTTCATATGCGTTTTATTATTCTAATTTGGAATGGACTATCATGCTATGATTATGTATTTTATGATGAAAATCATGTTTTGGTTGAATTAATTAGAATTGGAGACAGGAGCCATAGTTTAGAGGTTGTAAAATCCCGCATTATATCGATTGTTTTTGGTGGGTTGAATTGATATATTGTTCTTCAGTCTACTCTAGTAATCAATTAGAAGCATGTTTTAATGGTTTAGTTCGGCTGATATGCATTGATTGAATGATAATGGAATTATAATTGATGGCATAACTCGAGAAAATATAAACGAAGGATAGGGTAGTTCCTTGCAGAACCCATTGTTGAAGTAGGAGATTGTAATGAGTATATATATATAATCACGCCGAGGATGTAAGGCTTGTAGAAGAGATGATATAGAAATACCAGCTTTATTCTTGCTAGGATCAGTAGACATTAGATCCTAAGTTTCAAAGAGGCAAGGTGAACTTTGTTAATTTCACTGCCTTTGGTTGGGTTATTAGATATTATTGGAGATAGAACAAAATTTAATAGTTGATTGGTGGTTTATGTTGGAATTTACAGCCCCCAGAAGAAGGTTCATGATCTTTTTTCAAGAAAATCTTGTATAAGCTGGCCAACTTGTTTCTTAACTCCTTATATGTGAATATCAAACTGAACAATGCTTATTATTGTCTTCTTTCTGGGACAATGAATATTTTTTGTCGTACATCATATAGTACATTCAAGATTTGATTTTGGCATTATTCAGTTCTTATATGTAGTCAGGAGGAGCTTTACTTGCAATGGTGATAGATAATCATATAAATTATGATCTCCAACTTTTGATATTGATAAAAGGATAAATTGATAGTTTATTAGATTATCCCTTCTTGAGACAGACTTTCAAGCATGCCCCTATATTTGGATGGACTTACAGGATAGGAGCATCATGTTAGATTGTTATGATCTTTGTAAAAAGTATATGCATTATTTAACATTGAACTCTTGCAATAAGCTGGAGCAAATTATGACTTTTGTCAATGCATTAGCATATTATTTAATCTGTTTACACGAATAAAATTTACTTTGATTATAAGCATGAAGCATCACTAACAACCACTTTTGAAGGAGTTTATAACCTTTAATATTTTTAATTACTGCCTTTAAGTATTGTCTTTGTTGAAGAGTGTAGTAACAGCATATCCACTTATGTCTGGTCCAGAGAGTGGCTCAACCTCTACACATCATCACTTGTGTTATTAAATTATGTTGCACCGTAGCAGATTTTATGGAACCATTATAGATTCATACATCCTAGATCATAAGTACACATGTCAATGTATATGACTATATGTTGCCTTAATCAAGTAAAAGTTTATAATAATTTCGGATGGCTAACTTATAACTTGTTTGGTTTTAACAATCTATAGCCTTATAATGTCTAGGAAAATAGAGACAGAATCTGTTAAACTCTATATAGAATTAAAATAATGCATGGAATTAACGGGAATCCACAGATTATAAAAAGTATGTCAAAATCTTTTAGTAAATCATAACATATTATAAAAAGTCAAATCTTTTAGTAAATCATAAAAATTATAAACTTAATAAAAAAAATTAATGTTTGGACACAAGTCTGTGATTTCTTTGAAGAGCTCACTATGCAGTAAGTACGCTATTTCTGCCCTCAGATTTTGACTTTGCTTTTGTAGTGAAGGCAGAAAAAGAAATAGGAAGAAGCAGAATGAACCAAGAGCAAAAATCGGTTCTCCTCCGCTCTGCATCTCGCTTTCCCCTTCCCACAGGTACAACACCCGCCATTCCTCTGCTCTATTATGAGAATCTGTGCAATCTCATGAAGTCTTTTTGCTTTTAGGATCGATGTTTTCATACGGCACATCGGGATTTAGGGCCGATGCATCGTTGCTGGAATCAACTGTATTCTGCATGGGGATTTTGGCGGCTCTGAGATCCATTCAGACGAGGTCAGTGATTGGGCTGATGATCACTGCTTCTCACAACCTGGTTTCCGACAATGGGGTCAAAATCGCTGATCCATCTGGTGGAATGCTCACTCAGAGCTGGGAACCCTTTGCCGACACCCTTGCTAATGCTCCAGATCCCCATTCTCTCCTCCAGGTACGCTCCTGCTTCAGTGAAGTATCAGCTTTCATGGTTAATGAACAATTACTGTTTTTGAGCCTTCTTGTTGGAGTTTGTGTTTCTTAGAATAGATTATTCATGTCAATACATGTGCTTGAATTTGATGTATGAGCTTGTGTTTTTCTGCAGAAGCTAGTTGTAGCTTCTAATTTTGGAGCATTGCCCTTGATCGACTTGAAAATAGGGGTTTACTGTTATGATATGTAGCTTGATGATCACTGCGTTTGACTTTTAATAGTTAATGTCACTAAAATCAGTTATCTGGTGTTCATGTGGATTTGGTTGAATGATATTTTCTTGTGCTTATGAAACAGTTGCTGGATGATTTCATTAAGAAGGAAAACATCATACTCGAAGGAGCTCCTTCAGCGCAAGTTCTATTGGGAAGAGACACTAGGCCGAGCGGAGAGAATCTTCTTGAGGCTGCTAAACAAGTACTGCTCTGTTTTTGTTATTGTTATCCTTTTGTGTGCTTCATATTTATGTAGTACTTTATATTTTTGTAATCACCTGTGGTCTGTTTGTGAGAATCTAACATAATGTTGTATTTATTTATCACTTCCTTTTTTCATATATACGGAATTTGGATATCTATTATGCATTCTCTTAAGTGAAGAAGTATTTATAAATCAAATGATCTGCCATGATGTGAGTAATGTTTTTCGTCTGCCTTACACTTTTCTCTCACATCCATTTTATTACACCTAGGTTCGTTACTTGTCACCATCAATTTTTTACTATCCCTGTTTTCTTCGTAAGTCATATTAGCAGTTCAGTTTTTCCTTTTATCTCTTTAGAGCATGTAAATGACATGTGCTAGATAAACCTTATCTTCAGCTCAATAAACAAACATAATAGTTTTGTTCCGACCTGGGTTTTGTTGTATAAAACTACTAATGTAAGCTGGATAACATTTGTTAGGGCATAACTTCATTTATGGGCGCCACTGCCTCAGATATGGGAATTGTGACAACTCCTCAACTACACTGGATGGTTCGTGCAAAAAATAAGGGCGTTGAAGCTACTGAACTTAATTATTATGACCAGATGTTGACGTCCTTTAGGTTAGTTTTAGTAGTCATTGTAAAGTATTATCTTTATGTGATTATTGGACCTAGCTCGATTTTGTCAGAAGTGTTATTTGAACTTCTTATGTGATATTTCAGGTGCTTGTTGGATTATATTCCCCAAGGAGATAGCAGAAAGACTATGAGTGATAAGCTGATTGTAGATGGCGCTGATGGGGTAGGAGGCAAAAAGCTTGAAAAGTTGAAGACAAGGTTAGGTTATTTGACAATTGACGTTCGCAATTGTGGTGATGGTGTACTTAATGAAGGCGTAGGTGCTGACTTTGTGCAGAAAGAGAAGGTGGTTCCTCGCAATTTCGGCCCTGCTGATGCTGGCATGAGGTGAGCTATCTTCCTTCTAACTCATATATTAGCTAATAAGTAAGCCATGTGTTTTCAGGTCAGGGATATCACTTTAAGGTTAATCTCTAAGATGCATAATAGATCGTAAATTGTTATTTGACTATTTCTACATAGTTTGTAGTCTGATTGACTGTATAACCGTATAATTATCTTTCTTCTGTGAAAACAGATGGCATATTCTGTTTTTACTTGGGTAAATGACTTCTTGCTATGCACAACTTTCTCTTGGATGCATATATGCGCAACTTTCTCTTGGATGCATATATAATAATCTTAGAGACATGTCAGAGAAGGCTTCATAAGCATTCACTGACTGAATCCCTTTCGTCGTACTTTTGTTTGTAGCTCATAATAGTCCGTGTTGTGATATACGACTCACGTTGTCATTTATAAAGAATATCTAAATTATGATTTCCCTCTGAGACCTATAGAACTACGGACATGATATTTGATGTCAAAACCAACATGAAATGGGATTTGCATCTTCTGTAGAGTCTTGCAGATTTTATGTGCAAGGATACTCAAATCTTTTGTTAATAGAGACTGAAAACCCTGAGCATGTTTGGTTTTAGTCTTTCAGGTGTGCCAGTTTGGATGGAGATGCTGATCGGCTTGTATATTTCTATGTAATATCCAATAGTAATAAGATTGACCTTGTTGATGGGGACAAGATTCTTTCTCTGTTTGCTTTGTTCCTTAAGGAGCAACTACACCTTCTTATTGGACCTGAAAGTGGAAAAGCAAATAAGTCCTATCAAGCTTCTCTTGGTGTGGTACAAACTGCTTATGCTAATGGTGCGTCCACTGATTACCTTAAGCAGATGGGGCTTGAAGTTGTTCTAACTCCAACAGGAGTCAAGTACCTGCATGAAAAAGCTGCTGATTATGATATTGGGATTTACTTTGAGGCCAATGGACATGGAACTATCTTGTTTTCAGATACTTTTCTGTCGTGGTTGGAGATTCAAAACCAGGAACTTTTATCAACATCAAAAGGTTAAGTGAGTTCGCTTTTTTACTGCCCTTTGTTTTGTGATAAGCTAGCTCCTGATAAAGCAAGTTCTTCTGTTTGGTTATTTCTAGATTCGGATCAACACAAGGCTGCTTTGAGATTATTGGCTGTGAGCAGATTGATTAATCAAGCTGTTGGAGATGCATTAAGTGGGTTGTTTTTAGTAGAAGCTATCTTGAAACATATGAGTTGGTCTATCCATAAATGGAACGAGCTTTATCAAGATTTACCTAGTAGACAACTTAAGGTTAGTTTTTTCTGTAGATACATTCATTGCAGTTACTTAGACTGTTTCACGAAATGGTTTTTGGAAAGTTACGTTTGTTCGACTGGGGAGATTTGAAATCTTGTCTTCATTTTATCGAGCTTATAGCAATTAGAAATGAACAAGTGATCTGTGGTCAGGTCCGCTGATGCTCCTGAATGCCTGTTAATCTTGAATTTGTGTCGTTTAACAGCTTGTGTATTCTCCAATAAGTAATAGAGACTTCTTGTAGTGCCAAATAACTGAACAGGAAGTTCAACTTCCTTGGAGCTTTGGATCTTCTCATTTGCTTCTTTTCCACTCTCTTGAATATCGCTTTACAAAGCATCATTTAACCCTGGGACTGGGAGTTCTCACTAACGAATTTGAGTACAATGAAGTATGATTTATTTCCATAAAAATGCAAGTTAAACTAAGCGTGAAATCTACCATATAGCCTGTTTGATGGTCTGCTGCGAGCCTGTGACAAATTTCTTAAACTTTATCTTCTCTTATTCACTTATTCAGGTAAAGGTTGTCGACAGAACTGCTGTTATTACTGAAAATGCAGAGACCAAAGTTGTGAGCCCTGCTGGTATACAAGAAGCTATTGATGCTGAAACAGGTAAGCGCATTTGACACAACCAAATATTAGAGGAATGTATGTTTATCTGAAGCATTCGTTTACTACCAAGTTTATGTGATTGTACTCTATTAGTAATTTGTTATGGTATTGCTCAATTCATAGTACTACTTAGGTACATAATTTGAATTTTTCGGCATAAAAATTTCTAGATGTGTGTATGATGCCGAACTTATTTCTCTTTCAAAATGTTGTAATTATCAGGTTTATAAGGACACATGTGAAAGATTACCTTGTGAGATAGGATATAGTTGGATTAGAGTATCTTATTTAGTAAACTTAGGTGGATAAGTTTTCCTAAGCTAGTTCTAGGTCACCATCTATGTGCCTTGCATCTTCATCTATTTCATCCAGGCAACCAAAGTGTTGCCTCTTGATATCAAAGTTTCTAGTAGATTCATTTCTCATTTATTGCACTTTAGCAATTGTTTGCTCCACGCAGCCTATTACAGCATTACTGCTGTTCCTCATTGAAGAAATGGTTTTTCTTCGTATTGCAAGGTCATTTAATACTTGATGACTGTTCCATCCTATCTATAATGTGGGCAGAATCTGTTTCTAATTTCTTCATTTTTCATGAGAAAAATTGTGGACCAAACATTCATAAACTGCAACAAATGCCTATTTGCTGGAGAGTATGTTCCTTGTATCGAGTACTGAGGGAGGTGTTTGGGATTAGTTCATCGCATTGACTCCTTTTTGTCAGTTAAATACCCAAAAGGAAGATGCTTTATACGGCCTTCAGGAACGGAAGATGTGGTAAGAGTGTACGCTGAAGCATCCACCCAAGAAGCAGCAGACAGCCTAGCTAATTCTGTGGTGAGGCTTGTCGAACAACATCTTGGCTTTGGCAGCTGCTAATATATCCACTTTCCTGCGAGTTTCTTCGACTTTGAGCAGACTTTTCATATGGCTGCAATTTACTGGCCTAACTACATTTATCTTCCATCTGAACAAAAAAAAGAAGAAAAAAAACATTTATCTTGCAATTTTTTTCTACCTATTTAGTCAGTGTTCTAAAAGTCTCTGCTTGGTCCCCACCTAGGCGCTAGGCAACATTCCACCGCCCAATACTTACACTAACTAGGCTATTTCTATACGTGATTTGAATGACTAGACGAGTTTAGGACTAAATTAGATTACATTTATTGTATTCAATACATATTGATATTATGTTGAAAGTGGAAAAAATTGTACACTATGAAGTTTATGTGAAGACTATGAAACTTATTAAATTGAATTATTAATTATCATATTCTATGTTTTTATTATGAATTTGGTATTAAAATTATGAATAATATGTTGATTGTTGATATAGTTTCTAACTAATGGCATGATGTAAAAATAATAAATATAAACATTGTGTTTCTAATCCGCATAGGCCATGTCTAAGTGCTAGGCCCTCCTCCACTCCTTCACTGCCTGCCTAGCGACTTTAAGAACATTGATTTTAGTTAATTAAGAAAGGGCTAATTATTCTATTGTTGAGTGTACACATGTATATAATCGAAACATTGTGGAATTTCAATTATCATGAAGCTTTGAGCTCCAGATCTACTTGAGTCGATGTTTAACGAGGTTAATTAAATTTTATGATCTAACCTTTTAGTTTGGAGTTTCAAGCATAGTCCTTTTTTCTTTTTTTCTTTTTTTTTTCCCCTTCAAATATTATAGAGACAGCCCTCATGATTGCCATATCATCAAATACGCATTATTTTGTGAAATTAGGTGAAAAAATTAACACCTCTTATATTGTTGCAGAAAAACATAAAAACGTGCAACGTCGTGTCTCACTAAACTTGGCGTTGAATTTTTGTCATTTTTTTCACCCTTTCTAAGGAGTCAATTGCTAAAGCATGGGTTGTTATGAAAAAGTGACATTTATACTTCATAGTGTACGTAGATATTATTTCCGTATAATAAATACACTCTGAGTCTTTGTTTAATTGGATCGACCTTTTTATTTTATACCTTATATATATACAAGAAGTATGTCTATTTGCTGAGGAAATTTTCTTATTTCTACTTATCACAATGTTCATTAATTTTGTTAAAATTAAATATGAAACTATTTGCTTTATCGGCATTTTTAGTCTATCGTACACGTGGGGACACACTTGAATAGAATATTATCGGGAGAGGAATTAAATAATGACGAAGAAAGAACCTTCTGAATTATCGTGTTCTGGAGAGGAATCACACTCTCAATTATTTGGGAGAAAGGTATACGATAAAATAGAAAAAGAAATTGGAGGAATCCATAGCTCTAATAATTAAAATAAATTGGAGAAATCAAAATGTTTAGTGAAGACTTGTAATTTTTTTTTTCTCTCTTTGTTTTGGGTGAAATTAGGATTCAAATTACATTAAAAGCGATATAATTGATGTAATTAAGAAATATTTTTGATAATAACGACAATAATTAAAGAGTTTCATAAATAAAAAATTATTTATTACGAAAATATTTAATTACACGTTCCGATAAATATATATATATATATATTTAATTACACGTGGGCATGAAATTGCAATAGATGTTGAATGCAAATATAGTGTAGAGAGACCACTAATGTGCAGGTTTCGTATTTTTCAGAATAACTAACATAATTTTATCATAATTTCAGCCATCGTTCTTCACCCTCAACATTATTCCTAATCTTTTGTTCTTTTCCTTCTCTTAATCTTGTGCCTTCGGAACTGATGGCGTTGCCGGTGCGGCGGCAGTCGTGGATGATGATGCAGGCGCCGTTGGCGATGTGGACGTTGGAGCCGAGGCCGTCGATGGTCTTGAAGCTGTTGAGGAGGAGCTCCTGCTTCAGGGTGATCACCATGTCCCGCTTGAACACGATCCAGAGGGGCCTGTCCTGGATCGCCGCGTGCCGGAGGGTTCACCGGGTCGTCGTCCTTCGGGTCGCTCACCACGTAGTACCGCCCGTTGCGCCCTCCGGCGGCGTTCCGCCCCAAGCCGATGGCGTAGTCGCAGCGCCAGCAGTCGTCGATTGGGTTGCCGCTTCCGCAGGAGAAGAAGCCCAGTTTCCGTCGTCGCTCGGTGCTGTTTCTGGTAGCCCTGCAGGGTTTTTTTTTGTTGGATTTTAAATTTTTAGTATATACAGTATATATATATATAGGTAAACTAAAGGGAGACTTCAATTCATTTTGTACTACTATTAGGGAATTAATGAATGTTTGATAATTCATTTGTCATCATACTATACATAGATCAAATTAATTTAAATCATGCCAGCATAATAATTTCGATTTAATTTAAAACTTGTTGGTTTACAGGAAAGCGCAGTGATGGATTTCAGAGTTACAAATTGCGTTTGTTAATATTGCAATTGGATTATAGCTATAAAGGGAAACAGAGGAATGTTAAGTGTGAAAAAAATCCTTATATAAGTTGGTATTAGAGTAAGAACCGCATTTCTAAGAGAAAATTAAACTTGATAGTGAGGTAAGAGTCACTAAGTTAATTATGAGATAAATGGTCTGAACTCTGAAGGGTCGATCGAAATTCATGTTTTCATTTTTTCAAACAGTGATCAAATTCTTTCAAAAAAAAAAAAAAGATCAAATTTGATATAATTATTCACACTATAAATCATCTCTTTTTTTCTTTAAATTTCACGTTTTCATCAATTGTTTATTTTTATTTTAGTATTTCAATCATTGTAATATATTTTAGTACATTTTATGCTCTTTTAAAATTACATATTTACTATATTTATCATCTATGGTCCACCATTTAACATTTACACTTACAAATAAAAATAGACTCAATCTCCACTCACAATAAACAATACAGTACAAGTCAATTAAATTATTTCTTAAAACTCATACCTATCAAACCGGGGCAATTTTTTTTGGGACGGAGTAAGTATTGGTTTGTATTTTTGAAAATTTTATATTTTTATATTTTTTGGGTATGTTATTGTTTTTAATTATTTTTGTTACAAATGATTAAATTATTATAAAAAAATTATATTAAATAATAATATATAATATTGTAATTGTGTAGTTGAAATGGTCAAGCATAAATTTATAAAAATAAATATGGTTAGCTATAAATGAATTATAAATTTATTAAACAGAAATAAATTAATTTAATATTATGAAAATAAAATCGGATAGTTGAGTTGAGAAGGAAGTTGTTGATGACATAATTTTACCAGCATTGCATTGCAGTCGACATTGAACATGCAAAGGAATAGTTAGTTGATAGGACTATCCGTTTTAGTACAAGTAAATCAATCTGCATGTCAAACTGTAAATTTATGTGGACGGTAAATTTAAAGCACCAAAGTAATAAAGTGGAAGAATAAACAGGGAGGCAGAGAGTACGAGTTTTCAATTAAAAAAAAAATAATTAAAAAAAAAAAAGAAAAAAAAAAAAGAAAGAAAGAGGAAAGTCATACGGTTGATAGGGAAGTGCATGATGTTTTGGTAGAAATAAATGCAGAGGCGGTACAGATTAAATAGTAGTAGTAGAAGGCGTCGGTGGAGGCAAGACAGAAGAGGTCATTTAATGAGAGAATTGGAGGTATTATCACTAAATAAATGCTGCTGCCCCTCCCTTACCCCACCCTTCACTAATAATAATAATAATAATAATAATAATAATAATAATTCAAAATATATGTCATTTTAGCCTCATTTACGCATATTAAAATAGAATTTTTTTAAGAGTGAAAATGTGAGTTTCCAGATAAGTTAATCACGAACAACAATAGAAATTCAGAGACGAAGAAGAAAAAAATAAAATAAAATAAATACTAAAACGTCATTTATTTTGAAAATTTTATGAAAATCTAGGATGACTGTATTAAAATCTATACGTAATTAACTATCAATTAAATGTTCAAATTATCAACTTTTTTACAATTGTTTTTGGAAATAAATTTCAGCGACAAAAAAACACCCTAATTAAGAAGCAAAAAAAACTGAATTGGATATCAAATAAAATAAAAAATAATACTAAGTTATATACAGGGGCGGCTCTGGGCCCTGTGCAGCATGGGTGACCGCACAGGGTCCCTGAAAAATTGGGGTCCCAAATTATTTTGGCCCACACAGTATAAATGTATATTTATTTTGTTTCTTAATTTTCAAAATGTCTTGGTAGCTCAATTGGTTGAGTGCATATTTTATTTTTAAAGGATGCTATGTTCGAAACCTATTAGACCCAAAATTGTTTTATTTTTTTTTTTTTTTCTTTTCTTAAATTAACGATTTTTTTTTTTTTTTTTTTTTTTTTACTTCCTTAGTCAATTGAAGCCTGAAGGGCCCCACATACACGCTACAGCACAATGTCTTCTTCTCCCCCTTTTCCTTTTCTGCGACTCTAATCCTTCTCTCTTTTCCTTTTCTGCGTGAAAAATCAAGGCGAACGGCGACGGAAAAATCAAGCTTGTTTCTAATCATCTAATGTTTTTAGGTATGTATTTAACCATTTATTTATTATTTTTTAATTACCATAGATTATAGAAAAGGAACCCCACTTTATCAAATTTTCTTTTTTATTTCTTGATGAAGAAAGATAGAAAGAAAAAGAATCCCCACATGTATTAAGTTTTGGCATATAGTTGATGGGTCATTCCTCATTTATCAAGAGACAAGAGCTTGAAGCCTTGAAAGAAACCCCACGTTTATGAATTATGATCATTCATTTTATATACTCCCTCCATTTCGCTTAACTTGGCTCAAAACTTTTTGGCTTGTGCTGGCACGGTTTTTCACGCTTCTTGATGATGGGTTTTAAAATGGATTTTTGAAGAATTATTTTTTTTACGGGATACTACGACAGTCGTAGTATCCCGTAAAAAAAATAATTCTTCAAAAATCCATTTAAAACCCATCATCAAGAAGCGTGGAAAAGCGTGCCAGAAAAGCCACTATTCAAATGAGCCAAGTTAAGCGAAATGGAGGGAGTATTTTTTTTTTCTTTTGTTTTTGTCTAGTTTAAGATTAAGTCAACAATTTTAATTGATGGATGTTAAATATTTTATGCAGGTTGTAATTTGTAAATGTTGGTTACATAGGATTTGCTCTTAGAAAAGTGAAAGAGGTTGAGCACGAGCAGCCATAAATATGACTTGGGTTGATTATTTCATAAATAGAGTTTACAGTGTTTAATTTTATTTTAACTAACTATTTCAATTTAATTAAACATAAATAATTTATTATTATATTCACTATTATAATTTTCAACACAAGATATGTATATCAATAAAAATAAAAAATAAAAAATAAAGAAAAAGAAAAATGGATGGAACGCCACTGTTTTGTGCTATAAATTAGCACAGCATTGTATTCTATGTTTTCATACACAGTAGGGGATCCTCCCCCAAAATGGATAGTGGAGAGGTGAGATGTTTTGTAAGGATTTTGTATTTATATTAGGTAAGGCTGCAAACGAGCTGAGCTATTCGAGACTTACTCGGTGTTCGACTCGGAAAAAGCTAGTTTGAACTCGAATTCGTTAACAAACGAGCCGAGCTCGAGCCTGAATTCGAGCTCGTTTAATTTAACGAGCCAAGCTCGAGCTCTAGGGTATTCGACCATTTATGTGTAAAATTAATTTCAAATCACAACCAAATTAAAGCTAATTAGGCACTACATAATAATTATTATTAAAAAATACTACCTCCATCCCATTTATTTAGACCTATTTACTATTTGGCACGTATTTCCACCGAAACTTAGTACGGGTTTTAAAATATAATTTTGTAGTATCGTTTTTTTTACGGGATACTATGACACTCATAGTATCCCGTAAAAAAAACGATACTACAAAAATATGTTTTAAAACCCGTACTAGGTTTCGGTGGAAATACGTGCATAAAGCAAATAGGTCTAAATAAATGGGATGGAGGTAGTATTAACTTATAACATTAATTTATATCACCAATCATCATCAATTCATTTATTATATTGTATATTTATTTATTTAATTGTTTATTATTTTATAGTATTAAATACTTTTAATTTTTGTTTGAAGAATTTCATTTAGTTTAATTATGTACATGGGCCTCGCTAGAGAGAGCTAGCTGGAGAGAGCCGACTCGGTGTCGCATTTGTATTTTTTTCTTTTGTTGTTTGATTTTATTAACTTCTATTTATAAAAATTAAAATAAAAAATAAAAAAAATCTGATTTCTTATTTATTTTCTCTTTTGCATGTATTTTTTTAAATATTGAAGAATTGTGATAATCATAAATTTTTATTTTGTTGATCAAATTTATGTTTTTTTTAATACTACATCCGTCTCGCTTCATTAGTCTCATTTCATTATGTTATATATTCAATATATGTGACTAAGGAAGTAGGACGGAGGAAGTATATTTGAATTGCCAAATAATTTATAATTTATTCAAGCTAAAATTTTATTTCATTGTATCAATTTTTTTTATTAAATATAAATAAAATTTAATTAAATTTATGGAAAGAGGCAACTGTCGATTATGGGAGAGAAACCTACAAATGTCGGTGATTTGGGGTAGGACTCTCTTCACATTCACATGTGGAGCCTGCTAATTTTGGGAGAGAGCAAGCTCTTGGCTGGGAGTGCTCTAAACTCATCCACAGGCTTGGCTGGCCACCGCTGACTAGTTGGGGTCTCAGTGGGAGGAATGCGTTGGAAAGAGCGACTCGGCGAAAATTTTTAAGCGTTTTTTTTTTATTATTATTTAAATTCGTAATAGTTATCTAAATAATTTGTAATTACTATATTCTTTTATTAATTTGATAATTTTTTTTGAAAAAAATAATACATCAAGAAATTAAGCAATAAATCATAATCACAGTACATATATCGATCAATAACTTTAAATCTAACTTAATATTATTTCACAAAAGTTTAATTAATAATTAGTTTTATTTGTGACAATGTATTCAAATTTTCTATTGTCACAAAAAAAATTTACACGAATTATTTATAAATAAAAAAAATAGAATTGAAAAAATAAATAAATAACATATGGATATAGCAAAATAAATAAATTAATAGAATGATTTAATGCAAAAATAGAATATTAGCAAACAATAAAATACTATTTATAATTTAAATCCATTTATTACCAAATTCATTGGACAATTCATACCTCTTTGAAATAAATCACTTTCATGAAACTATTGGACAATTGATGGAAATGACATTCTTGTAATTTTTGCCAATAATTCCCCTTTTATATATTACTAGTGTTGCTCTCGTGCGATGCACGGGTACTGCAACAATCAAAATTATAAGAAAAATTAGAATAATAAAATGAGATTTATTATATCGAATGTTGAAAAAATGACTTTGAAATATGGAGTTTCTTTAAAATTAATAGTTAATTATTAATTTACAGCATGTATAGTACGGTATTTTCTAAATTTATTAATGGGCCCTGCAATCTTCAAGTTTTAAATATAATAGTGTGATATACAATCTGCATGTTCGATGTTAACATTACATAAGAGAGCAAATGTTTGTAATTTTAGAATTATAAGTTTTTCTAATCTTTCCTCAAATTGTAAAAGAATAAAACTTCAATTATACACCTACAGACCATTAATAATATGCATCATATTTATGTCTATAAAATAATCTCTAATTTTTTCGATTCAATGAATGCAATCCAAATCTGACTGTTGTACAGTAAAATAAAATAAATATATATAAGTCATTTTCTTTCCAAAAAAAAAAAAGTAAACAAAATGATTGTAGTATGTAGTTGAGTTGTTTCGATATATGTATATCTCTTGCAAATGTAATATACTCCGTAATATTCATAAAGCTGTCTAATATACAACTATGATGATAAGAACAAAATCAAAGAAAATAAATATGTAACATGTTTTTAAGAAGAATAAATTAAATTTTGGACAATAATCATAGTGTTTGTTAGAAAAAAAATACTTTAAAATGAGATAGTTATTCTAGAAGATAATTCAAAAAAATCAAAGAAAAGTAAAGGTACATTGAGATATAGTTTTATGTTATGCAAAGTAGTGTGTAAAATTTGGTAAGAATAATTAATGATGCTTGCATTTAGAGGGAAAATCATCCAACTCATGCCTAATTTGAATTCTAATTTAAATAAGATATTAGCATTTAGATCCCAAAATTAGTATCTATCTCATTCATTGTGTATTAACCTTAGGATATTAGATTACTTTGACCTATATTTTAATCAATTATATATAGGTATTTAGTCAATACTTGTGTTATATCTTTTGGATATAGTCATGTAGCTTTTGGAGGAAAAATGGTAATCTTGTAATTTTTTGCAACAATTGAGCTTTTAGATATTGTAATAGATATTGATGCTCCCGTGGGCCCACTTAGTATGCCCACGGCTGACGTGGCAGTGTCACGTCAATAATTTTTTCTTATAGAGTTCACTTTTTTTTAGTAGGGTTTAGTTTTTTATAGTAAGATTTATTTTTATAAGGTATGTGAATTATAATTTTCCTTAAATATCACCCCATCAACCGTATACATATTAAGTATATCCACAGTAGGTAGATGAGCATTACGTAAGTTTTTATTATTTGTATCTCATATAAAATCTTCAATTAGCTTCACGAAAGCTTTTCATTACGCTCTAGAGTCGAGCCCTTCAAAATAGAAATAATTTTCGAGATCACCCTTAACAAATTTGTTATGAGAACGGAGTAAAATTATGAGGATTTGATTAATCAATTAGTTGATTAATTAATTAATTTTATATTGTAGTTTGTATTACATATCAAGGGTTCATACCAAAGTGGTGGATACTGATCGATCGAGTATTTTAGGGTGATTATACGAGAGAGAATGAAGAACACGAGAGGTTTTTACGTGGTTCGATCTTTGATTAGATCTACGTCCACGAAGGAGAGAATGTTTTATATTTTCGTGTTCTAACCGCTATTACAACCTGCCTCTTTCTTTACAAATGATTCCCTTTTATAGAGGATGGAGGTCACGGGTGTTCCAGGAGTGGTTGGGGGTCGTGGGTGCTCCTGTCTGCAAGTCTGCACTGTGGAGTGGTTGGGAGCAGTTGGTTGACTTTCTTGACTTCCACTGGGTTTTATCCTTGATTGGGCCGGGGGAATTAGGAATGGGCCGAGCTGATCTGGGCCTGTTGGGCCATATCCTATCACATCCCCCCCCAAAAGACCGGAGCAGCGAGGTCATTGTGGGGAGGTGTAAACTGGCCGAGGTCGAGGTTGAATTGTATTTGCTTCGTCGGAAATGTGGTGTTGACGAAGTCGAAATGTATACCGCCTCGTTTTGACGAGGTCGAGCTTGAACTTCATTGCTTCGTCGGAAATGAGATCTTGACGAAGTCGAAATGTATACCGCCTCGTTTTGACGAGGTCGAGCTTGAACTTCATTGCTTCGTCGGAAATGAGATCTTGACGAAGTCGAAATGTATACCGCCTCGTTTTGACGAGGTCGAGCTTGAATTTCATTACTTCGTCGGAAATGAGATTTTGACGAAGTCGAAAGGTATACCGCCTCGTTTTGACGAGGTCGAGCTTCACGAAGTCGAAATGTATACCGCCTCGTTTTGACGAGGTCGAGCTTCAATTGCATTGCTTCGTCGGAAATGAGATCTTTGACGAAGTCGAAATGTATACCGCCTCGTTTTGACGAGGTCGAGCTTGAATTTCATTGCTTCGTCGGAAATGAGATCTTTGACGAAGTCGAAATGTATACCGCCTCGTTTTGACGAGGTCGAGCTTGAATTTCATTGCTTCGTCGGAAATGAGATTTTGACGAAGTCGAAAGGTATACCGCCTCGTTTTGACGAGGTCGAGCTTCACGAAGTCGAAATGTATACCGCCTCGTTTTGACGAGGTCGAGCTTCAATTGCATTGCTTCGTCGGAAATGAGATCTTTGACGAAGTCGAAATGTATACCGCCTCGTTTTGACGAGGTCGAGCTTGAATAGACGTGGCGTGATGTGCGACTGCTGTTGTCAGCGTAGGTAGGACACGCGTCGCTTTTTGGTTGGGGCAGGTGAAGAGGCGGGATTTGAAAAGGCGTGCCCTTGCCTTTTAAATGCTTCTTATGTACGCTAAACCACATTTTTCTCAATCGATTTTCAATATCGCGCAAGAGAAAACCCTAAGCCCCAAAATTCTGCAACCGCCGCCGTTTAGCCAGTTCTCGGTGATTTTTGATCAGAAAATCTGTGACAAGTAAGTAATTTTCTTCACAATGGATGCTTCTCCTTTTCCCCAAGTAGATAGTGATAGTGAGAACGTAGGGGTTTCGCCTTCGCCGGTTAGGGGGTTTCCGGCGAAGGTTTGGCTGAATGTATATACCCGCGCGTTAGTCCCGCCGGCGTTTAGGGAAATTGAATTCCCGTCGTTGGTCGGGTCTGACGCGTCTCTGGCTGTGGCCTCCACCATGTCTGTATCTCATATGCAGGGTTTGGCCCGCAGTTTTTTATTTCCCGAGTCAGTCGAACTCCTTTTACCTCGTGATGTTGATAGGGGTAGTTCGCCTCCTGTGGGTTTTTTTACTGTATATGAAGATTACCTTCATTTTGGTTTACGGTTCCCTTTGAACAATTTTTTTGTCGAGCTCTTAGAAGAGCTTGAACTGGCGTTAGGTCAGTTGCAGCCACCCTCTGTCAAGCAGATCATCGGCTTTTGCTTTGAGGTCAGCCGACGTGGTGGTACGCCTACCGTAGAGTCGTTCCTTAGGTTTTTTAGGCCTAAGCTTGGTCCGACGGGGTGGGCTTACCTTTCCCCTATTAATAGGTTCAAGTTGGGGACGCCTTCTAAGGTGCCGAACTGGCAAAAGAAGTTCTTCTTTTGCCGGTGTGAAGGTGTCCCATTGTACTCTTGGATGAAGGGTAAGTTCGCTCCTCGAGACACTGGGAAACCGACCGGTGATCTTGAGACGAGCTTGGTGAACCTCGGCCTCGTTGAAAGGAATTATGCCGAGGCCGAGCTTGCGAATCATGGGCTAAGCCCGTATAACTCCGTGTCTGACGCGGACTTGGGTGAGGCTCTGCTTCGCTGACTTGCGTTTCGTGATTTCTTTCGTTTTTTGCTGATCATATATATATATTTTTTTTTGTAGTGGATGCCCAAGCTTTCCAGGCCGCCTTACAAGGCAAGAATAAGAGGAAAAGGCAGAAGCCCTCTGTTTCTGTGGTGGAGAGGGTGACTTCGGCGGCGTCGTCAGAGAGGACGGCCGACCTTACAAGGTCGGTATCCGTAAGTTCGCAGCTGGAGGCGCCTGTCCATGGTTCCTCTCCACTGCAGGTGGTCGGCCGACGACCTCGAGGAGCCGTCACTTCGTTGGATGCCGAAGTGACGATCGTCGAGAGCGGCGCGACCTCGAGCTAAGGATTCCCTGAAGTAAGTGTACAACTGAATATTACATATACATAGTGATTGTTCCTTTTTTAATCTCCCCTTTGTTTTCGGGTTTTAGGGAGCCGAGGCGGTTTTGCAGGGCTTGGCGAGCTTCATTAGGAATGGAGTCGCCAAGTTACAAACACAGGCTGCCGAAGCTGCGGCTACGGAGGATCGGCTGATGGCCAGGGTCCATGCTGCTGAAGCCGCGGCACAGGCAGCGCAGGAGAGGGAGGCGGTGGCTTTGGCTGCCGCCGAAGAGGCGAAGAAGAAGAACGCCGAGCTGGAGGCCGAAGTGGACCGACTGACCAACGAGATTGCCGGGGTGGTGGCTGGACAGGGGGACGTGTTCCGAGCTGTGGTGGAACGTGTCCTCCGGTCGAGGCATTTCTCCCACATGGCCGTTCAGTTGGCGAGTGCCTTGAGTACCCCGATCGTCTCTGCAGCGCTCGACAACATCGCCGCCGACATCCCCGAGCTTGATAAAACCAAGTACGGGTATGGTGTCATGACGGAGGAGGAGACGCTGCAGGACTTCGCCGGTGTGCTCTTGGAGCTCGGTTCTTCAATCCCGGTGGTCGAACAGCTCGCCGCGCAGAGGGTTCTTCTCACTGAAGGGACTATTCGGCGATGTCCCGCCGACAGGTATGAACTCCTGGAGACGGTCATCGCCGACCTTGAGAAGACCCCGGCTGCACAGACCACCGAGGAACCAGCTCGCGACGACCTCGAGGAACCAGAGGTCGGCCTAGAAGGAGAAAATCATGAAGTAGTGAATTGACACTTCACGATTTTTGGCTTCTTTCCCTCTTCTCTTTTTTTTTTTTTTTTTTTTTTTTTTTTTTAGTTTTGTACTTCGTCACCGTTAGGGTGGCGTTTCTTTCGCCGTTTTCGGCTATACATAAATAAAAGGATTTCTTTTTGAACCTTGCTTGTATTTGTTCTGTAGTCTGCTCCCGAGTTTTATGATGCCTCCCACCTTGTTCAAGAAATATCCGAGCTTCGCCAAGCCGTAGAGGTGGCCGAACTCGATGTTTCGAACTGGAAGAAGCGGGCTAATAACATAGAGATCGAGGCCGAGGTAAAACTTCGGGCTTCTTTAGAAAAACTCGATGAGATGCATGCCAGATACATGGAGCTCGAAGACCAGTATCAGCGAGCTCGGGATGACATCAAGGCTTGCAAAGAGATCGTCGAAGAGCATATGGAATACGAGACCATAATTCACCGAGCTGGGGGATCCACGATTTCCGAGACTTACGATAAGGTCAAGGAGCTCCAGGCCCGATGCCGAAGTTACAGGGAGGAATTTGGGAGTGAATCCTGGCAGGTTAGAGGTGAGTTTGAAGAGCTCGTTCGTGTGGCGAGCATTTATGAGACTATCCTTGATCGATTTCCGAAGCTGAAGCGGCGTCTGTCTTTACAAGCTAGTTCTGCGACTTCAGTTTCTTCCGATCCGGATCCGAAGTTGCTCGACCGTACTTCTAGAGAATTTTTGGGAGGTGAATCTTCGAGGTCTGCTGACCCGGACCCGAAGATTGTGACACACCATTCTCAAGAAATTTATAGTCAAGAGCGGCGATCGGCGTCTGGACGGGGTCGGGGTCGGGGTCGGGCGAGCCAGAATGTCCGAGGTAGAGGCCGAAGTTCGGCTTCTGGACGCGGTCGGGGCAGGTTTAGTATAGACGATGTTTTAAACTTCAACTCCGGCAGGGATTTTGCTAGAGATTGGCTTAGCTTTAGTAAGCCAAAGCCTCCGGGTTCCTCGCCTTCTTAATGTAACAATGTATATTTATTTCTATTCAAATAAAACAGAAATTTTTGCATTTGCGTTTACCAACTTTCTCAGTCACTTCGTCTTGTGACGAAGATTTGTGTTTTTAGCCACCTTGTCTGAGGAAGTTTAGGCTTTTAAGTGGCGACTTCGTCTGAAGACGAAGCTTAGGCTGTCAACCAGCCACTTCGTCCGAAGACGAAGTTTAGGCTTTCAAGTAGCCACTTCGTCCGAAGACGAAGTTTAGGCTTTCAAGTAGCCACTTCGTCCGAAGACGAAGTTTAGGCTTTCAAGTAGCCACTTCGTCCGGATACGAAGTTTAGGCTTTCAAGTAGCCACTTCGTCCGAAGACGAAGTTTAGGCTTTCAAGTAGCCACTTCGTCCGAAGACGAAGTTTAGGCTTTCAAGTAGCCACTTCGTCCGAAGACGAAGTTTAGGCTTTCAAGTAGCCACTTCGTCCGAAGACGACGTTTAGGCTTTCAAGTACCTTATTTGTCGAGTTTATCGATAGGGGTGGTCCCCTTACGCGCGTTTAGGTGTTACTCCGACGTGGAGTTTCTTTGTATCCTCGTCAGGATTTTAAAATCAAGATACTTGGTATAAAACGAGAGAGGTGTACCATGTATGCAAATTATTTAAGTGTACTAAAAAAAACTTTAATTGAATGGAGTTAAAAAAAGACAGAATTTACCAAGACGACCCGGCTCCTAGGACCTAAATGGACTCGGACACTGCTCTCTGTTTATACAAAGTACCTTTTCAAGTGAGTAATGTGCCATGTACGGGGTATGGGCTCACCAGATAGGTGGGCGAGCTTGTACGACCCTTTTCGAGGACTTCTTGAACTCGGTATGGTCCTTCCCAGGTGGCTTCTAATTTGCCGAGTTTTTCCGCCTTACTGACCTCGTTATTCCGGAGTACGAAGTCGCCTATTTGGAGCTGCTGATGCTTCACCCGGCTGTTATAATACCGAGCTACTTGCTGTTTGTATCGAGCTTCTTGTATGTAGGCTTGTTCCCGTCTCTCTTCTAGCAAGTCCAAGTTAGTTCGAAGTCCATCTTCGTTGTCTTGGGCTGCGAAGTTAAGCGTTCGGGGGCTCGGCAGACCGATCTCTACCGGGATCACCGCCTCGGTTCCGTACACCAAGCTATATGGTGTTTCGCCGTGTGATGTCCTCGGGGTGGTTCGGTACGACCATAGGACTTGGGATAAGTTCGCAGCCCAGTCTCTTTTGGCCTTGTCGAGCCGGGTTTTTAACCCTTTGACTATCGTTCGGTTCGTAACCTCGGTTTGGCCATTCGCTTGAGGATGGGCTACCGAGGTGAACTTTTGCTGGATGTGGAGTTCGTCACACCATTCTCTGAACGTCCTGTCTGTGAACTGGGTTCCATTATCTGATACGAGGACGTGAGGTATGCCGAAACGACAAACTATGTTCTTCCAAACGAAGTTCAGGGCGTTTTTACTTGTGATCCGGGCCAATGGTTCGGCTTCGACCCACTTCGTAAAGTAGTCGATGGCTACAATGAGGAATTGTAATTGGCCGGGGGCTTTTTCAAATGGGCCGACGATGTCAATTCCCCACTGCATGAACGGCCAAGGGCTTTGTATGCTGGTCAGCTCGGTCTGAGGCAACCTCGGAACCGTCGCATGGATTTGGCACTTCGGACACCTTTTGACGAGGTTGGTAGCGTCTTGGAACATGGTGGGCCAGTAGTACCCACACCTCATGATCTTTTTGGAGAGGGCGCGGGCTCCAATGTGACTGCCACAGGAGCCTTCATGGACTTCGCGCAGTGTGTAGTTTGCTTGGTTGGGCCCCGCACATCTTAGGAGAGGTTGGAGGTAGGATCTTCTATACAACACTCCCTGTTCAAAGACATACTTGGTGGACTTGGCCAGGAGCTTTCTAGCTTCAACCTTATCGGTGGGGAGTTCGCCTATCTCTAGATAGCTGCGAAGTGGAGTCATCCAGTTTGGTCCATCTTCGGTTACTATGTTAACTTCGGCTTCATCGATACTTCGGAGCTGTACTTCTTCCACTGGAGAGATTGTTGATGATGACGCGAGCTTGCTTAGTGCGTCAGCTCGCCCGTTATCCTCTCTTGGGATTCGCACTAACTCGAAGTACGAGAAGCCTTGTTGTAGGATCTTGGCCTTATGAAGGTACTTCTTCATTCGTTCTCCTTTGGCCTCGTATTACCCAGTATATGATTCACTATGATTTGGGAATCGCTGTGAATTTGAATGGCCCTTACCCGGAGAGCCTCGGCTAGGCGAAGTCCAGCTATTAGAGCTTCATACTCAACTTCGTTGTTTGTGGTCGGAAAATTGAACCGGAGTGCGTGGGTGATCTCCTTCCTTCCGGGCTGATGAGTAAAACCCCGGCTCCGCTTCCTTTGTTACCTGATGCCCCGTCCACGTAGACCTTCCAACAGTCTCGCGGTTGTGGATTAGGTGCCTCGGCCTTTGGTTTATCTTCAGTAGGTTCAACGGATTGCTGTGCTTCCGTGAACTTGGCTTCCACCAGAAAATCGGCCAGGGCTTGTCCTTTGATTGCTTGGCGAGGTATAAAGGAAATTGTGTGCTCGCCGAGTTCTACAGCCCATTTAGCGATTCGCCCAGACGCTTCTGGCTTTGTAAGTACTTGCCGAAGTGGTAGGTCGGTCAGTACTTGTATCTGATGTGCATGGAAGTATGGTCGAAGTCTCCTCGCTGCATTCACCAACGCAAGTGCGACCTTTTCCAAAGGCTGGTATCTCGTCTCCGGCCCTTTTAGGGCTCGGCTTATGAAATAGACGGGTAGCTGATGACGTCTTTCTTCTCGTACTAGGACTGCACTGATTGCCTCGTTCGAAGCGGCGAGGTATAAAGAGAGGGTTTCGTCCTTCTTTGGCGCAGATAAGGTTGGGAGATTTGTGAGATACTTCTTCAAACCATCGAAAGCTCCTCTGTGCTCATCGTTCCACTCGAAGTTCGGAGCCTTCTTTAGTATCTTGAAGAATGGGAGTTGTTTTTCGGCGGCCTTAGATAGAAAGCGACTCAGGGCGGCTAGGCAGCCCGTCAGTTTGTGCACGTCGTGGATCGACTTCGGCACTTGCATTTCTTGGATAGCCCGGACTTTCGAAGGGTTGGCTTTTAACCCCTCGCGTGAAACCCAACACCCTAGAAATTTTCCAGATCGGACCATAAAAGTACACTTTTCTGGGTTTAATTTTAGATTCACTTTACGGAGTAGGCTAAAGACAACTTTAAGGTCGTTTACACAAGTGGCGATCTCCTTGCTCTTTACGACTATATCGTCTACATATACTTCGACAATGCTACCGACGTGGGCTTCAAAAATTTTATCGACCATCCTCTGGTATGTGGCTCCGGCGTTCTTTAGTCCGAAGGGCATTTTTTTGTATGCATAGATGCCGAAGTCCGTGACGAAGGCGGTCTTCGGCGCGTCTTCGGCATTCATGAGGACTTGGTGGTATCCCTTGTATAGGTCCAAGAAGCTGAACACCTTGTGGCCAACAAGAGCTTCGACCTTCTTGTCAATGTTGGGGAGGGGGTAGCAGTCCTTTGGGCAGTGCTTATTAAGGTCCGTGTAGTCAATGCACATCCGCCACCCACCTCCCTGCTTTTTCACCATCACGGGGTTGGCCAACCAGGTCGGATACTTTACTTCGAATAAAATATCGGCCTTTTGCAGTTGCCGGACCTCGTCGTGAATTACTTGACTCCTTTCGGCTGCGAAGGCTCGTTGTTTCTGCCGAACTGGTTTTATTGCAGGGTCGATGTTGAGGTGATGAGTGATGATGTTTGGTGCCACCCCGGTCATGTCAAGCGGCGACCAGGCGAAGACATCTCTATACTCCCGAAGTAGCCGGATAAGTTGACTTCGGAGCTCGTTTTCGCCGACGAACCCTACTTTGACGACCTTGGCAGGGTCATCTTCGTATAATGCGATGTCTTCTACCGGCTCGATGGATGGAGACGACGTCGGCTCCACCTCTTCGGGTTTCTGTAGTTGCTATGCCTGGGGGTGTTGATTCCTATCACCTCGGAGTGCGACCTGCATGCACTCCTTTGCCTGTTGCTGGTTTCCCCGAAGCGTGATCACTCCGTTTCTAGATGGAATCTTAATCGTCAGGTGGTAGGCCGAGCAGATTGCCTTTGTCGATATTAGCCAATCCCTTCCTAAGATGATGTTATAGGGGAGCTGGCTTTTACTACGAAGAAGTGGATTATCTTCGTAGTAGACAACGGGCTTTTTCCAACTGTCACGGGCAGTGAAATTATGCCTTCCGTCGTCGTCTCTTGTTGTGTGAAGTTCTTTAATGGCATGGGTGCTGGCTTTAGACGTGCTTCTTCGATATCTAGCTTATCGAAGCAGTCTTTAAAGAGCACACTCACCGATGCTCCACTATCAACAAATACGCGGTGGACCAGTTTGTTGGCCACCACCGCCTCGATTATGGTGGCATCTTGATGAGGTACGCATGGGGAACTGGGTCATCACCGGAAAAGGTGACGACCTCGTCTCTCCTGAACCTTTTTTGAGTGGGTTCTTCTCGCTGTGGACTCCGGGCTTCGGCTTTCAATGATGACCTCGTCGTGCCTTCGGGCAGTCCGGTGATGGCCGCTGATGACTGCGTCATATTGAGGCTGATCTTCGTCCTCATCCTCGTCGTCGTGCCTTGGCCTTTTGTCATTTTGGGGGGCGCAGTTATAGCCTCCCTTATTTTTCTTTCTCTTGCCCTTCCCTTGAGGTCGGGCCTCTTTCTGATTGCGACTTTGGTACAGTTTGAGGGTACCGTCGCGTATCATGTGCTCTATATCCGAGGCGAGATCTCTGCAATCTTCAGTTTCATGACCGTAGTCATTATGGAGTTTGCAGTATTTCTTCTTGGATCGATGTTTCGACCCACCTCGAGATAAGGGCGGCGGCTTCTCGAACAAGTTCGCATGGAGCTCGTATATTTCGGCCCTTGACTTTGTCAGTGGTGTATACTGACTTCGGTCTTGGTTGGATCGAGGTCCTAATCGGGACTCGAGGGGTCCTCGTTGTAACCTTTCGAGGGCACTTCGGCGGCCTTGCCCAAGGTCGGTGCGCTCCTCTTTCTTTCTCTTATCGTTGTTTTCGGGCCGATCTGCAGCCCGTTTCTTCCGATCGGCCTCGTCCGCTTCGGCGAATGTGTCGGCGATCTTCCATAGCTGCTTGGAGGTCGTAGGACGTGCCTTTACGAGCTCTCTGAAGAGAGTCCCGGACTGGATGCCATTTTGGAATGCCGAGATAAGCACGTCGTCGGAGAGACGATCGACTTTTAGGCTCTCGTTATAAAAACGGGCCAGAAAATCACTGATCGTTTCTCCCCGCCCTTGCTTTAAGGTGAGGAGTTGGGCTGGGCTGATTTTTGCCTCGGCTTTTTGGAAGAAACGACGTTCAAAGGCGTCCAGTAGGTCGGCATACGATCCTACGCTGCAATTAGGGAGGCTATCGAACCAGCTTCTAGCGTTGTCTACTAGTAGCTCGGGGAAGACTTTACACATGTAAACGTCTTCGGCCAACCCCTGGTTCATCATGTTGTATTGGAACCGGGATAAAAAGTTGTTGGGATCTTGGGTTCCGTTGTAAGGCGGGATAGGAGGTACTCTATACGTCGACGGGAGGGGAGTATAGAGTATCCTATTAGTGAACGGAGTCGAGATTCGACCGTAGACGGCGAACCTTCCTTGGTAGGCGTTCTCCTCGTCGTGCCGAGGTGGAACGTCGTTTTGACGCGGTGGCGTCGGATCGCGCTGAGGTGAAACGTGATCGTTTCCGCGGCGATTGCTCTGTCGCCTTCGGGGAACTTCGGGCTCAACGTCGAATCTTCTTTGATAGACGTTCCGTTCGTCACGCCAATGAGGAACGGCGTTTTGACGAGGTGACGTTGAACCGCGCCGAGGTGAAGCGCGACCGTTCCCACGGCGATTGTTTTGTCGCCTACGGGGAACTTCGGCCTCCCTGCCTCCAACGATCCGAAGACTTGGGGATGGCCTTTGTGACGGTTCGACTTCGTCTTCCTTGCTTTGACTTTGTCGGTGTTGATCGGCGAACCTGCGAAAATCCTGCTCATGGATGCTCAGGTACGCTTTCAGTACGTCTCCCAGCTCGGGTTGGAGTTCGGCATTCCCGCGTCGGCTGCCACTTTGATCTGGTCCATCGTCGCTAGCTGAACCCCCAGATGGGACCTCCTCCGGGTGGCCTTCAGGAGTTCGGCGGATGGGCTGTTGGTCACGCTGGATCTGGGAAGCAGTTTTCTGAGCTTGACTAACGTCACCTTCTTCCTCGTTGGCCGGCATGTAAGGTGGGTTGGAAAAGAGGTCAGCTCGTTTCTGTTTTTCCTTGGCAGCAGCGGCGGCAGCGGCGGTGGTGGCGGAGCGGGTTGGTCTTACCATCGTGTTTTCACTTGAAATACGCTAATCGGTTTCACAAAATTCTTTCGTTTCCCACAGACGGCGCCAGTGATCGATCGTGTATTTTAGGGTGATTATACGAGAGAGAATGAAGAACACGAGAGGTTTTTACGTGGTTCGATCTTTGATTAGATCTACGTCCACGAAGGAGAATGTTTTATATTTTCGTGTTCTAACCGCTATTACAACCTGCCTCTTTCTTTACAAATGATTCCTTTTTATAGAGGATGGAGGTCACGGGTGTTCCAGGAGTGGTTGGGGGTCGTGGGTGCTCCTGTCTGCAAGTCTGCACTGTGGAGTGGTTGGGAGCAGTTGGTTGACTTTCTTGACTTCCGCTGGGCTTTATCCTTGATTGGGCCGGGGGAATTAGGAATGGGCCGAGCTGATCTGGGCCTGTTGGGCCATATCCTATCACCATAATATGGCTAGCTGTTGCGGGGGTAAGTTGGCTGATGCATATGCATGCCGTGCCACGGGCATGCATTGAGCGGAAATTGCGTCAAGGCATTGGGTTCGTGCCTTGGCTGGTGATGGTGTGGCAAGATTGTGGGAGATGGAAGTACTTGGCCCGATGATGCGGAGCATTGGGCGCTGGTGCGACACTTGGTGGAGCGTGCGCGCGAGAGGGGCACAACGTTCCCCGACAATGGGCAAGCTTGGCATCGGGTGCGTTGTGTGCAGCACTCGGCGCCTGACGGGCGTAGCTGGGGTGCCTGTCCCTGCCTGATGCGCGTTGTGTGCGGCATCGGGCCCCGACGGGCGTAGCTGGGACGCCCGTGCTTACCTGATGGGCGCTGTACCCGACGCGCACTGTGTGTGCCGGGTGAACTGTGTGTTGCTGGCGAGATTCGATCCTTGGCGCGGGAGCTTGGCATGTGCGGTGCATACCCGACGGTTGCTAGGAGTTGCGTGCGGTTGTGGGCAGTTGCGTGGGGCGAACTGCCCCGTTGTGCTGGCGCGCGCGGATGGCTGCCACTTGGGCCGGCAGTTGGCACCCGACGGCCAAGATCATTTCGCCCAGTGATGGGGGACTTTGTCCATCACGAATTATATTCATTGTACTTCCATTGAGCAGCACAAGTGTTGTGTGCATGCCTTGGAGACTTCCTTTGTATTTTGAGTTATAGTACGAAGGTTGGGCGTGGTGCCCGTAAATTGTGTGTGTGCTTATTTCCGATGTGCATTGTTGGCTTGCTATACAACTCAAATTTGCGAGAGAACCTCAAACACGAGTGGTAAAATCGTATGGCAAACACGAGTGTTGGTGAGGGAACGAAGCTGGTCGATTGGGGGAGTCAACGCCGGCTCAAGGGCGCGAAATTTTCCACGTGAGGGATGCCTTGTGACACTAGCCATAATACCCTTTAATTTGTCCTAAATTAGTTTAAGTTTTATAAGGCAAGTTGCATGTGTTTTGTGGACTATATGTCCTTAATATAAATGTAGTATATAATTGAGAGATTAATGAAATTTATATCTTCCATGACTTCCAATTTCCTTTGCTTTTTAAACGGATGATAACAAACTCAACTAGAGGTTATATAATTAAATCTAAAAATAATTAAAATAGCGTAATTTAAATTGAACGACATACAAATTTGATCACTAAAGTAAAGAACGCGTATTGTATTGTAGGTAAATCAATTATTTTAAAGAATATTTTATAATGAAAATAAATTTCGTATCAAATTTTATCATAAAATGTCGATAAATAAAAATAAATTTTCATATTCGAAGAAAAGATCACATTAGATAATAATTTGTATCTTAAGTAGATATAATTTGTATTAATAAAAATCGAAAATTCTAATTGAACCAAACTAAATATCAAAATGGTTATGCACTTTGTTATTTGGTACAGTTACAATTTTGAATTTTAAGAGATTTCAGTATTTGAATCGGTTTGAGTTATAGAGGTCAAAAAATCGAAATAGTGAAATCAGAACCAAATTGTAATGATTTCTAAAACGAAGAAACAATTAACACAATTATTTTGAAAATTGAAGTTCTGAATCCATTTTTGACTTGTAGTGTCGAATTTCAGATGTAGAAGTAAATTAACTCGTAATGTGATTGTGAAATGTTGACTTTATGTCCGTTTAATTGCTTTGTCCATTTGAAAACTCGTTCAATTATCTATATGCAAATTGTCCTTACAAATATAAAAGAGAAAACTATTGGACATTTTTGTAGTTTCTGGACTTATTATTGTTATCAATGTTGGAACTTTTAGAAGAATAGTTCAATTAAGAGTATTTCAAGATTTCAATTTTCACCAAGACTAGACCATTTTTTTATTTATTTATTTGATTGAGTTTCACTTTCTTATTATTTAGTTTGATATCAGTTCGTTATGATAGAAATTCCAGTTAGTTTGTTTATTACAATTTAGTTCAATTAGTTAATCATGCTCACTCCTAAATGTATATAGAACACAATTTTACGGTGTTCAAATCGTATATTCCCTCTGTGCACAACTTACACGTCTTTATTACTTTATTCGGTCGTCCACAATTTATGTGATTTGTCCATTTTTGGATGTGGATCTCACTTCTCTTATTCCCTTTCTACCTAAAACAGTCAACCAAAATACAATTTTATATCAATCCACTTTAATGTTCACACACACGTACATTAAGTGAAACTCAAATATCACTGTAACACTACTCAGTACAAAATTTAAAAATTGTGAAAGAAGATTCTAGGTGCGTACGTTGTGGCTGGAGAGAGTAATTAATGTTAAAATGAATTAATTTATTTTTCTATTTTTCTTAAAAAAAAACCACCCAACCCAATTTAGGCGACAATAATATATTTAAATAATTAAATATATTAATGTTAAATTGATTTGTATATAATTTTTTTGGCTTCAAATATATATATATACATAGAGAGAGAGATAGAGAGAAGAGAGAGAGAGATATGATATGCTACTCACCCAATGGTGGACACCTTCGCCGTTTCTTCGATTTGGTATTATTTTGTTCGATTTTTTTCAATTGTTTTATATTCTAGTATCATAGAAATTAATATAAAAATTATTAAATCTACAAAATAAATAAAAATCAAAGCTCGATTTGTTCTTTTTTCTATTTATTTTGTATATTTAATAATTTTTATATTAATTTTTATGATATTAGAGTATAAAACAATTGAACAAAATAATGTCAAATCAAAGAAACGACGAAGATGCTCACGATGATGCCCACCATGGGCTAAGTAGCATATCATATTAAAGTTTTTATTTGTTTGGAAAACATATAAAAAGGTTATTTTCATAAGATCTATACAAATCGTAGTTGATACTATATTCTTTAATTAATGTACATGTGCTTAATTTAAATCATTTTACTGATACTTAAGCTTATCTTTAATATTTTTGTTATAATATATAGTTCATCTTAATGTAAATTTACGTATAGAGTTTTAATCAAGTAAATATGATATATCTAAAACTATTTACAGAAGATGATAATATTATAAGAGTGTGTATTTAACAGTTATCTACGGAAACGAAATATCTATCATTATTAATATGGAGAGATAGAAGTTGTAATTGAAACTTACTTTAGATACTCTATTTCAATAAATACATATAAGGATAATTTTGTAAATTTATTATTTAAGAATTATATAATGACTATAACACCCTCTTATGGTTGGCCATATTATGACCATTTAGCAAAACCCTTTCCATAATGAATCAGGCATCCGTAACTTGATTGACTTACATAAGTTACATATATAGCACGTATATATAATTGTAGAATGTATAATCTTGCTCCCATATCTTCAACTTTAATTGATGATGAATTTACACACATGAACACTTACACGCCACAAAAGAAGGGCAGAAAAATCAGCAAACACACACCATATTAATTAGATAAGCTAGGCTAGCTGATTCAAATCAACAAAAGCACACAGAAAATTATTAGAAGTAAATATATATAGTGTATAATTTTTAATATTCTCAAGTTTAAGAAAAAGTCAAACTTCATAGGTCATCCCAACCCTAAGCAGCTTGTTCCTGGGTATCGCCAGCCCCTTCTTCCCCTCTCTGAAATTCTTCCTCAGGAAACTGTATGCATAATTTACCACTACCTTCTTCAGCAGCGACGACTCCTGGTGGGCCACCACATCCGCCTCCCCTATCAAGTAGAACACCCCCTGCCCCATCGCCGCCTCCACCGCCCGCATCTCCTCCTCCGCCGCCGCCGCCATCACATTCACGCCTGAAGAGTTGAACGACTTGATCGAAGCCGACGACACCCGCGGCGGAGCCTGCAGAGCCTCCTCCACGTGGACTGCCGATTTCCTCTCGCTAAGATGACTGGACCGGCCAACCGCCGGCTCCTCCGCCGCCGCCGCGCCTTCAAGCATGAAATGCTCGTGCCTGATGAACTCCTTGAGATTCTCCGCCAGTTTCCTCTCGAACTCCGTCGGCTCCTCGATCACATCCTTGTATCCGTACCTGACGACGCACCGGAATATCCTCGCCTCCCTCGGCTCCACCTGGCGGAAGAGGAACCGCTCCTCCGCCACCACCTTACTGATCGGGATCGACTTGATGGAGACGAATATGACGACGGAGTGCATCGACGGAATATTGGAGATGAAGTGAGGAAACATGGGCGGAATCCCTTGCACCATTTCGGAATAAAGAAGCCCGATCCCGGAATTCTGGTGATGTCGCTGTTCTTCACCAAATCCTGGACGTAGGAGGCGGAGACCTTGTTGGAGAGCTCGAAGACGTAGCGCTGTTGCTGCGCGTAGTGCCACACGCCCATCATGACCATCAACACCAAAGATAGCGCGAGTGGAAGGTAACCGCCCTGTGTGAATTTGTACAGCACCGCCGAGAAATAGACGAGCTCTATCGTCATGAATCCGATGAAGAAGAGCCAGATCCACCATATTTTCGTCTTCCATACCATCACCATGATTAGGGTAACCAACGACGTGGTTATGATCATCACCGCCACCACTGCGATACCTGCATGCATGCATGCAAAAACATGTATCAGAATAATATCTGTTTATCTTGCATTTACATATGGATTGTTGCACAGGTGCGAATGAGCGGGGTGCGAGAGCAATGCGATACAGGTATGGGGATTCGTATTTATAAAAATTATAGTCTGCGATTCGTTAGGATATGTTTAGTGGTAATGGTAGAAAATAGCCACTTAACTTAATAAAAACAAAAAAAATAGCCACCAACTTGTAAAGATATAAAAAGTAGCCACCTTGACATTTTACCCTTAATACTTAGGTAGTGTTTGGTACATTTTTTAAGTCATCTCTAGATGACTCATCTCTAGATGAGTCATATGAATAGTATTCAAGATGAATGAATCATATGTTGTTTGGTAGCAAATATTTCAAAGTGACATAAAAAAAAAAAATAATAATAGCAATAATAATGAATTATTATTAATAATATTATTGTTATTATTATTGAGTCATATTTATTTATTAATTATATAATTATAAACGACAATATCTATAAAATATATTAATATTATTATTATTTAACAACAACTGCAATCTACATTATTAAAATATTATTGAGTCCTATTATTATTATTATTATTATTAATATTATTATTATTATTATTATTATTATTATTATTATTATTATTACAAAGTGAGAAGAGAGGGTCATCTCCCTTCAACTCACCATTTTGGAGAGTTGAGTTAAGTGGGAAAACAGTAAATAGCAACGGGCCGGGTAGATGATGTTCGGGCTTTTCACTTTTTGTAAAATGTATGTTATAAGAAAAAAATCTTGAGCGCGATCGAGCCTGAAATGGGATCGATCAAGTCTTAGTGTGTTGGGGTCAAGGGCTCGATCGATCCTTAGTGTGTTGGGCTCAAGGGCTCGATCGATCTTTAGTGCGTTGGGCTCGATCGATCCCGTGTGTCAGGCTCGATCGATCTCATTAAGGGTATTTTTGTCTTATCGTGTAAAAGTGGTTATTTTTTAATATATTTTTAAGTTAGTGGCTAGTTTTTTTCATCCACTATCTTAAAAGACTATTTACATTTTGTCCCATATGTTTATATATTTATATTTTTAATTTTTATTATATATAAAATTAATATAATATTAGAAATAAAAAAAATATAAAAAATCAGTATATGTAGTTTTTCTCAATCAAAATTGAAATATCTTCAATTATTTTATGTAACCAAGAAACATTGCAACAATTCAAATAAAACAAGCTCCTAAAAAGTTTAAAATAAATAACTTAAGCGTTTTACATACAAGATTCTTTTTCGTATTTTACATATTTGGTTTCTCACTTTCTTTATTTTATTGAATTTAAATTTAAGTCAAATTGAAATACTTAAAATTTGCCAAAAAAATCCTCAAAATAATTAAGTTTTCAAAAGTAACTCCATGTGCGCACCTTTCCGCACCCGATTAAGTGCGTATCGCACAAGAATCCGATACAGGCAATATGCTATTTTTTGAAGAATCCGTGCATCAGATATTTCCATAAGCATATTATTTGGTGGGTCTATCGATCATCCATAAGTGCAAGATGAGAGTATAGTTTTGAGTTGTTACCGTAAGCGTGGCCGATCTTGTCGGTAGTTTTGAAGGCGAATGTTACGACAACGCAAGCAATCATGAGAAGGTAGTTGATCTCGGGTATGTAGACCTGGCCCTCGTACTTAGCAGAAGTGTGAACGACTTTGACCCTCGGAAAGCAGCTGAGGCTAAGCGACTGAGAGATGATGGCAAAGGCGCCGGAGATCATGGCCCTGGCTGGCGATGATCGCTGCAGCTATAGCCACCACAAATGTAGGCCAGTACAATGGATCTGCAGCAGTACCACCCACACATAAATATATATTTCAAATAATTCATGATATATACGTGCGACGTTTTTTTTTTTTTTTTTTTGTAATGTATGTGTCACAATCTATGCTTTCTTTCATGACAAACAGTTCAAACTGACCTGGCACAGACTCGTAAATGTGTGGCCTATATGCTCCGGGAACTTGGAAAGGAACGCAGCTTGTCCGATGTACGCCGAGAGCAGAGAAGGAATACAATTCCTGAGAAACTTATCTGCAATAATATTTACAAATGTTAGTATATTGTTTATAATTTGAACATAAATAAACATTAAAATCCTAGGTAATTATAATTATAATTAGTTACAGACTTGGACGGCTGGGACATTGAAGTGGCCTAAATCAGCAAACATGGCTTCTGCTCCGTAATGCAGAGAACAACTCCACCCAGAGAAACCCATCCTTCTCTCCCATTTCTTTGAAGTATTGGACTATGTATAGCGGATTGAAGGCGCGGAGGACGGTGATGTCGTACTTGAACAAGTTGTACAGCCCGATCCCGGCTATGAGCATGAACCACGTGCACACTACCGGGGCGAACGAGTACCCGATCTTATCCGTCCCGAAACGCTGGACGCTAAACAGGACGATCAGTATGGCTATTGAGATGTACACCACCGCATCTGTACAATCCGGACGTTATGCATTTGCACATAAAAATAGTGACTTCAATAAATATATTTGCATACGAACTGGCAAAATTTAGTTACCTTGGCCGAGCCCCTTGATTCCTCCAACAGCAGAAAGAACTGCACCAGATTAATTGTGTTACGTTAGTATATAGTTATATTATAGTGACATGAGCGATTCATGAATCTCTCGTATCGGATTCGCGAATCCGATATTTTTACTTTTTATTATTTGAGGATTCGTCATTTGGCGCGTATCACGCAACGAGAATCGCACCCTACAAGAATTATAATGAGCAAGTAACCATGCACATATATATTAACTAACCTGAGATGGATGGAGTGAGAACACCATCACCAATGACCATGGAAGTTCCAAGGATGGTTGCGAGGAAGAGCATGATCTTTGCGGCGAGGCTTTTCTCGAGTTTCTCCTTCGTCTTCTGTGCTCGACGCAGCTGGTTCGAGGGCGTGTCGAGCCGATAGTTCGAGAGCTGCCTATCCTCAGGCTGATCGTTTGGAATCAGCCCTACTTTGCGTACCGGCAAATAAGGGAATACAACGCAAATGTTCCTGCAACAATTCATTCACATTATTTAATGAAATTACACTTGTATAAAACTGTTTAGTGAAGAGATCATATAAAAATATTTAAACGATCTGGACCGTACATCATAAATTTTTTACAGGTGTAAGTAAATGAGAATCAATTATAGTTATACTAAAATACATTATTTTTAACGAGATCATGTGATCCAATACAATTTAAATCATATTATATCTGGTGTCATAATTTGTATATTGAGGGATAAGTAACTTAATTATATTGGTAAATTTATTTCCTTTTCTCATTCTCATTTACAACCAAAGCTTCAATAAGTCCAAATCCGTACGTGATAATATTAATTTATTTAATATATTATGAAACTAAAAGTCTTGGTATATAATCTATAGTCTAATCGCACGACGTAGATGAAGAAAATGTGACAAATATTAAATATTAGCTCATGAAGAATAATAGTGGAATTGAAAGAATTAATTAGGAATGTGTAGGTTTAATTTACTCACCGTCGCCATTGTCATTAGCCCAGAGAACGATGAAGACGTATTTAACCATAGGGATTAAAACAAAAGTGTAGATGATGAGTGAGAGCACGCCATTATATCATCCTTGTCCTTGATCTCGCCGCTGAAGCTGCTGTCGAACACGTACAACGGCGACGTTCCGATGTCTCCGTATATTATCCTACGCTTTGGAAAGCTAGGCTCAACGTCATCCCCCAATTTACCTATATACATTTTTTTTTCAATCAAAATTTATTATTAAACCAAGTGTTATATATTAATTTTTCCATAAGATTTAATTTAATTTTTTTTTTAGGTCATAGATTTAAAAATATTTAATTTGTTTGACCAGATTTCTTAATACGTGACGTTCTCACATCAGCCGCCCGGCAGATTAACGACTTGGGATCTCTATCCTCAAAATTGTGTCGCATGATGTCCTAAATTTAATTTTTATTAGTTTTATTTTATTTATTTTCAATAAATTTATTTTATAATACTTTTGCTAATTTTATAATTATTTTCAAAGGTTTATTCATCCCAACTAGGATTTATGATTATTTTTTACATTTAATTTCACTCTTATTAGTATATTCAA